>JADBJO010000482.1:637500-647500 GCA_016801955.1 Conus betulinus
AACGTCGGGCATCATCCGTCGCCCATAATGAAAATAACTACAAATTTTCAGAAAGATCGGCCACATACTTTCTGAGATATTCCATAAAGAAGAAAAACTGTTATGGGCAGTTATACCCGTTAGTAACGGCTATAACGGTAAACTAAAACATCGGGTACCATCTATGACCCACAATAAACATACCTACAAATTTTCAGAAACATCGACAAAGCGTTTTCTGAGGCATTCCACAAAGAAGAAAAACCGTTATAGGTAAGTATGGCCGTTAGGAACGGCATCAGGTATCATCCGTGACCAATAATGAAGATACCTACAAATTTTCACAAAGATCGACAAAGTGCTTTCTGAGAATCAATTCATAGGATAACAGAACACAACAAAAATACAAATCCTTCACAAGTGCGCTCCTAAACGGGAATACGGCTTCGGTTTGCTAGTAAATAAACATTAAATGATAAATACCTGACTGCCACCAAAATACAGCCGAGTCCCTCTTCGGCCTTCTGAAAAATTGCGTTGCCGGAATCACTGCAGAGACTGCCTAACCGGTTCAGCTCACCCGGCTTTAACGGCGCGCAGGTGAGTAGCAGTCAGGTAAACTTTTCAACCAGCTTCCGAACGACTACCTTCCAGCTAGCCGGTTGCATGAAAATTTGTGACTGGACGGGAAACGGTCCGTCACATAACGGTAGACTAAACATCGGGCATTATTCGTAACCCATAATGAACATACCTATACATTTCATTTTCAGAAAGATAGGCCAAGCACTTTCTGAGATATTCCGTAAAGCAGAAAAACCGTTACAGGTCGTTACAGCCGTTAGTAACGACTACAACGGTGTAAACTAAAACATCGGACATCATCCGTGTCCCATAATGAACACACCTGCTAATTTTCACAAAGATCAGCCACGTGCTTTCTGAGATATCATAAAAAGAAAAAAACCGTTACTGGCCGTTACAGCCGTTAGTAACGGCTATAACGGTAAACTAAGACATCGAGCATTATTCGTGACCCATAGTGAACATACCTACAAAGTTTCAGAAGATCGGCCATGTACTTTCTAAGATATTCTATAAAGAATAAAAAACCGTTACAGGCCGTTACAGCCGTCAGTAACGGCTATAACGGGGTAAACTAAAACATCGGGCATCATCCCTGGCCCATAATGAACATACCTGTCAATTATCACAAAGATCGGCCTAGTACTTTCTGAGATATTCCATAAAGAAGAAAAACCGTTATAGGCCGTTACAGCCGTTAGTAACGGTTTTAACGGTAAACTAAAACATCAGGCATTATTCGTGACCCATAATGAACATACCTACAAATTTTCACAAAGATCGGACATGTACTTTCTGAGATATTCTATAAAGAAGAAAAACCGTAACAAGCCGTTAAAGCCGTTAATAACGGTTATAACAGGTAAACTAAAAAACAACGGGCATCATCGTGTCCCATAATGAACATACCTGCTAATTTTCACAAAGATCGGCAAAGTACTTTCTGAGGTATTCCATAGAGAAGAAAAAACCGTTACAGGCCGTTACAGCCGTTAGTAACAGATATAACGGGAAACTAAAACATCGGGCGTCATCTCTGACCCATAATGAACATACCTAGAAATTTTCAGAAAGATCGGTCCAGTAGTTTTATCTGGAGCGAGTGGAACACATTTTGACCACAGACGGACGGACAGACACACAGACAGACAAACAGCATTTCTTCGTACCCATTCTAAAGTACTCTCCTGTTCTATAAGAAATGGGAGTACAAAAAACCCCTGCTTCCACACATACCCTGTTTGCATAAATGCCAGGGAAAACCACGTCATATGTTCTTGAAACAAAGGATGCTGATAGATGGGTATATATAAACAGATAGATATGTAGATAGATAGATACACAGATGAGTAGACAGACAGATCGACAGACAGACTGTTAGACAGATAGATAGATATATAGATAGATATATAGATACACACTCATACATACATACATGCATACATACATACATACATACATAGACAGACAGACGCACAGACAGACAGACAGATAGATAGATAGATAGATAGATAGGCAGACAGACATATAGAGAGATACACAGACAGATGTATACATAGATACATACATACATAAATACAAAGATACACAGATACATAGACAATAGATAGACAGATAGATAGACAGACAGACAGATTAGTAAACTCACATAGACAGACAGACAGATTAGTAAACTCACATACTTCGTCGTCCTATGGTGTTCACTGAAGTATTGTGTCAAGCGAAGAGTGTTTCATGACCACCTTTCACACAAAACCCATACTCTGTGACACACTCACAACAGCCCGAGGGCTTGACAGCAAAGACAAACAGGAAATGCAACAACAAGTACACAAGGGTTTCTGGTCAGCTTTGTGATACAGCAACTAGGTCGGCGCCAAACATGACCAGCTACAACCTCCAATTCCTCTCCTGCTCTCCACCTCCTCCTAAGACACATAACACAAGAAGAGGAATTTTGGCTATCTAACCAGCAGTGCTGCAGTATTAAAGGTATACGTGCGATCTTTGATGCTTGTGGTCTATAAACGTGAATGTATCGAGGTAAAAAAGAGTACTGAAAAAGGGATCGGATCTCGGAACAGACCGACCTCAAAGAGATGTCAAAGAGAGCGAGACGAAAGTGTGTGTGTGTGTGTGTGTGTGTGTGTGTGTGTGTGTGTGTGTGTGTGTGTGTGTGTGTGTGTGTGCGCGCGTGCGCGCACGCTCGTGTGTGTGTGTGTGTGCGTGTGTGTGTGTGTGTGTGTGTGTGTGTGTGTGTGTGTGTACGAGTGTGTGTATGTGTGTGTGCGTGTATATGTGCGTTGCGCGAGCACGCGCGAGCGTGTGTGTGTGTGTGTGTGTGTGTGTGTGTGTCGTGACGTCATTTCCTATCAACCAAAGAAGAGTCTTGGTGGTATATCTCTTGTCTTTTTGTTTCATTGTGTAGCAGCTGTGCCGTGTCTCCACCTGAAAGTTGTGGACCTACCTGGTTTGTGAAGTGCCTGTCTGTGGGAGGCGGTGTTTTGGTCTTCGTTGCGTCGTTTCGTTTGGGTTGTTCGTTTTGTGTCTTGTGCGGGACGGTCTTCGTCTTGTTGCCGTGGCCTTGAGGCGGTGGTCCGGCGCTGTTCGCCGTGGTCCCTTTCTGGACTGTTGAAACGGGCCGCAGAGCTGTTTCTGCTGGGATTGCGGGGATATCTGGTGGTCGGTTTGTGCGCCATTGTTGCTGTGTCGCGTGGACTGTGCCGGGTCGTCGGCGTTTTTTCTTTTTCGAGTGGCCGGACTGGTTTTTTGTTGCTTGGCAACGCCGTTTGTCCGGCTGATGGAAGGGGAATCGGCCTCATCCCCTTCTGCCGTTGGGGTGGCGGCGCCATTCTTCGTTTCTCGCTGACTGCTGTGCTGTGGGTGGGTCTTGAGAGGTTTGTGGCCGCGTGGGACCTGCTGAGACTGCCTGAAGCCCCTGGTTCTTGTTTGTGACGTCTTTTGTTTTTCTCTACGTCTCACCGATATTGACGTCATTATCACAGCAAAATTTGCGTGTGCTGTCGTGTTTGTTTTCATTACCAGGCTTTGTGTTACCTTGGTAACACCACCCTGTATGACAGAAAGAATCGCTCTCATCCCTTTTGCCGTCCGGATGACCGCGGCGCTTCGCGTCCTCCGCAGACTGCTGTACATTGTGAAAACGGGTCTTACGACCTACCGACTTCGACAGCAGTTTCACTTTTTTTTTTTTTTTTTCCCCCCTCTCACAGATCTTGACGTCATTTACACAGCGGAATTTTCGTGTGTTCGCGTGTTTGTTTTCTTTTTTACTTGACATGCTGGATTCTCCCGTCGACAATCAAGTCAGTGTGTGGTGCCGTCTAACTTCTCCCACCTCTTCTATCTCTTAAAATCCCAGTTGTGTCTTGCTATACCAAAATCAGATTCACTGATAGTTCTCAAGCCTGTTAATTTGACTGTACGTTTTTTTAGATAGAGTAGATACAGGACAGCGCAGAACAATTAATTTTCCTGATTGATTATGTCTTTTTTATCTGAATAGTATTTACTCTAAAAGTCGACAGTCTGGTACTGGATTATTTGAAACGACCTCTTTTGTTTTACTAATATATATATATATATATATATATATATATATATATATATATATATATATATAAGTCATTTCTATCCAGACTCATACCATGTACGCTATTTATTATTTCTATCGAACCCATACCGTGTAGTACTAGTCATAATTAGTTATGGGTTCCCTAATACTATCACTGTAGTGTTTGGTGCTTGACCTTCTGTTTGTTTTTTAGCTTGTTTGTTTCAAGTGTTGTTGTTGTTGTTATTGGTGGTGGTGGTGTGGGTGTGTGTGGTGTGTGGTGTGTGTGTGTGTGTGTGTGTGTGTGTGTTTTACTTTCTGATCTAGTCACCTAAAGTAACTCCCTCCCAAACTTGCCCCTCCTTCATTTCCTACTAACCCCTACCCCTTTCCCACTGCATCCTTGCCCCCCATTCCCCTAGTTTCTATTTTTTCCCCACAACAACAAACAAAAAAAGGGGTCCTGCATGGCGTCTCCAAGCTCAGTGCAGTTATTAAATGAAAAGGAATTTGGTTGTCTGAATGATCTCAAAGTTTCAGAACTTAAAAGAATCTTAATTGAAAACAATCTTCCTAAACATGGCAAGAAAAAGCATCTTATTAATAGAATAAAATCTAAGCTTAGTGAAGGAAAAAAACAGTTGTCCTGAAGAAGAATGTGCTGTTGATACCTCTTTAAAAAACAGCAAAATCGTCACAGTCTGCTCTGTTTTATCGCCAGATGTATCATGCGTAAATTCGTCTGCATCATCATCCCCTATCCCAGCAACTGTTGATGTGAACACATCTTCCACAAATCCCAACTGTTCTCCAAAGAAATCTTTTTCTTTTCGCTTTCCAGTTGTGACGGAGTCCCTGAGAGGTAAGGGGGTGTGCAGGTGAAGACAGGCAGATGGTGATATGCGCAGGGACCAAGGGACGACAGCCAGTCAAGAAGACACAGAGACGACGTGGAGTTTTTCTCCTTTTATTGCCCTTCCATAGCAAAGAGCTCAACCCAGGCACACTGCCCTGGGAACTCTTCTCTCTCTCTCAGCACTCAGTGCACTGAGCACTCTCACGCACCGATCGCTCACTCGCGGACCACACTCTGGACGACACTCTCCTCCCGGGAACACTGCTGGGGAACACTGATGGGGAACACTGACCGCACTCACGCGCGCGCGCCTCACTTATATACACCTTGACTGGACCGCAAAGCCGGCAACGCAGAACCGCAGGCAAAGTGAGCCTCGCGAGACAGCAAATGATAAAATTTGTGCTATCTGTCGCAGCTTCTGCGTTGTCTAGCTCGCCGTACATTCAAAGTATCCAAACATACTAGACATCGATGAAAACCTCAGAACCCAAGAAATAAAACGCAATAAATCATATTTGACAAATTTTGTGGCTGTGTAAAGTTATGGCAATTAAAGTCCGAGAGAATGAAGCCACTTTTAACGAGTTTACATCATGTTTTCCTTTATTTCGATGAAAAATACTTAACAGCATGAAATAATTTTGTGATGACTGAAAAGCTGGCATTTCGCTCTTTTTATACATATAAATTTCATTATCCAAGATGCCGTCTGAGTGGAGAACTTTGCGTTTAAAATTTGATAGAAAACACAACTTGCCTTATCGTCACATGGCCGTCGCCATGTGCTTTTAACACGACTTTCGATAAAATGTTATTCCGTTGGAATGGTTAATCGGATGATAATTTTTATATATTTTCGGTTGCTTCTACCATAAAAACGAAGTTATTAAAAAGATTTCGATAGGAAAGTCCGAATTTCATAAAACAACAATTTAGATCAGAACGCCGACAATGAACAAAGAAGGCGACTCGCTCAAGAGACCGGCGCCGTCAGTCATTTCGTATAGTGGCATGCTTGTACAGAAGAGATCATAGCCATGCGATATACGAAATGAGAGCTTATGGACTTTACTTTCAATGTGCATTCATAGATTCTTTGGATTCTCTCATACTTTTTGTGAAATCAAGAATTATTTACGGTTTGTTCGTTGAACAATTTAAGATGGCGCCAAGATTAATTCGGTCGAAATACCAGTTTTAGGAAAAATATGGGCTTCTCAGTTCAACATGATTGAAACGAATAGAATACGTGAATTTTTGTGACTTCAGCGACGTATACACAAATATGTAGGTTCTGATGTATTCATGATTTAAGGAATTTACACAGTAAAAAAATGAGATTCAACCAAGGGAGGTAAGGGGTAAGATAACTCATGAACAAAAATATCTCGTCTACGATGGGCGATCAAGAAATATACACTGTTAGCACCCGGCTACACAGTACTTCTGGAAGATACAAAGAAAGGATCTGCCACACTGAGTGGTCTGGGCATTTTGAGCAAACAGCTTTTGGGTCAACTCCATTGGACCCATAGCCGGCTAGAAACAGCTCTCCTCAGGCAGGTGGTTGATTGGTTGTACTTCCGCCGATCAACAAAATCGACTACTAAAAACAACCAATTTGTCAGGAATTTTGATAAAATGTTCTGTACCTGAGGTTTTCACCGAAGGTGTGGTAAAGCCAGTTTCCCTTGACATCAGTCTGTCTGACATTAAGAAAGAACTGAGCCATGTTTCTTCTGTTAAAAGACTTCCCAGTAAAGATGGAAACGAATCAAGAGATATAAAAATCACTTTCTCAACATCAACACTGCCAAAAGAAATCTGTATTGGGTTTCAGTAATTCTCTGTTGATCCTTTTGTACCACCTGTCTATCGGTGTACTAGGTGCAACAGACTGGGGCACACAAAGTCTGCGTGTCGGGCAAAGCCGACTTGTGGAAGATGTGGTCACACTGACCATGTCATTGAATCGTGTACCAGGGCCAAACATTGTATAAACTGCTCTGGAGATCATTCAGCCTCTTACCTTGGATGCCCAGAATATAAACTTCGTGTTTTGGCCGGTAAGCTGAAGTCTTCCAACCACATGCCATACTCTGAGGCTCTCAGACAAACCAAAGCTCAAATGAGCAAAGGAGAGGTACAGGTGCAGGAATTAAAAGAAGACCCCAGGGTGCCGGGAAACGATAATTAAACCAAAGCTAATCACCACAGTAAGTCTTATTCCTCGGTTTCTAAGTTAAGGAATGAGAAGACTAATCAACAAAACCCCGCTGCCCACTTCTTTGGATTCTAGCCCCCCTTCAATCTGGGGCACTCGTATTTTACCAACTCATACTGACAGTTCAAACCAAACTAGTATTGCTATCACAAATCAAACAAATATAGGACAGACAGCAAACATTTCAAAAACATCTGTGCAAAGTACTCTTAAAGAAAAGTCTGACTCTTCATGTTCGTTCAAAAAACAATCTGTAAATTTTGATCTTGAAAAGATTTTAATATATCTTGAAAATCTCTCAGTGAAATTTCTAACCATCCTAACAAAAATGTCTGATGTCATGACTTCGTCAATCATTGAATTGAAAACAATTCTGTCCAATGCCTGCCTGAGCTCCAAATGAACGTACAAAGAGAAGTTCTGTCAAACGTAATCCGTTTTTGGTGTTCTCTGTTGCTGGTACTCTCAGTTATAGTCCTTTCCTTACCTTACGAATACCTGATGATGTGTACCTGATCAAGTCAACCCTACTGGTATATGTGCTCGTTTCTACAATGGAATTGTAGAAGTAAGTGCAATTTTGTATATTGGGAAAAATTTTTTGCAGAAGCGTTCTTTTGACGTAGTTGTGCTTCAGTCATTAAATTGCCACAAAAATGACTTACCCAAGTTAAACGGATTCTTTTACCCACCTGTTGTAGATGAGGTAAAAGCCAACGTTAAAATAAAAGTTGCTACATATGTAGCTTGCAATCTTATGTATCAACCATGCAAAACACCGTGTTCTTCAATAGACAAACGTTTATATTCTTCCTGTATAGAAATTAAGGTTGATGGTAAATACTTCAACATTTTGAACTGTTATTATCCAGATGGAGTGTCTAAAGGTGAAGCTGACTGGATAATGGATTTAGACTGCTCTAGACAATGGATTATTCTTAGCGATTTTAATTCCCAATATGCGTTGTGGTCCGAAAATCCCAATAATATTGTTAACAACAACGAATACCTTGCCAGTACAATAATCAACGCCAATCTAACCATTTTAAATGACGGATCTATAACACGAATTGCTGATCGATCAGATCAGCGTTGCTCATCGATATATTTGTCTTTAGTTTCCCCAGACATAAACCCTTTGTGTACTTGGCAGGTTCATCAAATACCGTTAGGCAGTGATCATCTCCCTATTGAAATCCAACTTCTAGTGAGCCCGGAAAAAACAATCTACAATTCTGAATGCACTAAATATAATGAAGATAAGGCTGATTGGGCGCTTTTCAATCAAATTTTGACAGCAGGTTCATCTTTTCTAAATTTCAATCAAAATACAGTGTTAGAGGAAGATTTGGAAAACTGTTATTTTGAATAAGAAAACTTATACTACTTAGGCTGCAGATTCTGCAATCCCAAAAGTCAAATTAAAGAATCATCCAAAGAAAGCATCAAACCCATGGTGGAATATTGCGTGTGAAGTCGCCGTGGGTGTGCGAAAACTAAGACATTCAAAAGCTGGATGATAAGCCGTCATACGCAACCTAAAAGTAGAGTGGAAGTTACACGCTGAATAAAAAAAAGCTAACACCAATAGTAACAAAACTGTTGCTTTTGCAAAGCAGCAATATTACAAAAACTTAGTCATCAACTGTTCCAAACACCCAAACGATAGCACTTTACTTTGGAAAGAAATCAGAAAATCTAAAGGTTCTTTTCATCTCCCAGATCCTGTCTTGATCGAAAACGATAAAATCTGTAAAACAAACGAGGAGAAAGTTGAATTATTTGCTGACACTTTCGCAGCAAAGAGTCAGACTGAACATCTGCCTAAAGAAGAGCAAGAACGAAGAAGAACTATTGAAAACGAAGGGAGAAACATTCAACCACATGACAATGACAACGTTGTATATTAATAAAAATCTAACAATGGAGGAGCTTCTGTACTCACTTCGATATTTAAAATCTGGTAAAATTGCTACAGGATTTGATCCCATTTCTTACAACATGATAAAGCATTTTCCACAATGCTTTTTTGAAAAAATTATTAGAGTTCTTCCAGTTATGCTGGGAAATCCGGAAAGCTGCCAATGGCTTGGAAGAAAGCAACAGTTGTACCTATCCATAAACAAGGAAAATCAAAAAGAAAATCTTCTAATTTTCGACCCATTTCTTTGACTCCTCACATTGGAAAACTTTTTTGAGAGGATAATGAAATTCAGATTAGAACATTTCCTTGAAAAGAATGGGGATTTTGCCAAATCTTTCAAGCTGGTTTCAGAAAAGGGAGGGGTGTCACTGATCATGTTAGTCTTTAAGCTTCACACGTCAAAAAAGCCTTGGCTAAGCGACACTCCACTTTAGCCACGTTTTTTGATATTCATAGAGCGTACGATTCCGTTTGGCATTTCAAATTATTGTCCAAAGGCTCATGAAATGGGATTAAAGGTCGTTTCCACATGTTTTTACAATCGTTTTTATCTGAGAGAACGCTACAAGTAAAACTAAATGGTGTGCTGTCAAGTACAAGATATGTTAACATGGGTGTCCCTCAAGGAAGTGTAATTTCTTCAATCCTCTTCTCATTGATGCTTTATGATCTTAACCAGATTGACACAAAAGGGGCAACTTTAGCTGCTTATGCAGATGATATTGCAATGTGGAAAAATGTAGATTGTATTTTTACAAAAAACAAAATCAAGCGTAATAAATTGTTGAACAGTTTCAGTTTGCGGTCAGTAAACTTGTTAATTATTTGAATTCAAACGGTTTTAACCTATCAACG
>JADBJO010000482.1:652500-667500 GCA_016801955.1 Conus betulinus
GTGCCATGTCATGATCTGGTTCATGTGCTATGATCTCTGGTTCATGTATCATGATCTCTGGCTCATGTGTCATGATCTCTGGCTCATGTGCTATGATCTCTGGTTTCATGTGCTAAGATCTCTGGTTCATGTGCTATGATCTCTGGCTCATGTGCCATGATCTCTGGTTCATGTGTCATGATCTCTGGCTCATGTGCCATGATCTCTGGTTCATGTGATCTATGATCTCTGGTTCATGTGCCATGATCTCTGGTTCATGTGTCATGATCTCTGGTTCATGTGCTATGATCTCTGGTCATGTGTGCTATGATCTCTGGTTCATGTGCCATGATCTCTGGCTCATGTGCCATGATCTCTGGTTCATGTGTCATGATCTCTGGCTCATGTGCTATGATCTCTGGTTCATGTGTTATGATCTCTGGTTCATGTGCCATGATCTCTGGTTCATGTGCCATGATCTCTGGTTCATGTGCCATGATCTCTGGTTCATGTGCTATATGATGATCTGGCTCATGTGCTATGATGTCTCTGGTTCATGTGCTATGATGTCTATGTGGTTCATGTGCTATGATCTCTGGTTCATGCCTTTCATTCTGGTTCAATTGCCATGTATTTTCAGTTTCTATGTCATGTTTCGGGGTCATGTGTGTAATCTCCTCTTCCACGTGTCATGTCTCCTGATTCATATATCACAGATCCCAGCTCATGTGTCGTGTTTTTCTCCGAAAATGGAGTATGGCTGCCTTAATGGCGGGATAGAAAAAAAAAAAACGGCCATACACACAAACACTCCGCTCCCTTGGTTGAGAAGATGGGATTAATCCTTACCTGTCCAAACAGGGGTGTGTCCAGAGGAGTTTCAGCCTGTGTAGGCGGAAAAAACAAAATGTGTCGTGTCTCTCAGTTTATGTGTAATGGGATCTCTTGGTTCTTGTGTAATGGGTCTCTTGGTTCATGTGTCATAGTTCATCTGGTTTTCCGTTGGTTCAAGTATTATAAATGCATGTCCATTTTTCTTGTCCCCTGCTTTATGTGTCATTGATCCCACGTCGTGTGTTGTGTTTCTCAGGTCTCAGTGCATATGTAATAGTCTCTTGCTTCATGTGTGACAATTCCTGTAGTTGTGGCTTGGTTTTAAGTGTTATAATTATATCCATGTCCATTTGTAAAGTCTTCCAATTCATGTGTGGTCTGTCCCGGTTTACACGTGTAGTGTATGCTGATTCATGAGCTACGTACACTACTTCAAATTTCATGCGTTCTGATTCATGAGCTACGTACACTGCTTCAAATATTATGCATCCTGATTCGTTTGCACATTATAATTGTTGTGTCATGTATCCTGTTCAAGTGTCTTGCAGCTTGGCCCGTAAGACGTGTATTCGGGTTCCGTTGTCACGGATCATGATTTACGTGTTACGTCTCATGGATCATGTTTCAGACATGTTGCTTCATATGTACTGAAACATGGTTCGTGTTATGTGTCTCTAGGTTTAAATGTTAAGTATTTTGATTCGTGTGTCCTGTGTTCTGGTTCACACTCCGTGCCCTCTGAAGAGAATCCCGGATTACGAAGGTATCTATCACAGGGTATGCAACACATAACATATATTTCATGACACACAGTTTCGTCTGCAACCGAGCGAAAGACGGAAATTGGGTGAAAGGTTTCAAGATGGATCTGAATGGCAAGGTGTTACAAATAATGGGCTGAGTGCTGTTAGACTAGAGTTTCCTTCCTGTAGCTATGGAGTTATCCTGCCGGAGAAAGACGCAATGCTCAATCAGACATGACTGACCTCCAGGTCCTTTCAAGTCACTTTCGCCTAAATGTTGCCAGGGAACTGATGGTACCCTCCGTACCTTTTCTCCTGATACTATTTTATGTACACACGTCCATATTGACACAATATACAGTTATGTATTCCTGTTCTTAAAACCACTAGTATCATGGCCATTCACAAGTTTTCAAGTATTATTAGATATTCTTTGACCAAACAAACCATGGATAGAGGACTATGCCTGTTAGAATTTCCCGGCGATATGACTTTGTTCTTGCCAATACTCTTGGTACTACAAAACATCAAGTTAAAGGACATGGCACCCCCCCCCCCCCAATGGTCTCCTCCCCCCCTGCCCACTATAAACCTATCACCTATGCCTTAGTCTTGAAGACCATTGGAGAACCACAGAAGATTTCGAAGCCAGCTTCCTCCACTTCTCACAGTTTTCAGACACTCTTACGCAGTTGCTGAGTGTGAGGCCAGTCCATGCACTGATGTTGTCCTCCAGTCTCTTTCTCAGTCTTCTTCCTCTTCTTCTGCCTCCTCGCACTGTTTCTTGTAGAATGGTTTTGGCAAGTCTGTTGATCTTGATACATGATGATACCATCTCATTTTCGTTCTTTTCACTGTGGATAACAGGTCTTCGTATGATCCATCGGCTCGCCTTACTATGGTCTGGACCTCCAAGTTAGCAGTGTGTGCTCTTTGCTTGAAATGCCAAGCATCTTGCTGAAGCATCTCATCTTTTATGCCTGAATCCTTCTCTCAAGTTCAACTGTTGGACTGCACGTCTCGCAGGCATGGAGAAATATGGAAATGTCATTCCTGATGAGTCTTAGTCTGGCTAGCGCTGCTGTCATTTGCACAACTCTGGAGAACGCTTCAGACTTCGATCCCTCGTCTGAACGAATGCCCCGAGGTACCGGAAGCTCTGAACTGTTTCAAGATTGATATGGATGCTAGTGTTGATCCAGCTGGTGTCGGTCTCAAAAGTTTTGTGTTTTTGGCGCTGGTATCCATGTTGAATGCTGAAGAACATTCGTCCAGATACTCTGCTAGGCTGGCTAATTCCTGCTCTCTCTCCTGCTAGCCTGTTGATGTCATCGGCAAAGCGTATGTTTGTTACTATCCTGCCACCCATTCTTATTGAATCTTGATATCCCTCCAGTGCGTGAGTCATAATCCTCTCCAGGTAAATGTTGACAAGACTGGGTGAGAGTAAACAGCCTTGCCTCACTCCAACAGTTGTCTAGGACCAGCCTCCCATGGTGCCAGTGAGGAAAACTGCGCTGCTGGCTTTATCGTAGAAGTATTCTATGGTTATGATCAGGCTGGTATCTGTCTTATACAGTCTTATACAGTCTCATGGTCGCCCATAAGGATGCATGCTCTGCCTGCCTGCAACTGAAGAATATGAATTACATACAGTAGGGCAACCTTGACTGGGAGGAAGGCGTGTAGACTGACAGCCACACTATTCAGGGTTTCCTTGTTTCTCTAGCTTGGTTCGAGCAAGAGCAATGGCTTCTTAGCAAAACATGTGATTTGATGACTTTAATGAACCTGCTAAGACACTGATTTATATTGAGAACAACCAAGGTATGAAGCAGGGTGACTTCCTGAACAGTTAACACAGCGCCTGGCATTGGTGTATTTATGGCTGTCATGGCCAAAGAGACCAGACCTACTACAAGTCTATTTGGAACGAAACGCAGATTTTGTGTCCCAGTCTGTTGCAGCGAGTGCATCGAAATACTTGTAGAACAAATGGTTTAATATCAAAAGACTGAAAACCCAGTGAGACTTTCAGGTGACTATACCCCCCGAACCCCGAACCCCGGCGGGAGCGGCGGGGGCGGGGGGGGGGGGGGGGGGGTGGAGGGGGGGTCATTGTGATTGTTTAAGTTTTAGGCCATATGCTATCATCATAGGATGTCAACAAAAGATTGGTTGGAGCTCTTGGGAGCAACAAGGTCTGGAAAAAAAAAAATCACCCGTTTCATACTCTGAAAAAAAGGGGGTAGGGGTCAAACTTTTCTCTCTCTGAGAAGATCAAAGCAGACCTGGTTGATGTTCCTGCTTTTGGGTCTGCCATACAGACAACAGACATAGTGTTCAAGGTTGTCACTGAATCAGAAGACAGTTGTGGGCTTCTCAGTGCTTGGAAGGCATCATGAAGGAACAGTTTTTTTGTGAACGCATTGAACGCCCTGATCATCCCTTTGCTCACAAAAGAACTGGTGGATTACAGCCGGAAAAAGCATGTAGGCCAAGGAGTGCTTCACAGCATTCCTGTCCATACTTGGCAGCGAGGCCTGTGGTGGAAAGCAGCCTCCTGTGGTTTCCAGCTCCAGCGTCCAAGTTTACCCTTGTATGGGGCTGGGAACAGAAGAAGTGTAATAAGATTAGAAACACATCAGTGTCTGAAGAACGCACAGTTATGCCCTCGGAGTCAGAGGCATTCTTGTCCTGGTGAAAGCATTGAAGGATGATCCTCGTGTCCGCTTCTTCCTGAGTGGAAAACAACTCTTGAACTGGTGAGGCTTCCACAGTCTTGCCATCTGTGGAGGAGAGCTTGAAGCACTCGGGCCCACATGTCACAAACAGCTCTCTGTTCAGGAGTGCGGCAGCATGGGAATCTTTTCTCCATTCAGAAAGCAAGAATTTGATGAGCTGGTTCTTGTTGGCACCATTTTTCAGAAACCCTTTCCAGTCTCTGGAGTCTCTGGGAAACCTTAGTGTTGGGACCCTTCAGAAGGAATGCTTCACCTCCCCCGACGAGAATGTTCCATTGATTTGATAGAGTTGTGGTGCCACACAATCAATCCTGTCTGTGGATGGCAGATTTTTTCAGGATTCTGTCTGCCAGGTCTCCCGAATGCTGGCGGAAGAGAGGTAAATGACTGCAGATGGAACATTGCGTCAATTATGTGATGGCATTTCCGCCGATCTGTTCGCTCCTTCAACTCTTTCTCCTCCAAGAGATGCACGAGCTTTGCTTTCTCTGTCTTTGCAAGCAAACCATCAGGAGTTGCTAGGTCCCAAGGCACTGAACTCAAAGGGTAAGCTCATGACCTTCTGCAAACTGATATTATTTTTCGGCGAGATCATGAGAAGTTGTCCAAACATGTCTCTCTGCGCTGCCACTTGCACCAGTTTGTTCAAAGATGATCGCAAGGTCTTTGTCGTCTGCAGATCTGCAGATGTCTTCAGCTTCAGAAGAGCATGGGAAACTCAGAGATTTCTCAACCAGTCGTTCTGTCACGAATTGGTGAAAGGCTTCCTTGCCTCGTGCATTTGGTGAATGAAGTTTTTCTTGAATGCTGTCTGATGCTTATATTCCTTATGAAAGACAGAAGAGACCCCCCCCCCCCACCCCCCCCCCCCCCCCCCCCGCGCCCTCTTCCACTGAAAAGCGATCCATGACCCTGCAGAGGGAATCCATCATTTTTTTCACACACTCCTCACTGGCTGTAGTCTCTGCTTTTGTCAGGTCTTTGAGAACTTTGACATCACTCCCGGTCATGCCAGCCATCTCAAGTGTTGCGGCAAGAAAAGAAGCTCTGACATGACGTCTCAGGCACCAGCAAAGGCAGACAGCACTGTTTCTGCTGAATCCTTTGATCCCACCCGCAGATTTTGCATGGCAGTTGATCGTTAGCTGAATAGTTTGGTCAACTGGTACTCTGCATGAAGGAACTGTTGATGTCGACACACTGAGTCTTCTTTGTTGCAGGTATTCTTCTGCTTGGGGATGGTTGTGCTTGAGATTCGGAACGCTCAGGAAATAGACTGTGGCGTATCTTGAATAGTTCTGGTGATCCACCACAAAGAGCAGAGGGCAAATTTTCTCTGTGCATGACAAGTGCAAGTCCAAGTCATTTTCTTTCGTAGCCCGGAGGAGATGCAGAATCAGCCACACTTTCTCAGCATACTGCAAGCAGAACTATGTTGTCTTCCCTTTCTTCTCAGTGATTAAGTCCTTCTTGAAGTTCGAGTACAGGAGGTGAAAAACAGATGGCTTCTCAAGAGTGTCTTGAAGCTGATGTGTCTGTTTGTGCACCCCTGCAGATCTTCAGGCAGCTGGTTCAGAAGATCGGAAGCTTTTGCTGATTCCTTAAAAAAAAATGTCTGAAGAAGAAACCGCTTAAGAGCTCCAGAACACTTACCTTGTGGACTCTCAGGGCACGATTGTAGTGCTTTCCTGCCAAGACAGCATCAATGGACCCACTTGAGCAGACTCCTGACTGCACAATGATCTCTCCAAAACCATATGCATTTCAGTTTATGATGTGAAAAGACACAGGAAAATCACAGTGGCCAATCCCCCCACCCCCTCCCACCCCGACCCCCGTCCGGGGTCACCTTTCCATTCTGCCAGCTGTGGAAGTAATTTTCATAGACCATGAGTCGCTGCCATCGTTATTTTTTAATCTTTTGACCACTTTTGAAGTTCATATTTCTCTTCTAATATCACCGAGAATGTACATCCATGGACTGGGTTTAATCAACCCCTTCAGTATATACTCCAAGGATGGAGCAGCTGATAGTGATGCCAGACATATGTTTTTGCTTTCAAGACCATGTTGTGCTGATCAGGGGAAGTTCAACCGATCAGCCACTTTACTGATGACAGTTGTTGCTGCTCTGCAATGGGTCTGATTGTATTGGTCAACAGCTCACTGATGATTATTCCAGTACCAGCCAGAGTGGCAGAACGCTGTTAAGTGTCGTCTAAAATGACAGGGAAATGAAAACAAGACTTTTATCAGATTCTGAAAAAGTTTGATGTGACATAAATGTGGTCCCTGTCACACATGGCGATGTTGGTGATGATTTGACAATTGCTACGGATGATGGAGACTGTGAGGAGAAAACCTCGACATCCTCTACTGTCTGGTTGTCATTGGCAGCTTCATTTTTTTCAATTCATTCAATGGGGATTTAAGTTGACTGACCAAATGGTTTTTCTTCCCATGGTTAGAAAATAATTTTCTGATAAGGAGGAGCTTTCAGATCGTTCAATAAATCTCGATCAGTTTTAAATTTCACACACACACACACACACACACACACACACACACACACACACACACACACACACACTCTCTCTCTCTCTCTCTCTCTCTCTCTCTCTCTCTCTCTCTCTCTCTCTCTCTCTCTTGATTTACCAACTTCAAGGACAAAGAACGTGTACTAAAAGCCAAGAGACAATTAAGATATCTGGACGAAGGAAACAGTATCTTCATCGCCGAAGACTACTCTAAAGGAATCCGCGAGGTACGGAAGAAGCTGGTGCCGTTCCTCAAGAGGGCTAGGAAGACAAACGGGAGAAGGCCAGCATGGTTTTCGACCACCTCTTGATCGATGGCAAGCGATGGTACTACGATCAAATGAACGACACCCTAAGAGTCTCAAAGTGATGTGTCGGCCAACAGAAGGCTGATAAACTTACGACAAAAGCTGTACATAATTGTGAAATCAGCAAGTCTACTGCCTACCAGTAGAAAGCTGTGACGAACGTTGTTCTTTCTTGGATGGATCCAGTGGACGGGTATGCTGTGGTGAAACAGCGTGTGTGGGATTGTGTCAATTGGGGGAGGACCGAGATCCCGTGGGGTCTGGGCTTGAGGGGTTTGATTCTATGCGCACACACTGTGACAGAACTTGTGTTGATGATGATTCAGTGCGCACACACTGTGCCAGAATTTGTGTCGATGTTGAAGATTAATAGTTTCACTTTCGTCACGTGGAATGTAGACAGTCTTGTGTCAAAACTGGATGAAACAGACTTTATTTCTTTATATTTCTAATTTTCACTTTGTAACTTTAGTAGGAACCATCCATGCATTTAAATTTCCAAATCACACAGCATTTTGCAGTCCTGCCCAAAAGTTTTCAAACAAGGTCGACGATCAGGTGGTTTTCTCGTATTTATGAAAACTACGCTAATTCCATTTGTTCGTCAAGTAAAATGTAAGTATGATAATATGTTGTATTTTATTATTGACAAAGAATGTCTCGGACTAAACAAAAATCTGTTATATATGTGTACTTATGTGCCACCAAGTGCAAGTCCGTTCTATCAAATTAATGATAGTAATAGTGGTATAAGTCTAGTGGAAGAATGTTTGACGGCCATAATGATAGATAAGAATATGCATGTTATGGTATGAGGAGATTTGAATGCACGGACTTCGACACGTCTTATGAAATTGATAGTTGTTGTCTGCCTTTTTACATCGATTCAAAAAAATGATGTCAATGATGCATGCATATAAACACAACAGAGGCGCTGAAGACGCCAAACATTTACTTCTCCATCGTGTTTTTACACACTTAGAAAAGCCCAAGTCGTTCGCTCGTATTCTGTTTGTGACTTCTCCTCTGCCTTCAACACTATACAGCCTCATTGTTTGGCCAGTAAACTAAAGCAGCTTGGCATCTCTTATCTCATTCTCTGAATTATTGATTTTCTGGTAAATTGCCCCCAGTGGGTTCGCTTCCATAACTCTGTTTCATCTGTTTCTTATACATCAACGGGTGCTCCCCAAGGTACGGTTCTTTCTCCTTGTCTGTTTACTCTCTACACTAATGACAGCAGAGGAAATAATGACAGCCTTATCATCAAGTTCTCTGATGATACTGCAGTCACAGATCTCTCCAACTCAGATAGAGCTTTTAATGAAATTGTGAACAGTTTTACACCCCGTGGTGAGACACCAATTTCCTTAATCTTAATGTCCAGAAACCAAAGGAGCTGATCATTGACTTCCGAAGAAATGCTGATCCTATTCAAGATTTACTGATCTCAGGTACCAAGGTTGAAAGGGTGACTGAGTATAAGTACTTAGGTTCTGTTATCGATTACAAACTTACATTCACCTCTCTCTCTGTGTATGTAAAAAAAAATGTCAGTCAAGAGTGTATTGCTTACAGAAATTGAGACTGTGATGTTTTAAAAGCATTCTACAGAAGCAATATTGAATCTGTGATCACTTTTTCATTTTTAGTGTGGTATGGTGGATTGAATGTGAAGAACAAATGCTTGCTGGAAAAGATTGTGAAACGGTGTGGTAAGATTATTGGTGTTAAGCAACGACGTTTAGGAGAAATTTTTGAATAAAGAGTGCCTAAGAAAGCTCAGAAGATTGTATGTGATGAAACCCATCCTCTGTTCCCTTTTATGAAAAGATGCCTTAAGACGATTCCGGCAACTGAAATGCGAAACCAACAGACTGAATCGTTTTTTTTTTGCCTATTTCAATCCGTTCATTGAACAATCACTGACCTGACCATCCTGAGTGAATGTTTAATGTTGTCGTTTATAAAGATAGAGGAGAGGGTGAGGGGGAGACTGGGATAGAGAGAGTGGGGGTGGGGGGATGGGGCGGGGGGGAGAGAATAAGAGTGTAGATGTGTTTTGGGGAGGGGGGCGGGGGCTGATAATCAATTGATAATGATTTTTAAATGATCGCAGTTCTCACCCTGTGTGTAGAATGTGTGTGTGTGTGTGTGTGTGTGTGTGTGTGTGTGTGTGTGTGTGTGTGTGTGTGTGTGTGTGTGTGTGTGTGTGTGTGTGTGTGTGTGTGTGTGTGTGTGTGTGTGTGTGTGTTTGTGTGCGTGCTAATAAGTGATAATGATTTAAAATTATCTCAGTTCTCACCCCGTGTAGAAGGTGTGTGTGTGTGTGTGTGTGTGTGTGTGTGTGTGTGTGTGTGTGTGTGTGTGTGTGTGCGTGCGCGCGCGCCCTTGTTTTACGGTTTATTTTAGTGTACAGCTGATTTTATTAAAATGACTGGACATAAAATGGAGTGTATGTTGGGTAGAGTTATTGATCAGTTTTATGTAAAAGAATAAGCCTTACTTTATTTATATTGTTTTTAAATTCGTGGGTATGTGCAGGTGTGAGTGCATTTGCACATTTTACATTATTCAATGTTGTGTACTCGTATTTCATGTGTTTATGTGTTCCCACCACAAACAAAGTTCTTTCGAAAGAAAATAAAGTGTCTTGAATTGAATCGAATTGAATATCATGACAAGGAAGTCAGAAGACAGACACGAGAATATGTTTGGTAAAATGTTATTAAGCATGTGTTCTACCTTAGGACTCTAGATCCTTAATGACGCTCGCAATGGCGACCTCCAGGGTCGCTATATACATGTATCCGATTTTGGATGTAGTGTTATTGACTATTTTATTTTATCAGAAAAGTTATATCATACACTCTTGCCAACATGTACACTTTTTGTTGCTAACAAAATTTAATCAAGTCATATGCCTTGTTGAGTTCTCGCTGTATGGGGTAACAAATGGAAATGATTTTGATAATGAGATATCAAATGAAAATAATAGTTTACATTAAAAGATTGATTTGGAATCCACAGAAAAAGGACATCTTTCTTAGATCTCTTGAGTCAGAGATTATCATAGAAAAGATTGATTTGGCAACTGGACTTGTTGAAGTTGATGTAAATAAGGCACTGAAAGAATTTAATGGTTGCATGATGGATGCTGCTTCATGTATGCTCGTAAATAACCGGATGGTATAAGTAATCAGAAAAAACAGTTGGTTTGATAATGAAAGTTTTGTTGAAAGACGAAATGTAAGAAAAAACTCCTTAGAATCTTTCGCAGCCCATGTCTAAGGGCAACTAATGATGTACGAAAAAAAAAAAAAAATCAAACTGAAATCAGATAATCTGCATAATTATTGTAAGGCTCGAAGAGAATACAAAAATTTACATAGGCGGGAAAAGAAACAAAATAAAACTAGAGTCTTTTCGAACTCTTGGATAGGATTGATAATCAAGAAGTATTTTGGAAGAAGGTGAACCAGCTTGCACCGAAACGTACACAGTCATTGAACAGTATATCTACAGATAAATGGTTTAACCATTTTTGTGATCTTTTGGAGATCGAAGATTGTACTGAGGATGCAGCAATAAATAATCAAATACTCCGGGAATACACAGATGATTTTTACGTACTAAATGCACCAATCTCCAATCAAGAAATATTAAGCGCCATTAAAAATCTGAAGAGTGGAAAATCTCCCGGGCCTGACGGTATAATTGGAGAAATTTTTAAGTGCGCATCAGATGTCGTTGTTATAAATCTTTTTGAAAAATTGTTTTAACAAACTATTTCATCAAGGTACTTATCCAGAAAACTGGTCAGAATCTTTAATACAGCCATTACATAAAAAGGGTAATTTAGACAATCCCAATAATTATAGAGGTATATCTCGCTTACAGACATCAGCGGAAAACTTTATAGCCATATCATAAATCATAGATTACAAGTTTGGATTGATATGCATAATATCATAGATGAACATCAAGCTGGTTTTAGAAAAGACTACTCAACCATAGATCATATATTTACACTTTTGCTGTTATTCAGAAACAACTGTTTCGAAATTGTAAATTATATGTCGCATTCATTGACTTCGAGAAAGCATTCGATTCTATTTCAAGGAAATTGTTATGGCCTATCCTACAGAAAAACGGAATTCGAGGTAAATGATTTGATTGTGTGAAAAGCATGTATACTAAGTTAAAGACGCGGGTTAGAATTGGTTCGCATATGACAGATTACATAAACTGCCTGCGTGGAGTAAAGCAAGGAGATGTTTGCAGTCCTGTCTTATTTTCATTGTTTATAAATGAATTAGCAGCTGACATAATTAACAACGGAAGACATGGGGCTGTACTAACACATACTCTTGTCGAACTTTATATTTTGTTATTTGCAGATGATATTATATTAATATCTGAAACGCAAGTGGGGTTGCAAAATCAGCCGAATAATTTTTGTATGAATCATCAACTAAATTGAAATTAAAAGTTAATATGAACAAAAGTAATATAATTGTTATTCGTAAAGGCGGTTTTCTTGCAGCGCACGACACTGGCTTTTGGGCGGTTCTGAAATGAAAGTAGTCAACACATACAAATATTTAGGACTATCTTTCTCTACAAATTGAGTCTCTCATCCTCATCCTCCTGTGGTGACCTAGCTGCAAGGGGGTTAAAAGGTATATTGACATTGACATATATATATAATTATGATATCCAGTCTATTGAAATTGTTTGCAAACTCTTTGAAGCTAGAATGCAGCCAGTACTTCTATATGAGTCAGAAATTTGAGGTCTTGATGAAAGTATAAAATACATAGAAAAGTACACTTGTTTGCATTTTTAAACGCATTCTAGGTGTCACAGAAAGGACTGCTAATGCGATGATTTATGGAGATACTGGTAGATTCCCATTGTATGTGAATGCATACACTAGATCAATTAAATACTGGATCAAACTGACACGGATGAATGAAAATCGCCTCCCCCAACAAAGCTTACCTGATGCTACTTAATTTGCATGAGAAAGGTAAAAAAGAACTGGGTAACCAACATTCGATTAGTTTTGTTTCAGTTTGGATTTGGATATATGTGGGAAAATCAAGATATAGAATCAGTTGACCATTTCAAATTGTTTTAGACAAAGACTAATATTGTGTAACTGGAAGGATTGGGACAGTCGAATTTGTTCAAGTGAAAGATTTACAAATTACACATCATTCAAAACGAATCATACCCAAGAACTGTATTTTGCAATTGACACAAACAGACTTGTGAAGCGAGCGCTTAAATTCAGGTTTGGAGTGAGTAATATCAAATCGCACTCACTTCGATACAAAATGTGTGGAGAGATATAGAATTAATTTTCCCATGTGTAAATAACCAAGAAGATGAAATCCATTTTAGTTTGTGTTGCCCGTTCCTCAGTGACCTTCGACTTGATCTCATACCACTCAAATACTATAGAGAGCCAAATGCTTTAAGATATACATTATTAATGTCTTCAAAGAATCCAAAAATAGTGAAACAGTTTGCGATATTTCTTTACCTAGCTTTTAAACGTAGGGATGCAACTGTGAACGACTAGATATGTTGGAAAGAACACGACAGGTAAAATGATGGTAGGATACCCGAAGTATAATTTATAACTTTTGTATGTCATTGGTTCTGAGCTGGTTTATGTTGTTTGCCTCTTTTGTAATGTAAGAGTGTACGATTGTTTCTTTTCTATTTTTTCTTTAAATGTCTTTGACTAATTCATATTATTGTTCAGCCATTTGTTGAGCCCTAGATGCTAAACGAATAAACATTTATGTCTTATGTCTTATGTCTCTCTCTCTCTCTCTCTCTCTCTCTCTCTCTCTCTCTCTCTCTCTCTCTCTCTCTCTCTCTCACTGAAACAAATGTTCACAACACAACAGGAGAGAAGGATTACAGATAGGTTCCACTTATGATTGTAAGAAATTATAGATACCTTCGAATCAGCCTGGCCCCAAACCCCATATTCGGCTTTACCAGAAAATTCTCTTAAAACATACTGATATTAATGTCGGATCGTTTAGAAGTTTGGATTTCATGAAAGATATTGTTAAAATGTGTGTAGCTGGTTATCCACATAATAAAAGCATATGAAATGGAATAGAAAAGATACCATTTACAGCTTTGATCACAGTATTTTATGCACTAATTAATTATACAACAGTTAAATTTATACTACAGCTGGCTAGGCATCAGTCATGTCAACATGAGATTCCACCCATTCCAAAAGTTTGGGCTTCGTTGGATTTTCTCTGTTTTTCTGCCAGTGTGTTGAAGGTATACATGAAGGGATTAATAGCCGAGTTCAAAGGCAATATGAATATAGCCAGTGCCACGTTGACCTCGCCATGGATGGGGAGTACCAGCCAATGCCAACATCCCACACAGACCGATGGGAAACCAGCACATCAGATCTGTCAAAGCCACAGTGATCAGTCGCCGGGCTATGATCATGTCTCGTGAAACTTTAGTCGAGTTGTTCTTGAAAGCATTGCTCTGTATTGACCAGTAGATAAGCGCTTGGCCACCGGAGATAAACAAGAAGAGGATAAAATTAAGGATAATAAATAAACTGAAAGAATATTCTTTTCCTTCAAAATTTTGCTTTGTCACTGGTAGTGGCATGCAGATACCTGTTTGACTATAAAATTCCCAGTGTGACAGTACAGGGAAGAAAGGCAATAATGCTAGAATCAAACCAACGGACCACATTAGTAAGCATACCACAGATGCTGATATTCTCCCAAATCGCACTGTGCTGAATGGGAAATGAAGGACCAGAAAACGATCCAGTGTGATCAGCCAGATGATCAGAGCTGACACTTCACTGGACAACAACAAACAGAGAAAACCAGCCACTTTGCAGGCTATGCTGTGTTTCCAGGTATTATCAAAATGGAGGTATCTGCCACGGAATTCTTCATCAGCTATTCCAATGATAGTAACGTAGATGCCCATCAAAAAATCTGCCATGGTAAGGTTTAAGACAAAGACACTGAATCCACTTGATAAAGTCATGTTCCTCCCTAGTAAGCGTGCACAGAAACAGATTAGATTACCACTCATGAAAGACAAGTAATCAGCCAAAGAAAAACCCGATAGAACCATGACTGTAACAAATCTTCACAAGAGGAAATTTCGTCTTCAGGGGAATGACAAACAGCATCATGAAATCTAGATAAAAGTATTTGTTTGCAACATATTTTAAAGTTGTCTGTCGAAACTACTCGCAAACGGGGAATTGTGGAACATATTTTTGTGGAAAATCTGTCACTGGGCTGCCATCTATGTGAAGTTCAACTAATTGTGGTGTAAACTGAAATCCACTTGGACTGATCGTGTGAACAGAAGTAAAAGTTAAATTCAGCTTCTGCATGCGAAGGAACGACGAAAAAACTCGAGAATCAAACACAGTCAAGGCAGTGAATGACAGATCTACCAGCATGAGATTACTGTGCTGGGCGCCAGTCGGTAAACCAGTAGAAAGGAAAGTGATTGGGTTAAGGGAAAGTGACAATGTTCGTAAATTGTCCATCCCAAGAAAAGCAGCCATGTTCACTTGCTGCAGCTTGTTCCTGCTGAGGTCAAGAAACTTCAGATTTAACATTTTAATGGGAGAAAAACAGTCAAAGAACACTGGGCAAGAACAAGATGAATAAGATATGTAAGCTTGCTCACGTCAGAAAATGTCATTCCAGAGTTGGTTGCATCCAGAGAGCGAACGTAAGGGAACTGTGCCACAGAGAAGGTTTCAGGACAAAAGAAGGTGTGACTTTGACACAGACAGTGAACAGGACAGCTTGTGTTACACACT
>JADBJO010000482.1:677500-683579 GCA_016801955.1 Conus betulinus
TTATGAATAAAAATTAAGTCGCTCAGCGATAGTTTTTTCATGAACCAGCTGCAGTATTTCCCGGGAATACTGTCGCTGCGACACACAATTTTATGAGCGACAGTATTATTACGACACACCGGGCTAAACAAAATCTTTCAAGCTGCACACATACACTTTAATTTAAATTTCATTCATCTGCTTCCTTTTTAATT
The DNA here is from genome assembly GCA_016801955.1 of Conus betulinus. Lineage (NCBI taxonomy): Eukaryota > Metazoa > Mollusca > Gastropoda > Neogastropoda > Conidae > Conus > Conus betulinus. The sequence continues at coordinate 677,695 of JADBJO010000482.1, forward strand.
CTTATAATCCATATTATACTTACAACCAAAACAATTCAAGAGCGACTTTTAAACGTGAAAAACACCGTTTTAATTATTTGTAAAATATATACTGTCCGTCTGTGTAATTTTGCCCCTCTTAAATTTGTAAACATAAATCAAGATTTTTGTCAGCGTTATATGTATGAGCTAATATAACTCCTTCATGAACTGAAATTTGTCATCAACATAAACGTGTGATGTGAAAAAGGTATGAGGTTTAGAGCCATAGCTGATGCCAGTAAATTTGTGCTTTGCATTAACACAGACGCAAACAGTTTGCGTCCAGGTAATCAGTCGTACAAAACCTTTTTTTTTTCTAAAACTTATATTTTCACGAATTGTACATAGTGTTTGAGCACACACACACACACCCACACACACACACACACACACACACACACACACACACACACACACACACACACACATATATATATGACTCTAATTGTGCAGAATTGTTCAGAGAGGAGAGAGGAGAGAGAGGAGACGGAGAGAGAGGAGAGAGAGAGAGAGAGAGAGCGATGATGATATGAATGTGTGTGTACGTGTGTACGTGCATGCGTAAAGATATTTATATCCGTCCCCTCTTTTTCGAGTTGTGGTGCGATTGTTGTAAAAAGGAGGCGGGGATCTATGCTCTATATTCTGTCGTCCATACTATTTGAGCATGATCTCAGGATCCTGACTGACTACCCCGTCGATGATGTATATTTCCATTGAAAATTGTTATGATCGAATCAGTTTCTTATGCAGCTTAGTTTGTTTCCTGTTAGGGGAGGAGTGTCGCAATATGATTTTGTTCCAAATGATCGCAAACACCCTGAAGGAGAGGGGAGGTGTGGCCATCTCCTTCTGTTTAATTAGCTTTTTTCGATTGTTTCTGAGCAAGTGAGTGACATGAGATTGCAATATCTCGTGCGTTTTTTTTTTTTTAGCACAATACTGAAATGAAATGTTTTCCCCATTAATATAGAAAAAATCAGAAGAAGAGTAATGACAGGAATATCCGGTTTAGATTGTAAATGTGTCTTAGTAACATGAGAACAATGATATTCATGATTCATCTGGAGCAATGTGTGTCCCCAGTAAAGAGAGAGGAGAGAGAGAGAGAGAGAGAGAGGAGAGAGAGAGAGCGAGAGAGAGAGAGAGAGAGAGAGAGAGAGGAGGAGGAGAGAGATGAGAGAGAGAGAGAGAGAGAGAGCATTGAATAATCATGTTGCACAGCGGCGACTTTATGACGTTGTTGACACTTGGTGCCTGTTTTTGCCAGGATTTCGTTCATGGTGCACTGCACTTGAGGACGTGTTCATTGTTATATGTGTACTCAGGATCACTTTTTTGTGGTTGATCAGTATAACCTTATCACCACTTCAAGTGTGTGATACCTGAAGAAGAGAGCCTTGTTCGTTCCCATCAACATTCAGAAGTTAGGTTGGTGCTGGTCTTCTGTTCGGATCAGAGGAGAAGAAACCTCGTTTGAGACGTTCCAGATTTTGTTAAATAAAGACAGCAGACAGCACGATGAAACAGGGGAATATGGAGAATGAATTAATGTGAGTTGGGTAAGTGTATTGTGGAGCAAACAGTTCCTTACAGTTGGAGATGCAGTCTCTCTCTGCCATGCTGAGGGCTGGAGGTAGATGCGACTGGGCCGTCCTCTCCCTGCATTGCTGTTCCTTGGTGCTCTCGTTCTGCCTGTAACTAGGGACTGAGAAACCCGTAATCTGCTCGCTTGCCACGTCTCCTCGGAACCCCCTCGACTTCACCCTCCAAACCTTTCCTTATCCTTCTACTCGTCCTTCACCATGTCCAAATAGTGGTGTCAGCTTACCGCTGCGCCCTAGGTCATTCTTCTGCGACGACATCCTTGCAGTTTAGTGGGGTGTGGCAGCCTGAGACTCTGCCGCTGACATTTCCTGTGTGTGTGGATCCCTTCTCAGAAAAAAAAAGATATGATGCTCTGCCTAAATGTATGCCGCATGTGCCACATATGTCGATGATGTGCAAGGTACTGAAGAAATCACGCAAAGCGCGAAATTGTCGCTAATTCACGTCATCGTTGTAATCGTTGTTGTTATTGTTGTTGTTGCTCCAGTCCTCAATGAACCAATGCCTGTTAAAACAGATTAGAAAATAAAAAAAGAAAGAAAAGAAACGGAAAGTGAAAAAAATTCAGTGCAATGGCAGGGCTCATGACAATAAACATCGTATAGGAAATGGTGTAAGGTCTGAAAAAAAAAAAAAAAGACAATCAAAATCAGCTTGATGGGCGATAAATCATGCACTTTCCGTCTTTTCTTGTAGCCCCACGAGTTCCCATTCCCCCTTTTCCCTCTTTACCAAAAGAGCTCTCTTGGGACAAGTAAATTTCTTCCAGAACCAAGATAGCGTGCTGCCCTACCAGTTCTCTTTATGTAATTGCATTCTAGCATCGTCATCGTCTCCTAGGGACAGGACAGTTACCAGAACTGGCCCCTGTCCTCGTAAATCGGCACAGCATTTCCATTGAGAACCCATGGGATTCAACAAACTGCTGCCCATGGGATATCTTAGGCAGGGCATTGCATCTTTCGTCCACAGTGAAGGCAGAGAAGCTGGCCTTCCTGGCACAGTTGGGTGCAACTGTCAGGTGCAGCTGAAGACTTTTAAGGAAGGAAAAGCTGTCAGTATAAATGTTTTACACCGAGAGCAGCTGTGTCCAAAGACGTCACCTGAGGAGAGGAGAAAGAGACAACAGACAAGGGACCTGCTTTGGTTTCGTGTCGTAAGTTTTACCTGTGCGTGACGATGAAGGCCCAGATGGAACAAGACTAGGACGCTGTGCCACTGAAAGTGACTGACTATGTGCAGACAGTCATCGTTGATAACAAGAGACTGATAAAACTGCAGAGCGCCATCCGCTCTCTTGATAATACCGAGATCCTGAGGATACGATCACATGAAACATGGAGAAAGGAACTTTGAAGAAAACACAGGGTATTATTTTCAGGATCTTCAAGAAGAGAGAACTTCCTCCAAACTTCTGCATCAGGTATAAGTGCTATATAATCTTCATCATTCTGTTATGGAGATGGCCCACCTACTCCGTCATAGGAGGTCACATGGGCATTTGAAAAACAAACTGCAGAAAAATCAAGGGACCTGCATGAGCCAGGTCTTTATAAAGACGCTTACACGATTCTGCGAGGACCCTGTGACTTTTGTCAGAAGACCATGCCGAGAAGGAAAAGTTCCCAAGGTCCCTATGCTCAAGATGCCTCCCGAGCAGGTGGTGACTGGTCTCACAAGCTTACCTCATCCTGAGAGTGAGCTAGATATGATGCTAGATTATGCTACGAGATACCATGAATCTCTTCCTTTGAAAGCGGTTGACGAAAGAGTCTGTAGCTGAAGTACTTGTAGACTTTATCATCGGACAAGGAATTTCTGAATAAACCATAAGTGATCTGGGTACCCAACTTATGTCAAACTGCACAGAGGAAATGACAAGGCCGCTCAACATTATTTATCTCATCACATTTGCCTTTTATTATCTCATCACATTTGCCTATCACCCACAGAGGTATGGTAGAAAAACATGAGTAGATATGAACATTCGTGCCAAAAGGGCTGTGCAATAAGCAGTTGAAACAGCGGCACAGGGATTGTTAATGCTGTGCTATTTTGCCTGGTTTTAGGGCCGGGGACCACTGGATTTTTCTCTCTTGGAAGTTCTGTTTTGCAGATCTGTAAGAGAAACCATGCACATCCTGAAAGAAAGTTGAATGAAGAAGTGGGTCAACTGGAGATGAATGGCTATCAGGACGTCGTTGAGCCAGACGAGAGAGGGAGGGACGCTTCAGTTTGTCAGGATTGGATTTTGAAAGGTCCAGCAGGGTGTGGACAAAAGTACAACAGCACGAATAAAACTTGGAAGCTCCAGAAAGAAGGACAGTGCTGACGCTTCTGTCTGCGGAACAAGAAGTTACCGATGCAGTGGAAAAGAACCCTTCCTCGTTTCGGAGCTTACTGAACTGAAATGACTGAAAAATGGAATTATGAAAGGGGAAACTGACGGTGCTTCACACAAACCTGCCAAGGTAATATTTTGTTATCAAGGATGGATAAACATCAGCGAAGCCAAAGACCAGTTACTTTACTGGTCACCTGTAAGGGTGAATCTCTTTCCCAAATAAAAAGAGCCCTTGAGATCTGTGTAGGGAAGAACAAACTAAACTCTGCACGAGTTAATCTGGTATCTGACGAATGCCAGTCTGGACAGCGAGAGCAAACAAGTGTTCTCTGCACAAGAACAATATCACTTCTGTTGGCCAACAGGGTTGATCAGAGAGGGATTCATGAAGACTGACGAAGAAGGTCAAGGAGGCAGTATGTCTTTACCACAGAGAAGACAAATTAAGTATTTCGTGGGATTGGTTGAATACTTCAGGCCTGTACTGCTGTTTATTTTCAGCAATATCTGCACCTCACAGATCATCTGGGAGAAAGCAAAAAATACTAAAATGGAATAGGGTGACACAAAGGAAAGGTGTATGAAAATATCAGGGATCAGTTGAACAACTACTAGATTCTGCACCTCCTGACCCACTGCCACAGCCTATGTTCTGAGAAAGAATGAATGGATGTCAGCATTGAAGAAGTCCTGATGCCATAACATGATGGAAATCTATAGCTAGGCCAGCAAGATCTTTGTTCAGCAGAGGCGTACTATATTACAATTGAAAATAAGTGCCTTGCCGTCATCTGGAAGTGAAAATTGCTTCGTACCTTCGAAGTGTGACTTTCGTGCTGCAGACAGATAATAACCAGCTCAATGCATTGTATTAGAGTGAAGCAATGGACGACGTATATACAAAAACTTGGACATTTTTTTTCTCTGCGTAGGCAGGGCTGGTACTCCTGCAGACACTCCTTGTACAGACAGGCAAGGATTAATCCCATCTCCCCAACAAGGGAGTGGGAGGTTTTGTGCGTATGACCGTCTTTCTTCTCGCCACATTATAGTAGCTATACTCCGACTTCAGGGAAGGGGCATGCAATGTGTAATGTGTCATTCATACCAGCGGACAAACTGACCTCCTCTTCCGAAAGTTGTTGATGGGATTGATTTTACGTGTGTGCAAGCTGTTATGCGTGCGTTCACACACGGAACCTCGGTGAATAGTCTCATTCGAAGGAAGGTATGGTAAGTGGAGCCAGGACCAACGGTAACTCCGAGGGAAACATCCCCCGTATACCAACATGTCCCGGCAGCGGAGATTCGCATCCGCAACCCCAGGATCATCAATATTGTGAAAACTGGCGCTCTGCCACTGATCTATTCCGGCCCTCAAAACTTTGATATAAAAAATCGAGTCTCTAGTGGAAGTGACAAAGATGGTGCTGACTGTACCAGCCACTTGGTGTAAATGAAATGCATGATAATTTCACTGGATTCTAAGATCACTTGCCATACTGTATATGTGTTTTTTTTAAAATAATACCATATATTACGTGATATGCTCTACGTGGAGGGAGGGTGGTGTGGGTAATATCTCTAAACACAAACACACACACCCTCACAGACACACAACTACACACAACACTCACACCACACATTCTAGCACGCACGCACCGCACGCACACACACAATCGCAACAGCACACACATCACAAGACATTCACACATGCACACACCATACGCACACACTCGCACGGCCACATGCAGACTAACCATATGCAAACTCCGCGACGACATACATATATAATGCAAGCACGCTACGCATAATGTTACGTAGATCGATTTGTACGCACTCATATGGTGCCTCTCCTTGAATCAATATGCTAATCATGCAGAATATGCTCTCTCTCTCTCTCTCTCTCCTC
>JADBJO010000483.1:0-87500 GCA_016801955.1 Conus betulinus
CATGGGGAAGTGCTTATTCCAAGATCTGTGGCTTGATAAATCTGAATATAAACTCTGGCTTCGCCAAGATAACTTGGACAAATATCGGTTCTATTGTAGTTTTGTAAGAAGAGGGGTTTCAGCTTGGGAAAATCGGTGAAAAGGCCCTTCAGACTCACCAAAAAAGGGAAGAAACATTCAGACCTGGAGAAGGCTAGTGCTACAGCGGCAGTGTCCTTAAATTTTTTTTTTTTTTTTTTTTTTTTTTTTTTTTTTTAAAGATGGTGACAGTGGGCAAGCCTCAAGTAGTACTAGTACATCAACAAGTTTTTGCACAGAAAAGCACTTTGTTGCTGGTCCGTAAACGAGTTCTAGTGCTTCTACTGCAACTTCGTTTGGCCCTACTGCCCCTCTAACACCCTCGCTCTTTCCCTTCACCCCCATATCTGAATCACCAGCCAGCATCCTAACACAACTACATGATTACACCAGTCCACCACCTCAACTGCAACCCACAATATATTCCACAAAATTACACACCCACTCACACCACATTAACTTGCAGTGCCCCCCCCCCCCCCCCCCCTGACCACTTCCTTTCTTCCTTTGTCCCACATTGTTCCCCCACCCCACCCCTCAGTGTACAAAGTATACTAAGGGACTTGTGTCTCCCCTCTATATATATATAGGTATGCTTAGATGTATATGTGTTTGCCGGGATGGGGGGAGGGGTATGTTTTTTTTTTTTTTTTTTAAACAGATTCCCCATATATGACCACTATCATTATTACCACCACTCATAAGATGTCCTGTGTATGCCAGTCTTTTTTTTTTTTTTTTTTTTTTTTTTTTTTTTTTTTTGTGTGTGTATGTGTGTGTGTGTGTGGTGTATGTACATGTGTGTGCGTGCATGTATCATGCATGCGTGTGTGCGTGAGACAGAGATGATTTCACCTGTGACACCCATCACCATCAATCAGTCATTGATCATTGACCCCCCCCCCCCCCCCCCCCCCCCCCCCCACCGTTTTTTTTTTTTTTTTGTTTGTTTTTTTTTTTTCTCACTGGCATTATCATGCCAATGCTGTCATGCTATTTCACTTATGGCAATGATCATCATCCTATATCACTGTTTGTCCCACTTACAATGACCAATTATCCATCAGTCATCAAATTTATTCCTTTTTTTTCCTCCCCCACCCCCCCACCGGCATTACTACATCAATGCCACCACAGTATTTCACTTACGACAATGGTCACCACCCTATAGTACTGTAGATCTCATCTCAGTGATCAACATCTATCAGTCATTGATCATTTTCTTTATTCCCCCACTGGCATTAACGTACTTGCCAATACACTATCCTACTCCTTTTACAAAATTGACCATTATCCTACACCACTGTGGATCATACCTACACCTTGACCATGATCATCATCCACCCATCTTTGAACACCTCCCCCATTTCCCCCCACCAGCATTTTACACCAATGCCACAACATTATCCCACTTGTACAACAATTATCATCATTCTACAGTACTGTTTATCTCAAATCATACATGATCATCACCCATCAGTCATCTACCCCTACCCCCCTCCACCCTCTTTCTCAACCTGCAATATTATACTAATGCCACCTTATATTTCCACTTACCACAATGACATCATCATCCTACAGTACTATGGATCCCACCCATGCCAATGAGCATCACCCACAGGTCATTGATATTTTCCTTTATCCCCCAAACTTGCACCATTACCACCACTACATTTTTCCACTTATATAACAATAGTCATCATCCTATGGTACTATGATCTAAAATGATTACCATTTCTAGGTTACTGAAAATACTCCCATCCAGTGAACACCTTCATACTGCACTATATATGGAAATGAAGAAGCTGACCAATTGACAAGGGATGAGGACAGCAGCCCCAACTGTAAAAGGTAGCCTTGGAATAAATCAAAAGTATTTCCAAGGGGACAAATAGGAGGATGACTTGAGCACTGGACTGTTCTCTCCTTCAACCAGAGGCAGTGTGCGCTAGTCAATCAAGGACAAGGCAGCTGTTACTAGTGTTAGTCAGGTGGAAAGAAAGCATAGGCCTACTTTTTTCTTCATCTTGTGTGACTTGTATTCCTAAGACTTCAGCCTTGTGTGTGCTGCAAGAACACTGTGTTTTACTCTAGCCATTGTAAAAGATTTGTTTGTTTTCGTATGGACATAGAATTGACAAGATTCATACCAGAAAGTGATTAGGTGCTTGCTGAATGGAGGTCTGTATTGGAGAAAATGGTATCTGTGGGAAGTGGTGAGCACTTTTAAGCATTTTCGTGTGCTCTGATGGCCCTATTTTTGTAAATTTTAGGCCCTAAAAAAAGGCCCTAAAAGGCCCTAATTTTTTTTAAAAATAACAGTATTTTCATCACTGAATCCCATCATGGAACGGCAGAAATCAAGGTTAGCCATTGTGAAAAACAGCATTTCAACCACAAAACTTTAAGAATTCATAACGAGAACTGCGGCATGTATCGACTCGGGTTTTATTGCAAATGGAGGTGAATGGCTACAGGAAGAATGAAGTCACGTTCTCGCAAGACTTGCTTTTCTACGAGAAATTTGGTGGGACCCATTGTTGCTACGTGTTTTACCAGACGCTGGCAGGTGCTTAGCCTTTTGACAGTGTGATTTCCGGTCGGGGCACTAGCAGGCGCATGCTTGTCAAGAGAGTTAAACAATAATTACAAAAAAACAAACCAACCGTACTGTTTTACTACCCTCCACCCCCTTTTTCTTTCTTGCCTTCAGTATTTAGCCACTAACACTATAACTGTTATCATCATATTATCAAAAAAAGAAGAAAGATTTAGACTGTTCCGCCTTATCCTTTACGTTTTCATCATCGCTACTATTATAACTGAAACTCCTTGAATTCTGACAGGGAATTTCAAGACTTGAAAACCTTTGAAAATCAGTAAAATGTTCGGTTGACCAAACCTCCTTGAAAACCTTTGAAAATCAAGCCATTTGCTCCAAAATCTTTAATGTGGTAAAAAGAAACGCAGTTTGATTTTTCTGCGTTCAGGTTAATGAAAAACTATTGTAAAACAAATTTTTACAAACATCATCGTGATCCGGGATTGTCGTCAGAATTTTAGCAAGGGAGATAATTTGTAACCATCAAAATTGAAGTTATAAATTCTCCCTTGGTTGAATCGCCGACGTATCCAGGATCGTGACGATGTTTGTAAAAGATTGTTTTAAAATAATTTTTTTCATCAACCTGAACGCAGGAAAAATCAATTTTTTTTTCAATTAGTGTAGCCTTAAGGATAGAGTGGCACGAAAATTTTGACCGTTTTCTTTCAAAAAACATGTTTTCAGTTTTATGTGCTTTTGTGCTCAAGAAAATCTGTTGAAACCATCTGTGGTGTTCATTTTGTCTATTTTCACATTTTTCTTAGTAAAAAATGACTTTATTTGAAGGAGATGTGTGTGAAAATTGCTTAACTTCTTTATTTTCAAATGCCATTTTCTCAAAATCACTTTTTTCAGACGATGGTTGATGTGCAAGGAGTACAATATCTCTGGATCCAGACAAGCTAGCTTGGTAATTTTTTTTTCTTTTTGATCAGAAATGATTTCTGCATGCAATTATATTTTATTTATAAGTCAAAACAGCAAGTATCATTTGGTCTTTCTATTGGAACAATTCAAAAGCAATGATACGCGAAGCGTGATGGCCACCATATGGAAAAAAGTATCGAAAAAAAAAAAAGCAGTTTAGATATATAAAAATCCTTTTGTAATTGTATTACTATAGCTCACCAAAACAATACATAAAAGTCCTTTTGTAATGCATTACTATAGCTCAGCAACCACTACCTAATTGTTCAAGAAATTCAGTTCTTGTCATGAACTCTTTTTTTTTTTTTTTTCATCATTTTGCCCCCATTTGTGGTCCCCAAATCACACAAGAGTTTTGAAATTGCCCAAAATATGTTTTTTTTTTTCTTTTTTTTTTTTTTAATATAATAGAAAAAAAAAATTTAGCTTTAAAAGAACAATGGTTTAATTTTCATGCCACCTCGTGCCTTGAAATAAAATGAAATAAATGCTCCTTGAAAACTCCTTGAAAGCTCCTTGAATTTTGTTCTTAGGAGTCTGTAGGAACCCTGTCATGTTGTGATTCTGACAAAAATGACGGTCATAATGGAGGTCAAGATTGGCACATTGGCCCTGAACGCAGCCCTTTGGATGACTTGAAGTAACGTTCTCCTGACACTTTAAAAGATCTTTTGACGAAGATTTGTTGAAGTACATTCTAATTTCTTGTGAGACTCCAAGCTACTTTTTCTCCCACTGTGCCAGCACTGGTTTATTCCTACTGTGGCCCAGAGCATCAAAACATGCTTTCTCACCTTTTGGATGAAAAGGGAGCCTTCGGGCTCATGCTTCCATATCTGGAATATGAGTGCACAATTCATCTGTTTTGACCTACTATCCTATCACAGATTGTATGAAAGTTGTAGTTTTCAAGGAATGTGATTTTTGTTGAGGACACATCTGTGATGGCAGTGTTTCAGACAAAAACTGTTAAAATCATATACCAAAATTTCCAGATTACATGTATTTTATTTAAACCATACTTTAACTACTTAAATAACAAAAGAAAAGGTTGAAGAAATATGCCATAATAACAGAAGAATTTGTAGTGGTGTCATGATAATTTTACTGCAGTTTTTGATTAGCTGAATACAGGCTCACAGGTATATTATTAAAGTCAAAATAGATCAGTGAGAAACTGTAAATATCAGTCATCCGAATGGGTTGATATTTTAAATAATACAGCTCGTAAGTTGTATTTGTTGGTTGGAGATCAGTCTCTCAGGTTTTTTTCCCCCCTTTATGCTTGCCTGATATTTCTGTACTGTTCTGTAATGTGCTTCATTGATTAATATATTCTTTTTACATTTTATTGCATGGTATAAAATTGTGATGATTACTGATCCATTATGTGATGTGCATGAGAAAGATTCTAATCTTTGCTGCTGCTTGTTTGTTTTAGGCTGGGGAAAGGTAATTGAGTTGCGAATCAACACAAAGAGTAGTGGCGGAAAGCTGCCGGTGAGTAATTGTGCTAAAGTGGTTTAGTTTTGTGGATTGCTGTTATTGTTGAATGTAGGGGTGCCACTTTCTAGGCTCAGGCTGGAAATTTGGCCTACGAAAAGTGAAACAGCAACAGTTTTGTTTACGGCGCAATTTAGATCTGGGAGAATTTTTTCTGGCTTTTCCTGCACTGCTTGCACTTTGTTGTGGCATGGAACATAAAGAGGTTTGTTGTGTATGCTAGCATTATGTAGTAGCCATGCCTGTTGTTCAACAAGGAAGCGAGGTCCTGAAAGAATTCAGCGTTTTTGTTTGTTTTTGTTTCCTTTTGTCATGGTGTTATTGTTTGTTGGCAATTTGTGTTCAGCAAACCCAAACCAAGTTGAAGATCTACAGGTCCAACGTATGCTTAGTACTCCAATGCGCCTCGAAGACATGGAGAACCAACAAAGAAGATTGAGAGTAGCTCAGAGGCTTCGAAGGAAGGTGTCTTCGGCGAATCCTGAAACTTCACTGGCAGCAGTGTGTCACCAACAGGGAAGTGTCGAGGTGCACCACCGGCATAAACAACATTGTTGCCGAGGTGAAGCAGCGGTGGTGGTGAGATGGTTGGGACACATCCTTCGGATGGGCAAGACCAGACTTTCTCATACTGTGCTGAGATGGGCACCAGCACCACCAGGGAAGAGGAAGCGAGGCAGACCACTTGGCACCTGGAGGAGGAGAAGATGAGAGAGGCAGGCAATACCAGGAATGAAATGAGCTGGCTTGCCCAGGACAGAGAAGGCCGGAGGGAGCTTGTTGGCGCCTTGTGTCCTGGGACACGGGATGAAGAGGATTAAGAGTAATATACTTTCAAGGGCCCAGCTGCTAAGGTTTACTCACGTAATGGAGATTTAGTTAATTTGCATGCTCAAAAAAGAAGAAAAACAATTCATGTTTGGATTGGTTTGAATCCAATTTGTCATTAGCAAGACCATTTCAAGGGCTGACTGCTAGAACCCAGTATCTCGTATACATATATATGAGAGATACTGGGTTCTGGCAGTCAACCCTTGAATGATTTTGTCCTTTTGCATTTACTGCTCTGTAGTTCAGTACATCCGCAGATAAAGGCCTTTACAATATCAAGTAATCAGTGAACAAGTTTGTAGGTATCCTAAGATTGGAGTCAAGAGTGAAAAACAAGGGGAAGTTCTCATAGTTGGATGAGTGCATTGATCAGGTAATCGGAAATAAATGTGGAAAGAGGATTGCACACATCACCTTCAGGCTGAAGTCATCCACCCACCAGAGGTGCCTATATTTAAAGAATTTTGAGAATCAGTTTCAGACTTTGAGAATCCATTTACATGAGTTTTCTAGAATGGTCATTTAGATGTGGCACTTACAGAATTAGGTGAAACACGAGGATATTTTGATGACATTAGAAACAGTGGGATATTTTGATGACATTAGTCATTAGATCAGTTGTGTCTGTAGGCAGAAATGCATATTTCTGCTGATAGTGCAGGAAGTTGACAACAGTTTAGCGTGAATGGAAAGCAAGGAAAAATGTGCACTGTCACCATCAGTTAAGCATGTATTGGTCTGATGTGAATGGCTACTGAACTAAGTGCTTTGAAGCAGAAACAAAAACACCTGTCTGCCGGTTGTCTTTTGTGATGTGCTTATCTATTTCAGGTTATAACTTTTTTTGGATGCGACTTTTTTTTTCTCATATATTGTCAAACTGATTCAGCTCTCTATGGTCAACTTGAGCTTGGATGTAATCACAAAAACTATTATGAAACAGGTAAAGGGGTCAGAAGTCCATTTTCGCTTTGGGGAGGAATTTTACACAAGTCTGAAGTGATATGCTCATGCACAATAGTTTGTTTTTTTTTAATCATTAAGCAGTGAAAATCAATTGGATCAAGAAATATTTTTGGTTATTTTCTTGGCAGGAACTTCAAACTATATCCACTGCTCTGTCAACTCTGTGTCTGTCTTTGTGTGCAGAATTTCGGATTTGTTGTGTTCGACAGTCCTATCCCTGTTCAAGAGGTGCTGCAGGAGAAGGTAGGTTTCCTCTTATGTTAAAGTTTTTAGCATTTGCTTGTTAATAGTGGTAGCAGAGTTGGCTACTGGAGTTCAGGGAAGCTTGTAAAAAAAATTAAAAAAAAAAAAAAAATTAATTGACCATGAAATATGGTAGGTTGCAAAATGATGCGTAGCATAGGATTTTTTTGTACCATTAGATAGTGTATGCACATTTGTCTCCACAAAAACATAAGTGCGCATGCATACATGGGCACGCGCAAGTCTGCATGCACACATATACACACACGCACTTTCAGTTTTGTATGTGGTTCAGTGATGAGTGGGGTAACGTTTAGAGATGATGAAAAATGTTGTCGATGTCCAGCATAGTCACTTTAGCCTAAGATTCTTGGCTTGGACAAGCGTGAACTTTGGTCTGACATGTGAAATAGAATTTGAACATTTTTTTCAGTATGGTTCAAATCATGGAATTTTCCACGTTTCCTGTTTTTGATTTGTCACTGCAGCCCATCAAGTTCAATGGAGAACACCGTTTAAATGTGGAAGAGAAGAAGCCTCGAGGCAGTGAAGGACGACCGATTGGACGCGGCGGTCCTCGTGGAGGTGGAAGTGGAGGTCCACGTGGTGGCTACACTGGTCGTGGTGGCATAAAGAACGGCAATTACGGACGTCCCAGTGATGGAGAACGACGAGGCATGGGAGGCAGCAGCCGAGGTGGCATGACTGGTGCTCCTCGCCGCTAAGAGTGGAGATAGCCAAAACATTGGCGCCCAAAAGAGGATGAGATCATTTGGCCCTGTCCCCTTTGACCCATTCAGTTCTTCATTAGAACTGTTCAGATGCTGACTGGACTGCAGATAATATGCAATGCCTGTCTGTATGGTGTTGGATGTGAAGGCTTGGTGAATTTTTCGTTGTGAGGGCATATCTGGCTTGAGATGAGAGTCATTGTGGCTGCTGATAGTAGGGAACCAGACACTTTTGTACAGCATCAGTTCTGATCTGTTCTTTCATCCTGTAACCACATGGAAATATGACCTGCCACCCCACATATTGATCCCTTTCCATGTATGCCCCCCTCCCTGTCTCGGATCCTTCAGATATCCTGGTCAACATAACATGAAGGCGCCAATGTAATCCACTCACAAACATTTCAGCCAGTTGCGCAGAACTGGCTCAAATGGTTTGCATTGGCCGTGTGTGCATTGCTGTATGTATGGCCACAGAGCAGGCTGTGGGTTGTGTGTGAGGACTTGACTATGACCTACCCTGTTCTGTTAATACATGGAGTGATGACTCGTTTCATGCAGGTTGCCCTAGGTTTGGTCCTTACGTGACAGCATTGCATATTCTGTGCAGAGCTAACAATTTTTCTAACACCTTTCTTTACCCAACTCCGGCCTCTTCATGCACAGGTGAAGAGGGGGTTTTGTTTGAATTTTTTTTTTTTTTTTTTAAGAAAAAGGACAGAGGGGTGGGGGATGGAGGTAGAGGAAAATAGTTTTCATGCAGTGATTAAATGAAAACAAAAGCTGCACGATATCTTAAATTTTATAATGGTAAGTGCATTGTTGGATTTTTTTTTTCTCTGTTGGGTTAATTTTACTCCCCTCCTTTTCCCTTCCCTCTACATATTTGTTCCTGTATAATTTAAATCATTATCTGACAGTTTATACTATGCAATTCCATCCTTGTAGATTTTCATAGTGTTATTGTACTGGCATGGAGACTGCAAATCACCTCCATAATAGTGTCGGTTTGGAGGAGCCATAATGGTGCCAGGTTGAATTGCAGTGTCTGTAGATAATGGTGGCAGGGACTTAAGGTCCCTTCCATTTAAAGTTGAATAGTTTGGCGCAGGTTTTTGTTTTAACATATTTCATTTTGAACAAGATCTAGACATAGTAGTTCTAGAAAGAATAAAGCTTACATGATGATTGAAAAGAAAAAGAATGCTGGAAGATCGGCATTATGCTCTCTCTCTCTGTCTTTTTTTTTTTTAATTTTAAAGAATGGGTATATGTTGATACTATGAATCATACTATTGAAAGTGGGGTTTTTTTTTGTTTTGTTTGTTTGGGTTTTTTTTTTGTCTTTTCCTAAAAATTATAGTAGTTTTCAGGGTCTTTATTTTACAAAACTGTTGACATTTTATCTCTGTCGGGTGTTTCAAATTATTAATTTGGTGGATTAGAAAGACTTTCCATACAGTAATTATATGGAAACCTGAAATTTCATTAGTTTAGTGATGTTTTTGAAGGTTTGTGACAGCTAAGATTACTAGCTGCATTTATTGGAAGTTAACACAGTTACAGGAAGCTAGTCGACTGGTTTTCCTGTCGTGGAATTTTAGGCATGATAAGCATGATTTATTTGGTCCTCTTTCCTTCTCAAAACTGTTCAAAGCAGGTAATAGGGGGAGGGTTATTAAAGCTGTGTGATTCATTATACATTTAAGAATCCTGGTGAAGGACAGTGTTTACTTGTCTCTGCTGGGTTTACATTTTTTTTTTTTTTTTAATTTTTCAATTTGATGTTATTTTTAAGTGTGTTCAGTCCCTATGGATGTGACTGTGTGCATGATCAAGCGAGTACTGGGTTATTGAAGAGAGAGAGAGAGAAAGATCTGTTTCCCTTGTCATGTGCGTGCTGCTTACCTTCCATGTTGGAGTAGAGAGCGAAAAATGATCAGGATGTGACTGTGGTGTCTTTATTAATGTGGGTGGGTAAGCTTTCTTGTGTAACCCACATGGTGTATGTGTGCAACCTGATGCGAGTCTTGTTTCTGCTGCATGAGTAACTTTTGTGCAAGGTGAGTGTGTCAGCGGGTCGGAACAATAAAGTGCCCCATTCAAAATAGACATGCTTATTCAAGACAGAAAGTCGCTTTCTGTTCCCATTTGAAGGTTAAATCAAAGTAGTGTTCTTTTGATCCAGTTTCGTTTATCGCATTGAAGTTTTGTTCGTGGCATAACATGTCAAATTTCTTAGCAGTGTTATAATTGATGAAGATCTCACTTTTGAAATGGACAACTAATCTACAAAACTTGAAGCTGCTCAGCTTAGTATTTCTTTTGAATTTTACATTTTCTTTATGTATAATTGTACTTGCAGTTCAAAATTTGTCACTCGAACATGTTTGTTATGCCCAAGGGGAAAAAATGGTGGATAGAGAGGTCAAAATTGTTTGAATAGATATACATTATAGTCATGGACTGATGTAGATGTCATTTTAATTTAATTAATTAGTTTGCTTTGAAGTTCATTTCCATTCATGTTTTGCTTTTAATAAATGCCATATCATACCCGAATACCTCCTGCCCCAAACATTTTTATCTTTTACCCACTAGAGTATGGACCTTGTAAAGCACATGGTATGATTTTACAGTAGTGTATTCTGAGCCCAGTTATCTAGAAATTGTCATGTTCCACATACTCATTATTTGTGCATGAAGACTTTTCTTACGGGGGATGGGGCTGTTCTAAGTGGCTTTTTGGGGGGGCGTGTTTTTTTTTTGGTTTTGTTTTATTTTTTGTTTTGCTGTTTTTCTCTATGACTGAAACATTTAATCATGTCTAGCATGATTAAATTTCCCTCTACATTTCATGGAAAGGGCATGCATTTGAAGTGTCATCTTCTTGAGTTCATAGAAATTTTTCTTTGTGAAAAGTTGATAGTAAAAAAACTGCATCTTATGTTTCATCTTTGACTGCAGTTGAAACGTAGGTTTAACAAAACATCTGGTTGACATGTAGGTTTAACAAAACATCCGATGAGAGAAGTGGAGCAGAGTTATTACTTCAAAAAGAAAGGATTTATAATGTGTTAGCCTTCTACAGTTTTGTCGCCAGATGTCTGTAATGTCTCGGTGTTGCATGTCATGAACATGCTTTCCCTTTGTCAGCTAGAATATTTGACTCAGCTGAAGACACTGAATAGCTGTGAAAAATTCTAGTAGAAGACCAAAGTGTTTGAGTAGCCTTGTTTGATGAATGTCTAACCAGGTGATCTTGATCTCCAGCGCTGTCAGAGCAGCTAGCTTCTCTATTTGAATGTAGTGTTGTGCACATAGGTGCAGTAGGGATTGGACTAAGAGAGTATCTGATGTGCAGAGAGTGGACCAGCGGGTGCCCAGTCTTAACCTTGACTGACTATAATTCATGATTGTAACTTGTTCATCTAAATCCTACAGATGTGTTAGGTAGCCATTTTGAATGTGAAGTTTGACATAGGTTGGGTTGCAGGTTTTTTTCTGTTTATACTTTGCTACTTTTTCTTTTGAGACTGTACTTAAAAACAACATATTACTAGCAGCATTTTCTACAATCATTCAAGATAGCAATGTTCTGTTTGCACAGTTGCTGGACACTGGTCTAAGGCAGATGAATAGTTTAGGGGCCCAAGTGAAGTCCTACTGGTTTCAGGACTTAAGAAAAAAGTTTTATATTCATTGAAGAGTGTCAAGTATTGGCAAGGGAAAGTATGAATGCTCTTGAGTGGATGTTTGGGAATGAATTAAAAGTGTTTTGTGTCATATGGAGTTTGGATGTTTACATGTGAATGAAAGACCTCTTTGAGAGTGAACGCTGAAAACTTAGTTAAATTTTCTTTTTGTCATTATATACTTGACTAGCAGAACTAAACATGTGCCGTTAGGCTGTGTGCATAGTGGACCCAGACATGTTTTGCATGATTGTGTGCTATCCGGTTGTTCAGGTCCTTGGAAGCATGCATAGTAGACCGGATGAAGACGGCTGCCTCGCACGAATGTGTTTGTCTCATGATGTGAAAAACACGCTCACGAGAAAGCAAAATTGATATTCTGGCGGTGCTAGAGGGAAAAAAGAAATACTGTACACACAACACACTGGTTTTTTGTGCACACCCGATTATATATATATATATATATCTAGAGAGAGAATAAGATACACATACAAATACTGGATAGATTGATAGATGTGTGGGTGTGCGTGTCGCTTTCTGTGTGTGTGTGTGTTGATAGGTGGATGTGTGTGATAGATGTGTGGGGTGTGTGTGTGGCTTTCTCCGTTTGTATGTGGATAGATGAATGTGTGTGTTGTCACGTTGGTCTAGGGGTCCAAAAGGGAAGGCTGTCTCACTCGTGAACGTGCCAACAACAGACCACCATAGATTTCACATTTACACTTCTTTATTCAAGCATACGACAAATGAGAAAACTAACGGGAATGGGGTAGGGTAAGCTAACTAATCTAGAATGAAGGAGGATTCCCAAAACTACACCTTCCCTCCTTACCACCTAAACCTGGTAAGTCAAAGGGCATGGGGGGGGGGACAGTGGGAAGAGGGAAGAGGCCAAAACCTTCAAACTATAGCAACGATGAGGAAGTGAACAAAACAACAGGAGAGAAAGTCAAGACAAGACACAACAACATGCGCTCGCCTCTCAGCCCACACATCAATATCCAAGCAATGTCCACGTCCCTGGGTGGAGGGTCCGGCTGGAAATGGTCCCACGATTTCTGTTGAAATGCCCGAGTCTGAAGAAAGACGGCGTGGAAAAGGTGGTGGCCCCTCCTCAGTGCCGACGATCCGCCCTGGAAACACAGCTCAACAGCTGGTGAACTAAGAAGTTTTGGTAGCCACAGCAACCTTGACCTCGCGGGCTGTCCCCCGCGACGATGGCTTGGGAGGGGGGTGGGCAGTGACGCCTCTAGCTGGAAGGCAGTCTGGCCAAGGCCGACGTCAACAGGGTAGCGCTGGCACCTGGCCACCAGATGTGCCACCAAGACTGCAGGGAACGGCAGTGGTAGTAACGGCATGAGCTGGAGGTGATGGGGAGTTCTCAGTCCAAACCAGGGAGAGGATGGCATAGACAACTCGGGTACTGCTAGATGGGCCTGATGTTCCGTGTAGTGCAGTACCTTAAACAACGGCCTTCACCGAAGAAGGGTGATCCATAAAACGGGGATCCGTCCTCGCGACTCGTCGAAGGATGTCGCTGGTGCCTCCAGCAATGGAGCTTGACCCTCGGCTCAACAATGACGACGAGGGAGGAGGACACAGAGGTGACGAGCCTTCTGGATGGCTGCCTGTTGTTCCCTCGACTGCTGTCCCTTCTCTAACTTTGTAAACACTTTCGTTCCACCTCTTCATCTTTGTGACGTAGGCACCGCTCACCAACAACAACCCCCCACCCGATCGCATGGTTGTGGTTGGTCGCCTACCGCCACGTGGGCTGGGTTCTAGTGAGCTGAACTGACCATGCAGCACATGCTCCGCTTGGAATGCGGGACACTCACTGTGCCGCCACCAAGAAAAGGTGGGAAGGAAGAGAAAAAAAAAAAGTCAATACATGCCACGGTTCTGTCAACCTGTGACACGTGTACAAAGTAGGTTATGGATGTGTTTTGCTTTCCAATTGTCATCATCCAAATAATTTTCACACATTTATTATTAGTTCAGTTTTAAACATTGGTTCTAGGCACCGAAAGAATGAATTGAATGATTTTTTAGGTATTGTGTGATATGTGTTGAAATTATTAAACATTGAGTTATTTATTGTGACCAGCTAAAACCATGAATAGAAGTAACATTACTGAAAAAGTAAGAGACGGACAGACGCGCATGCGCACACACACACACACACACACAAAAACAGATAAACATCTGCAAATTTGGTTATGATGGAGTTTTGTAAGAAAGTGGATTAAATTAAGAAATTAATAATGAAATGAACTATACAAGTATGCAATGTACAAAAATTAACAATCTTTGCTCTGAGAATATTGTAATTTATGCTGTGCATGTACATATACACATACACAACCAGACACATATACATACAACTGTTTTTACATGTAGATGCACACACTCACTTTCTCGTACCACCACCTCCACTCCACATCCACACACGCACGCATTTGATTAAGTCGGCATAATTAATCTTTATTGCCTTCACTCTCACAAAACGCTCATACAGTTCAGTTAGATTTATTTACCAGTGTCGCACTTCCCATCTTTTTTGCGCACATATACCTATCTGTTTAAAAACATTCCTATTTCTAAAAATGTAAAAGAAAATGTCAAAATGGATAGAGTAGTACAGTGATTAAAACCTCCAAGGACTTACGAATCAATGTGGTTGTTTCTTAGCTTTTGTAAAAAAAAAAATGTCCGTGACTGGCATTTTTCTGTTATCAATTGTATTGGATATAAAGCTGAAGATTTGTTTGTAACTTCATTCATTTGGTGGGAAAAAAGAGAAGATAGCATTTTTACTACTTACCATTTCCTCTCACTTCTCTTGATATATTGTCCCAAACAGCAGAGAGAGAATATTTTGTCGGCATGATTACGGTCATTTTTTGTGTAAATGAATGATTTTAACCTAAGGGCAGCAATCAGTTTCTCGTCAATTTTAGAACGAGAGCAAGAGTAAAAAATCAGAGGAGGAGTTCGGTCCCTTCACCTGGACACCGCTGGGGAAAGTACGGTTTGCAAAATCACGGCTCTAACCACACAGGTCGGGCCGGGTGCTCTATGCACAGCTTTTACGGTTGCCAGTAAGCTGGAATAGAGAAGAACCGGAGCAGGTTTTTTTTCTCCCGGACGGACGGCGCACACGGCATGCTTCGCACAGCCGGGTATGGGTCCACTATGCACACAGCCTTACTCTTCAGATATTTAAGAAATTCTTGACAGGGTTGGATGCGACATATCTAACAAGTCTACTACTGTCAGTCTGGTAACACTTCAGAAGGTTTGTTGACAAGCCGGGAATTGATCCCCACATGTCTAACAAATCTACCACTGTCAGTCTGGTAACACTTCAGAAGATTTGTTTGACAAGCCGGGAATTGATGCCACATGTCGAAAAAATCTACTACTGTCAGTCTGCTAACACTTCAGAAGGTTTGTTGACAAGCCGGGAATTGATCCCACATGTCTAACAAATCTACCACTGTCAGTCTGGTAACACTTCAGAAGGTTTGTTGACAAGCCGGGAATTGATCCCATATATGTCTAACAAAACTACTACTGTCAGTCTGGTAACACTTCAGAAGATTTGTTGACAAGCCGGGAATTGATGCCACATGTCGAAAAAATCTACTACTGTCAGTCCTGGTAACACTTCAGAAGGTTTGTTGACAAGCCGGGAATTGATCCCACATGTCTAACAAAACTACTACTGTCAGTCTGGTAACACTTCAGAAGATTTGTTGACAAGCCGGGGAATTGATGCCACATGTCGAAAAAATCTACTACTGTCAGTCTGGTAACACTTCAGAAGGTTTGTTGACAAGCCGGGAATTGATGTCACATGTCGAAAAAAAATCTACTACTGTCAGTCTGGTAACACTTCAGAAGATTTGTTGACAAGCCCCGGAATTGATGCCACATGTCTAACAAATCTACTACTGTCAGTTCTGCTAACACTTCAGAAGGTTTGTTTGACATGCCAGGAATTGATGCCACATGTCAAACAAATCTACTACTGTCAGTCTGGTAACACTTCAGAAGGTTTGTTGACAAGCCGGGAATTGATGCCACATGTCGAACAAATCTACTACTTGTAGTAGATTCATTCAACATACAAGTCTACAAAAGCCGTTGCATGCAGTTTTTTTTTTTGTTTCCTACAGTGACTTCCCTTGTTCCACAACAAGTCAATACAAATTACTTCCCGTTTCAGATACCACATTTCCTTCCCTCCCAAGCTGAAAGCTTTCCCTTGAATAAAACAATTAGTGCATGCATTTTTTCTGAACATAAAAGAAAAAATTTAATAGACACTGCAGAATTAACCTAATACTGTCCTTTCTTTCTCAAAGAGGTTTTTTTTTTTTCTTTTTCACCAGTTCATGATATAGTCTTTGAATCTGACTGGAGGTTGATTTTGCTCTGCATGGTTGCTTTTTTTTTTTTCTGCCACTTCAACCTGAGGCTGTGATTGACTTCTGCTGCTGAATTTCTGTCAGGATTAGCATCAGCTTCTGTAGTTGCGCTGGGTGTGAGATGATGGTCTTTTCCTGTTCTGGCTCCATTACTGAGACACTGTCTGGTAATGGCACTTCCAGATCTTCTGTATCCTGCCTTCGTCTGTCTCCTTCCTGTAGCGTGCCAACATGTTGTGATCAACATGCCATTTTGTACATGTCCATCTGACATTTTTACCACATAGGATAGTGGACCCATGACTTCTGTGACAATTCCAGGCAAACCATTTTGATCCCGTTCCGAAGTTCTTGATATAGACCAAACTGCCCACTACAAACTTGCGACCAGCTGCTCGGTCATGATTGAGTTTTTTGCTGAATTTGTTTTCTGATCCACTCGTCATTCCACACTGGGCTGTACCAGATCAAGACGGGTTCTCACCTTTCTGTTGAAGAGCATTTCTGAAGGAGACAGACCTGTGGTTGTATGTGGGGTGGTCCTATATGTGAGCAAGAACCCATTTTCTGTTTTTTCAGTCCATCATCACCATGCCCCACAGCTCTTTCACTTTCAGCCAGTCCATTTCCAGCTTGATGGATTTGATAAGGAGCTGACTTGATGTGTTTTGATGCCATTGGCTTTCAAAACATTTCGAACTCTTCACTGATGAAACACAAACCATTGTCTGAAAGCACAGTCTCTGGTAACATGTGAACTGCAAATGATGACTGCCTCAGTTTTTCAATGGTGGCATTTGATGTTGAAGTGTTCATGGGTTAAGCATCAATCCATTTCGAGTGAGCGTCAGTAACAATCAGAAACATCCGCCCCATAAATGGACCAGCATAGTCGATATGAAGTCTGCTCCATGGACGATCCAGCCACTCCCATGGGTGTAAGGGCGCATCAGCTGGCATAGACCGTTTTGTCCTGACATCTCTCACACATTTTCACGTGTTTTGTTAATTTTGTTGTCCATTTTTGGCCACCAGATATAACTTCGAGCCAAGCCTTTCATCTTGCATGTGCCTGGATGTCCCTCATGAAGATCCTGCAACAGCTGAGGATTACCCTTTGGTGGAACCACCACATGAAAGCCCCAGAATATACAGCCATCATAAACAGTAAGCTCCGTTTTTCTTGAAAAGTAAGGACGAAGTTTATCATCACCAGTTTTCTCTGGTCATCCTTTCAGTATGTAATTTTGAACTCTTGACAGCACTAGATCAACAGCAGTCCACTGTTTGATTTGTCTGGCTGTGACAGGCATGCAATCTATCTGATCCCACAACATCACTATCTCCCCTGGAACAGTTTCTTCATCATTTTCTTTTGATGGCAACGAAAGCCTACTCAACCCATCAGCATTGCCATTTTGTTTGTCTTCTCTGTATCTGAGAACATATTCATATGCAGCTAATGTCGACGCCCATCTTTGAATTCTTGCTGCAGCCATAGAGGAATTTGTCTGTCTTCTTTGAAAAGCCCGAGAAGGGGTTTGTGGTCTGTATGTATTTCAAACTGATGACCAAACAGATACTGGTGAAACTTTTTCACTGCAAATACCACTGCTAGGCCTTCTTTCTCTATTTGACTGTAATTTCTTTCAGCTTTGTGAGAGTTCTTGATGCAAATGCAACAGGTTTTTCGGTTCCATCTTTCAAACGGTGAGAGAGAACTGCTCCTAATCCATTGGAGGGAAGTATCACATGACACTACAATTTCATTTTCAGGATTGAAGTGAACCAAAACTTTGGTTGAAAGAAGAGCTTCTTTGGATCGCTTCCATACTGATTCTCGACTATTTCCCCAGTGCCACTTGATGTCTTTGCGTAATAGCTTATACAAAGGAGCCAGCACTGTGACCATATGCGGAAGGATCTGGAGTAATAATTGATCATACCCATGTAAGCTTGCACTTCTTTGACATCTTTTGGCTTGTGCATTTCTTGAATTGCTTGGACCTTCTCAGCCACTGGGTGAATGCCTTCAGCATCAATGTGATGTCCTAGGTACAACTACAAATCTGATGCCATGAATTCACACTTCTTTTTCTTCAAACGAACTCCAGCATCTTTTCAGTCTTTTTTGTACTTCCTTCAGGGCGTTGCAGGTGATCTTCTTCATTACAGCCGATAACCAGGATGTCATCAATGCTGCATGCCTTGGAGTATGTTTTTCCATAGTACGATGGAAAATACCAGGTGCTGACGATATACCTTTCAGTAATTGATTGTACCTGTACAGACCCTTGTGAGTGGTAATGGTTGTATAGTCTTTTGAAGCCTCATCCAACTCTAGCTGTAACTGTAAGTATGCTTGTGTTAAGTCCAGTTGTGTGAAGTATTTCCCTCCACTCAGATCAGCAAAAAGATCATCAGTTTTTGGTATGGGGTAATTATCAAGTTTTGAAACCTGATTAACTGTTAACTACTTCTACTTTGTAATTACCACAAATTCTGGCAGAATGTCTGGCTTCATCATAAGAACTATTGGTGCTGCCCAGTCAGAAAACTGTACTTTTCTACTGTTCCTTCTGCTTGCTTCCATTTTGTCTAATTCATCACTGATCTTCTGTCTCAAAGCATGTGGTACTGGTCTTGGTTTGAAATATCTGGGTTTGGCTGCAGGGTCTATGTAGATTTTGGCTTTTGCTCCTTTAATTGTGCCTCGTGTGTCCACAAAGTACTACACAGTAATCACACAGTAACTCTTTCAGTCTGGAGTTTTCTTTTTTTTTTCACATGCAGAATTTCTCCCCAGTCCAATTTAAATTCTTGCTGCCATCTCGACCCAATAAATCTGGTCCATTGCCCTTGACCACTGTAACCTGACATTCTTTTGGCTGACTGTTCTTGTAGGAAACAGATACTGTACAGATTTCTAACACTGGAATTTCTTCACCTGTATAAGTTCTCAGTTTCTGTTTTGATTTTGTCAGTGGAAAACTAGAGCAAGCTTTCCCTTTCACGCTTTTTTCCACTGTGGCTTCACATAATACAGTTAATGATGCTCCAGTATCAAATCTCCACGCTAATTTTTCTTGCCATCAATGTTCATGTTGACCAGATATGGTTTTCTGTTTACTTTTTTCCTTGCTGTAATTGTGCACAAAACATAGAATACATTTCACTGTTTTCAGTATCTGAGTCTGTGTCACCAGTCTCTGTATACTTCAAGTTCTGTAGTTTGCTGAACCCTGAGCTGATTGAATTTTTCTGCATCTGACTTCTATTTGTCAATTTCATTCTACATTTCTGAGCAATATGGCCACGTTTGTGACAGAAATGGCGCTCAAGAGTCTTTGAATGGGCATTCATGGGTTCATGACACCCCCCACATCTGTTGCAGGTCACTACACAGATTATTAAATGTTTGGGACAATTTCTGTGACATATTCTGCTGCTCTCTCTACTACGTTTACTGAAGCCTGGGTCAAAAAAACTGCTACTTGCTGTGCAAGTAGCAGTGCCTTGCTGTAAAATCTGCTGTCCCTTGTTTTGCCTTTTCCCATGGCTGTAGCCGTTTCTAGAGCATTCTGAAAACCGAGATCTTTCACTGCAAGCAAACGTCGCTGGATACGATCGTCATTATTCCACAAACCAGGCGATCTCTTAACATGAAGTCAAGAATGTCCCCAAAATTACAGTGTTGTGCTATGTTTCGCGTAACTGAGCAAAATAGGAATTAGGATGCCACACTCTCCCCTCCCTGTCTGGAACGAGTATAAAACTTAAAACGTTGGACACTCTCTGAGGGTTTAGGGTTGCACATGATCCTTTACTTTATCTGAAATTTCTTGGGAAGTTTTTTTGTACCTGGTGTCATTGGTGCAAACAGATCGCATATCAGTCTGTACGTTGTAGAGTCGCGGTCAAATTCGTTGTTCGGTCAAATCCGTTGCTGTGGTAACCCACTTAGCCAAAAAATGACGTTGCTGGTATACCAACCTTTAACCAAAAATGACATCGTAACGTGTAGGTCGCTAATGGTCATGGCGAAACTACTCCACAGTTTCCAACTAAGGCGACTACAACTACTACTTCCACCACCACCACCACTACTACTACTACTAACTAGATTTTTGTTGGTCCATTGTGCCAGCTCAGTATTTGCATTGAATTTGCCCAAGCAACGAATTTGACTGCAGCTGACCACTAATACGTCGTCTACATTGCTGCAACTACTACTACTACTACAACTTCACCATTTTCGTTTTTTTTTTCTTCTTATTCTAGGGCTCCATTGTGCGATTTTCTACACTTGGGATGAGATTGACGGCTTACGATAGTCATTTGCAACGAATTTGACTGATCAACAGCCAGTCAAATTGGCTGCAGCTGCAGCTGCAAATCAATGACTACTACTATTACAACTGCTACTTACTACTACTAACACTAGATTTTTGTTGGTCATGTGCCGTGCCGGCTCAGTATTTGCATTGAATTTGCCCAAGAATGACTTTGACTGAAGCTGCAGTCAAATTCGTCGCAGCGGAATATCATGACCACTACTACGTCGACTACATTGCGCAACTACTACTACTACTTGAACATTTCGTTTTCTTTTTTTTTTCTTATTCTAGAGCTCCACTGTGCAATTTTTTTCTACACTTGGGGAATGAGATTGACAAGTATACGTTAGTCATTTGCAACGAATTTGACTGATCAACAGCCAGTCAAATTTGTTGCAGCTGAAAATCATGACTACTACTATTACAACAACTACTACTACTACTACTACTAGATTTTTGTTGGTCATTGTGCCGGCTCAGCATTTGCGTTGAATTTGTCCAAGCAATGATTTGACTGAAGCTTTAGTCAATTGGTTTTGCAGTGGAATATCATAACCACTACTATGTCGACTACATTGCTGCAAACTAAGCTACTACTACTACTTTAGCATTTCGTTTTCTTTTTTTTTTTTTCTAGGCCCTTATTCCACGGACTCGCATGTGGCAATTTTCTACACTTGGGAATGAGATTGGACAGGCGTACGATAGTCATATGCAACGAATTTGACTGATCAACAGCCAGTCAAATTTGTTGCAGCTGAAAATCATGACACTACTACCATTACAACTACTACTGCTAACAACTACTGCTACTACTACTACTACTTCTACTACTACTAGATTTTCGTTGGTCATTGTGCCGGCTCAGTATTTGCATTGAATTTGCCCAAGCAATTAATTTGACTGAAGCTGCAGTCAAATTCGTTGCAGCGGAAGATCATGACCCCTACTACGTCGACTACATGGAACTGCAACAACTACTACTTTTACATTTCGTTTTCTTCTTTTTTTTTTTTCTTATTCTCTAGGGCTCCATGTTGCGATTTTCTACACTTGGGAATGAGATTGACAAGCATACGATTGTCATTTTTCAACGAATTTTGACTGATCAACAGCCGATCAATTGGTTGCAGCTGAAAATCATTACTACTACTTACTACTGCTACTACTACTACTACTACCATACTCGTGTTCTCATCAATGCCTTCCTTTTCCTTGCGTTGAACACAGAAGCAATCTGGCAGCGATCAAAGCTAAGTGCATTTTCGTTATTTTTTTTTTTGTTTTTTTTTTTCGTTTCACTTACTTGAGGAAGACCTAAGAGGTCGAAAGAACGCATTGTGTTTTTGTCTTGTGACTCCCGTTTGTTCCAAGGGTTTTTCTTCTCTGGGCGGTTTCGCTGACATTTATTTAAGATAAACGTGTTTCGTCTCTGAATCAGGGCAGTGAAGATAGAGACTGAAGATGACGAGGATCTACCCGTCAGAACAGACTGCCTACCCACAGCCATGGCCACATGTTCCCCCTCCATGCTTCCTTGAACAAAGCCCCTACCCCCACACAAGCATGTTTGAGTTTGTTTTCTTCGTGATGATGTACTTGACTACCGCATTGATCAAACACAACTATATACCCGCTGAAACAAAAGAAGACCATTTCTGCCAGAACAAACAGGCAGAACACAAAAACAACATTCTTGGCAATCCTTGTTTCTGGGTACACCCATTGCCAAGAAGCGCCACATGTTTTGGGAGAGGAGCACTGATGTCTGAAATGAAGCCGTGTGCAATGCAACGACCCGTGCCAGATTTGAAGACCATCTGACATTTTCTTTACGTACCTAGTCAGTCTTTATGTTTGCCTACATATTGCCAAATAAAGGCAGTATTGGTTCACCTTCATCTTTGTGTTATCAGCATTTCAGCAAGAAAAACACTGCCCTCTTCTGTGATCATGCACTCCTGCCGAGTGACACCTAACTGTAATCTTGACGTAATCACTTATGCCCATGCCACTCTGGGACAGCGCACTGTGTAAAAAAATACACCAATCATCTTTTTCATCAAATCAAATCATGTTATTTTTGTAAAAGTGATGGTGTTTCAAACTCAAAACCACCAAAAGCATCTAAAACTTTAAAGAGGGTCTATGGGCTGCTTATGACATTAAATGGGTTTTAGACGGTATACCAGCAACGTCATTTTTTGGCTAAGTTGGTATACTGGCAACGGATTTGAAACCGAGCAACGACCACGAACGGTCAGCAAGATCGCTCGCCCCCCCCTTTTTCCCCCCCCCTCCGTCACTTGTTTTTTTCGACGGGGGAGAGTTCGTTTTCTTTTCCCCCCCGTCTTGCTTCGCAAAAATAAACGTCAGGACGTTCATCATCATCATATCCGTCGAGTGTCCACAAATCATCAGGTTGATTATTCTGACACTTTTGGGAGGTTTGACGCAGGAAAAAACAAATGGAAAAAAAAAAAAAAGGCCTAAAAAAAAAAAAATAAGAAAAAAAAAAAAAGAACCTATTTACTGCATGAGGCTGCTAGCCAACTTGACCTGAATAGGTCAAGATCTCTGATGTCACAAGCAGCCTCTGTCAAGATGTTGTTCCACTCCTGGATGGTACTTTCTCTTCAAATTTTCCGATGTGTTGTAGCCATCCTCGTCGCCAAAATGTAGTAGATCCATTCAACATTCAACGCAACAAAAGCCGTTGCTCGCATGCAATCATGTTTATTTTTTCCTACAGTGACTTCCCTTGTTCCAACAAGTCAATACGAATTACTTCCCGTTGATCAGTATACCACACTACTGTCAGTCTGTGAGCACTTGTGAAGATGTGTTGACAAGCTGGGAATTGAGTGTCATGTCCCTAACAAATCTACCAAAATGTCAGTCTGTGAGCACTTGGGAAGGTGTGTTGACATGCCGGGAATTGATGCTACATGTCTAAACGAATTTACCACTGTCAGTCTGTGAGCACTTTGGAAGGTTTGTTGACAAGCTGATAATTAAGAAATTTTGTTGACTGGGTGTGGTACACCACAGGTCAATTTCTCACCCACTGTCAGATTGTGAACACTTAAAATTATCTTTGGTGACTTGTGGCAGTCAAAGGTCAGACTTGTGTTAGGTAAGAAATAAGACATCTAAGAAAATCAGAGTATTTTGTACTGTGCTTCAGTTTTTACAAAGTTTGATTTCTTTCACAACTCGGACAAGGTTTCCTATAACATACTTGGGGAGTCTTGTGAGCCTAATCCTGTGATGTTTGTCTCTACTCATATTGTTATGTAACATCTTGGTCTAGCACACAGTCCTCTAACTGACTAACAAGAGTTTCAAAATGACTGACAAGACTTTGAAGCGGTGGCGGTGGGTTTGACAGTGTGTCCAAAGTAGCCTGCCTTGTGATGATGGGCGCCCTCACATACTTCACAAAAAAAAACTCAAATACATCTTACCAAAGCATAATATTGCAGCTTTTGAGTACAAGAAAACAATCTTGGGCTTACAGGGATATAAGAATCTCAAAACTGCAATATTTCTTAAAAAATTTCAAGTGCTCTCATGTTAAGAGAGAGGTTAAGACGGAGAATTTCATGATGATTAGAAAGTGGAGGACATCAAGCTTGACAACAATTTTTATTTGTTCAATTTTATATGGTACCAAGATAATGTTTGTCATTTATTTATTTCTGTAGATAACGAACAGTGGCTGCTGACTACATAAATGATAAACACTAACGATTTGTGTGTATTTTATAGTCTCAAAGGGGCAGAGCAAAACTTACTAAATACATATATAATGACTGGGCTTGGTGTTTGTTGACAGTACAAGACTATGTGTAATTGTGATAAAAAAATTTTTTATCCCCTTAACCATGTAAGACCCACGCATAAAAATTAGCAGTGTTTTTGTGTATTGTTATCTGACCACAGGAACATGCATAAATGCTTGGAACACCTTCTTACAGTATGAATTACTGAGGGATATTTTCCAAGACTTTCAGCAGAGTCAACCTGATAACTGATCGGAATCGGCAGTCACTATACAGAAACTGATTTAGAGTTGCTTTCACTAAAAACATTCAGATTTCCCTCTCCAATCTGTTTCCCATGCCAAATATGGGCTACATTTGAGAGGGAGACTGATGGACCTAATAACCCAATACATTTGCTGAAAATAGCTGACAAACTAAAGTATGTCAAGGGAGGAAGATAAAAGTTCTGAAAGTGTGTGACTACTCTTGCAGCGTGCATCTTTTCTGACTTTGTGCCAATATGGGGGATTTTGCAACTTTTTGCGTACAAAATCATGTCTGGGTATTTGTCGGTGCGCTGCTGCTTGGACAGCATGTTGATAAAAAGGAATAATCGTGGGGTCTATAAGCCCTGAATTTTTTTTTCTGGGGGAGGGGGTGTAGTG
Organism: Conus betulinus; assembly: GCA_016801955.1. Classification (NCBI taxonomy): domain Eukaryota; kingdom Metazoa; phylum Mollusca; class Gastropoda; order Neogastropoda; family Conidae; genus Conus; species Conus betulinus. Next base: position 24,782 of record JADBJO010000483.1, read on the forward strand.
TAGACAGGACGTTGAGAGAGCATAAATTTTTGGTACCGAAAGTATGCTGGTGAATCAGGTATGTTGGAAGAAATTCCGATTGTGATTTTGCCCCCATGTTTAAACTGGTTTTGTCATCCATTTAGACTTTGTGTTTGTGAAGTGGCAACCACACAATAACTAGCAAGATTCTGCCATCATCTAATGTCATGTGCGAAACGCCAACACGCACCAGTAGTGACTGCAAGTGCGATCAACTCTGACTTGTCACGACAACATTCAATGTTAAGATGCCACAAGAGTTTCAAGGAGAAAAAGCAGGGGGGGGGGGGGGGGGGGGGGGGGGGGGGGGTGGGGGGGGGGGGGGGGGGTGGGGGGGGGAGCAGGGGGGGGGGGGGGGGGGGGGGGAGGGAGGGGGGGGGGGGGGGGGGGGGGGGGGGGGGGGGGGGGGGGGGGGGGGGGGGGGGGGGGGGGTGGGGGGGTTGGGGGTGGGGTAAAAAACCTCCACAGTTCAGTAATACTGCATCCGAGTGCTATGCTTAAATTTGAAATGCTACTCTGAACATTTGAAAAATGCTACACCCTTTCTGTGCGTTTGTGAGGCACTGGCAACTGTGGTCTTGGATCTGGTACTTTTTTTTAAACTGTTTGAGTGTTGGACAAGGACTATAGTAGGGGGAACCATGAAAGTTCCCACTAGTCCACTACATACAGTACATTCAGCGACAGTCCTATGGCTTGGCGTGTATAGGCAAAGTCATTGCTGGTCTTCAAGAACGTTCTTGACTTTCTGCAAATGCGATGAAAACTACTGCTGCGACTAGGGTAAAACTTTGCTGTGCCAGTCTTGGTTGCATTGTGCTTTATACCAGGTACATGTTCTTCAAGTAAGACAAAACACATAAAACTAGTTTTGAAGAGAAGTATCACATAACGACGAACTCCATGGCAGGTATCGGCAGTCCAGAAGCCCCCCTCACGTCACTCCTATGGACAACGGACTTCAACATCTGACGAAAACCATACTACGACAAATTCTAAATTAACATCACAGCATCCCCCTTTCTTTATCAAATCCATAATCATTTTCATTTGTTTGTCTCGGTCCCTGAGAGTATTGTGTGAGTGTGTGGGTGTATGTTTTTGCATGCATGGTGTTTTACAAGCACACAAATCTGAAGTTTCCAGGCACTTCTATTCCCCCTAGAAGTTTTCCCACCTAGGCACCCCTCCCAACCCCTAGCATTTTTTTTTTCACATTCAAGGCACTTTGGAGCTTTCACATGTCTATCAGAATGAAACTAGTAAGATCAAATTAAAATGTCCACGTTGGATCTGAAGCTGGGTTTATGTTGTTGACTGTCTCATGGTGTCTCAGTCTGGAGTATACACAACATCATGGGCAGAGGGCACTGATTCAGGTACAGAGTCCAGCTGGTCATCGCTATGATTCTGGTTTTATTCTTGTTCATTGGTTCAGCATTTACTGCAGGCAATGTCGTTGACAGATTCTACTTTTGAGGTCGATTTCGGACTTGTATCACACTCAGAACCGCCTCTGATTCAGGGGTTGCCGGTTTCTTCTTCTGGATACCTGTAGCGTCTGTAACCTTTTCGGATGACCTGGGGGCAACAGCTTTGACAACCAAGCAGCTCATGTCTCTGATGGATGTTTGACCCACACACATGACTCTCCTGAGGATAATGTTCGACAGAGGGGCTTGGCCTTGTGACTTCGGTCAAAGTTTTTCTTCATGTTCTCTCCTTTTGTTTCTCTTCTGCTTGTTTCATCGTGAGGAATCGTCGGCACAGTCTGGGACTAGAAGATCTGAGATGACAAGGAACTTAAACTTACATTTGGTTCTCAGTCTTCTTCTGATCAAACACGTCTCTGCTGGACTGAAACCGGTTGCAGTGGAGTAGCTCTGTAATTCATCATAGCAACATATGGAGTCCTCTGCTTTCTGACAACAGGTGAAATAACAGTTCACACTACCCTTGGTCTGCTTGATCCATTGCTTTGCGGAAATGAGGGGCTGGCGGTTTATCGCTATGAACGAAGCCCAAAAGCCCTGGCAATTTTTGAAAACACATTGGGCGGAGAACTGGGGTCCCCTTGTTTCTGACTTGAAAATCTCTGGCACTCCTGTCTGGCAAATATGCTTTTGAGATGATCAATGACGACTCCCCCGGGGAAAAGAAATGGATGAGTGAAGATATGCCAACCTCAATAATTGTGAAAACTAGGTCAGTGACCACCAGGTAATATCTGCCACAACCAGTCAAACAAATCAACACCAAGTTTTTTGCCCATGGAAATCTGGGACTGCAGAGGGCATGAGAGCTCTGATCTGTGTTTTTCCTTTCCCTTCACATGTCGCACAGTTTTCCACAAGACTCTTGATTCTCTTGCTAAGTCCAGCCACCACACCAAAGTTTTAGCAGTGCTCTGCATTCACAAATGCCTTGAATGGCCTCCATGAATGCAGTTTAAAATGTCCAACTAGAGTCTTCAGGATGATTATTTGGAACGAAACACCAAAAGTCCCATCATGCACAGTGAGATCCTCCCTCACTTTGAAATACAATCTAAGTTTTCTCCCTGGAGTGAAATTTTGGCAACAAGGAGTCGCACATGATATTCAAAAAGTTAATAAGCTGTGGCCAGATTCAGGCCCCAGGTAATGATGAAATATCTAGGGCTGGTTAAAATACAAAATCAGTCAATATGCAGATCGCAAGACTAACAGGTGTTTTAGTTGAGTCTGTCTTTGACTTTTTCATGCATTTGCTGGTATGGAAATCTTAATTTGAAAAATAGCAAACTCTTGGATAGTATTGGTGAACATCTGCAGCAAGATTGTTGTGAGAGACCAGGAGAGTATGAGTGAGTTGTATAGAAAGGGTGCAGCCAACAAGGCTTGTTGCGATTGTTAGTGACAGTGGGCATACGCTTGCGCGCGCCAGTTTGTGTGTGTCTGTCCATCAGGCAAGACGATTTTGTGTTTCTCAGAGCTAAGCTGATGCGCACAAAAAAAGAGCTTTGTGTTCAAATCCCATTGCGTTTTTAAACAAACAGCAGTGTTACGAAGAGGTGATGGATCACCTGTGACACAAGCATGTGCGCGGGTGTGTATGTCCGTGGTTTATTTGTCGCAAGCGGGGAAAGTATAGATGCTGGAGTGTGGTGTGTGTTTCTGGTTTTAATGTGTGCATGTCCTGGAAACAGTGAGGAATAGAAATGTCTGGAATATGTCTCATCTTAATGATTTTTAATGATAAATCACCTCTCTCTCTCTCTCTCTCTCTCTCATCTCATACGTGCACACATTTATGTATATATAAAAAATCAAGAGTGGCTGAGTGGTACTTCTTTGCACTACCAAAAGGAGAAAGATTGAAATTCCCATTTTGGTGTTACACGCATGTTTTATTGTTTGATAAGTAATTTTAATTTCCAGTGTCACGTTTGTAACTATAAATAATGTATGTCCTTAACTTTAGGGCAGCGGTCACAAATGTAATTTCTCTTGTAAACGAGAGATAATAAAGTTTTCTGAATCTGAATATCAATTTTGATTCTTGAATGAGATGCATTTGGTGGCAATCCTGATGGCACCTGGCAGTGAAGTTCCACAGCCGTACAGAAACTAGGATAAAAAGGATATAGATGGCTGCCAATGTTTGATGCAGGTATTGGCATACTATTGACCGCCACTCATGGTGCTACTTTTTATTGATAATAGTTTGTCCATTTGTGTCTCAAACTAGTTCAGCTCTGCCTTTGAAGAAGACAGTAAGTTTGATAAAAGCTCTTCTCTCTCAATCTTATCTATGGGTTTCCATTCTAATTTTCCTCATTTTCTTCCTAGTATTCCCCTTTCTCTCTGATATGGTTCCCTGTTACGAACCGTGCTGCTTCTCTTTTGAATCTTTTCAAGTTATCAATGTTCCTTTCTTTCATGGTAAGGATCCCAGACTGAGCAACCATATTCCAGTACTGGGTCTAAACCAGTTTTTTTTTTGTAGCCGCGTCGCCTTAAAACTTTTGATTGGGGCAAGTCATTAATATTCCTGTATAAGAAAGCTAAGATTGGTTATTGCTTTTTTACATACTAAATTGTAATGTTCTGCTTGAGTTCCATTTGAGATGACTATAATCACGCCTAGATATTTTGCAGAATTGGTTTCTTTTTTTGTGAAACAGTATTGTGAATAGGAATTATTCTGATCTAGTTGGTGAGCGTTTATTACATATAAGCAACACTTGGCACTTCTGGGAGATGAATTCCGTTTTCCCAAGTTCTTTCCCACTCTTGTAAACCGTTTAGATCTTGTAGAAGGCGTGTATCATTCTGGCTTCTGATTGTTCTATGTACTAAGCTGTCATCAGCAAAAATGTCCCACCACTCCTTCTCAGAACTTTCTCCACGCAGATTCTAAATTCCGAGAATTGCATGCTAGCTTGTTCGGAACGGGTAATATTAGCTCGAAAAGCCTGACCTAACGGTGCCGCTTGGTTTCGATTTAGATCTTCTGCCATTTTTGTTTACATTCGTTATTTCTCTAACGACCATCAACTTTCGGAACCCGTGATCTACAAAATGTAAACCCCGTACTTAAGCAATCAACAGTGTTGGTTCGTAGCCCTAATCCTCTCTTTCCTGTTCAAACGAAAAAAAAAATCAACCATAAACACCATCAGAAGAAAAGTTGACAGAAAAATCCCACTTCTGACACCAAATTGTGTTTTTTTATACAGTTACAATGTTCTTCAAGTAAGACGAAACACATAAAACTAGTTTTGAAGAGAAGTACACATAACGACGACAATCCACGCAGGTATCCAGTCCAGAAGCCCCCTCACGTCCTCCTATGACGACTTCACACATCTGACGTAACACATACTACAATTCAAAATTGCATCACACAGGTTGCACAGCGGAGGAGGGAGATGATTAAGCACACACACTGAAACGGAAAATTTGTTCTATGCCATCTGCTTACGAGGCCTCGGTTGTCTAGAATCATATTATGGCCATTCAGAATAGACAATTTGAAAAAACAGCTTGGGTGTAAATGCAGGATGGACTCGCTTGTCAGATACAACAATCATAACGCCCTCAACGTAGACTTGATTAGTAACTGGATCAATTGCATCAAGACCTGTTCAACCCAGGCAGAGTGATTTTGCTGGCATTGAAAAAAACAAAAAACTTATTCATGTTCAAATGTTTCGCATGTTTATTAGAATTTCTGCCCCTTTTTAGCGATGCTGCAGTTTGTTTCAGTCGTCTTGTCCTAATTTTACTTGCCTTAATAACCACACAAGAAAGATGCCGCATTAGGCAGAATGTCAACTATCAACAGTTCTCCATAGGGGCTATATTAAAACAACTCGTTAGAATTCTTAGTTTGCCAATGGCTCTTTACAGCAAGATGCTCAACACAATCTATATTGCAAACTTCATAGCCTAACGGTTGGCTGTCCCCGCTTCTATAGTTCCTAGTCTGCGACTTCGTGGGTGGCTTCTGTACCGGAATGTGCCGGTTATGTACCGGAATGCCGGTTTTTGATAACGGCTGGCGCCGGCAATGCCATTTTTGTTTTTTTTAAATCTTAGGAGCAACGAATGTTCAAAGACGGCCAGTTTGACTATTCGTTTTTAAATCTCGATCTAAGTTTTCAGTGTGCTCTGTTCTTGCTCTTCCATGCCAGAGGTGCGAAGTGCTCCACTTCTACGCCTATTCCTTCAGGTCAACGCGATACCGAAAATCGCACATTCGAACGTCGGTGTTCGACGCATCAGCGCGACAGCGGAAAAAATCAGCACAGTGTCGTTTTTGACAGAAGAACGATGCCTCAAGGTTAGAGGGGGTGGAGAAAGGTGTGCAAAATCGATGGGAATGGCTGATGGAAAAGGCTACAAACGGGGAAAACATTGGGCCTGTAACTACTGAAGATGGACATCCAGCACTGAAGCTTCAAATGGAGGATTTTTTATATTTTTATAGAAAGGACAGACTCGGAAAAAGAGATGGGGAAGTCTTGATTGCCATTCGGAAGAACTTAAGCCTGTGAGTTTTTATATCAAGGTACAAAATAGGAAAGTTTATTTTGTAGGATTAATTTTAAGAATAAGAGACCTGACTTGTTGGATCATATGCAGACCTCCAGACTCAGATGAAAAGGTATGTTCGTCTATTTGCAGAGAACATTTTTTCGGGACGTTTGTTTTGGCCAGTAAGAAGGCAATACGTACTAATGGATGGTGGAGACTTCAACTTAACCCCGATATTGATTGGCCGTGAAGATGCCATACTTGGTAATCAATACAATAAAAACATTAATTCTCAGTTTTTTTTTTTTTTTTTTTTTATACCACCAAAGACCTTGGATTAGTGCAGTCAGTTGAAAATACCAACATGTGGCAATGCATTTCTGGATTTAATTTTTCCACCAATTGTCCAGGCGCTTTAGGCATCAGGAATTTAATTGCAGGCCTGATGATCATGACATAATTCTCTTAGAGAGCAACATTCAACCCTTTCGAAGAAAACCCCCCTAAACGCCCATGAGACTCTGGAACCAAGCAGACTTACCAAAATTACGCAGGATACTCCATGATTTCAGTTTGTCTTTTTTTGAGCGTCACATAGTGTTAAATATAAGTCAATGACCTTTGGAAGTGTATAAAAACTAACTTGGAATTTATTATTATGGATGACAACATACCTACTAAACTAACTTCAAGCAAGAACCCACAGCCCGCCATGGATTAATACAAGAACTAAACGTTTGTTGAGAAGGAAACAGATCGGTTCTCTAAGAAATTGAAACTACACACTAATTCAGACAGAAGATTACTGACTAGGTATAAACATATTAAGAGAAGGTGTTCAGAGAGAATGTAGGCTTGCTCACTCCAATTTACGTTTGATTTGATTATTTCAGAGGTGATCATCAAAAAAAAAAGAAATTATGGTCTTACATAAGGAGTACGTCAGAGACAGGACAACATTGGGATTTAGGAACTGATAAAACAACCAGAATAATGCTGAACAATTAAGTAGTGGGGGGAAAACAAGTGCAGGTTAACAATTCTTTCCATCATTATAGTAATGACTTGGCAAAGATTTGAAATTGAGAAGGAAAAAAAATTGAAAATGAAATAAATGGGAAAATGTATATCTAAATATGAAACCCCTTTCACTAGCTGCATGAGGAAACTATTGCAATCCCTCTTGAACACCAGTTGAAGACAGATCTACATGTGTCGCCTGCTCCGAGGCCTTTCGTCGGCTAGATCGGAACTCATCAGGGCAGACACGGCTGATTGTGTCTGTGCTCTTGGCATCAGATAGAGACACACACCACAGTTAAATAATTTTGTGGCCTGTTCCGCGGTGCTAGAGACACACCACAGTCCATAATTGGTGGTCCGACCCCAAGGAATGTCGCCAACCCGACCCCAAGCACCAAGGCAGCATGCCAGCGAAGGTATTACATTAAACAAAACGAAACATTAGTGAGTGAGGAAAAAAATTGTTGCTTGAAAACTGAAACATTACGTAAACAGTATAAAATGTAGGGACAATCTTTGAGCCTATGCTTGAGGATCCATTTAAGGATGCAAGGGAGATCAAAAAGATACGGAACCAGTCTGAGTGGGTCAGCTCTGCTGTTCAATAACCAAGCATTGTCAGTGGCTAAGAATTGTGCAGAACAGCCTTTCTCTTCGTGGATCTCGTAAGAGATGCAATCATCCACTGATTGACCAACCAATATAATGCAGAACCAATTAAGTAGTGGGGGGAAAACAAGTTGCAGGTTGAACAATTCTTTATCCTTATAGTAATGACCTTGGCAAAGATTTGAAATTGAGAGGAAAAAAATTTGAAAATGAAAAAATGGGATGGGAAAATGTATATCATAAAAATACTATGAAACCCCTTCACTAGCTGCATGAGAAACTATCGCAATCCCTCTTGAAGACAGATCTATATGTGTGTCGCCTGCTCCGAGGCTTTTCGTCGGCCTAGATCGGACTCATCAGGAGAGACACGGCTGATTGTGTGTGTCTGCTGTGCATCTTCGGCATATCAGAGACACACCCCACAGTTCAATGATTTTTGTGGTGTTTCCGACCGCGCCCCAGGATTCGAAAAAAGAATGTAAACAGCACCCCCAAAGCAGCCCAGAAAGGTAGTACACTTTAACAAAACGAAACTTTGAGAGGAAACAAAGTTGTTGCAAACTAAAAACATTACGCAAACAGTATAAAATGTAAGGACAATCTTTGAGCCTATGCTTGAGGATCCATTTTAAGGATGCAAGGGAGATCAAAAGATACGGAACAGTCCTGTGTGGTCAGCTCTGCTGTTCAATAACCCAAGCATTGTCAGTGGCTAAGAATTGTGCAGAACAACAACCTTTCCCCCCGCTTGGATCTCGTAAGACCAACAGAATAACCTAGTACAGGACTCCTTGATGGATGAAAGCAGATCTACTTAAACAATCAGTTTTGTTTGTTTGTTTCTCAAATCCCAAAGCTTTAATTAACCATTAAACTAAAGGATGATGATAAACTCCCTGAAATGCAAAATATCAAAGTAAGCAAAGCAGGAGTATTTAGTTTAACTGACTCAACATCAATGAACAACAGAGCTACTGGGTCCCCCGATGGCATTCCTGGCAAGCTCTTAAAATTGGTGCCAATGAAATTGACTGAGCTAGGTATCACCAAAATACTTTACCAAGCTTCACTGGACCAGGGAGTAATACCTGATGAGTGGCGAGATGCTAGCATTGTCCCTTATTTCGAAAAGGGTGACAAAACAAAAGCAGAGAACTACTGACCGGTATCTCTCTTACATCCATATCAGCAAAACTACTTGAACACATAATATAGATACTACTAGCTGTAATGGACCATCTTGACAAATATGACTTCTTAAATAATGCCCAGCATGGTTTTAGACGGCGAAGGAGTGTGTGAGCACCTCAACTTACGACAACTCTCATGATTTTAATAACTGTCTTAACAACAGACAGCAAATAGATGCCCATTTTTATTTGACTTTTCTAAAGCCTTTTGATAAGGTTGACCATGAGGGCTTGCTGCTGCGTAAATTAAACACATTGGCATTTGCAAGTTCTTTTGCTAAATGGTCTAGATCATTTCCTCGTTGCGGAGAACGCAGAAAGTTTGTGGAAGGGTCCACATCCCATTGTGAACCAGTCTTGTCAGATGTACCACAGGGAACTGTTCTGGGCCCTTGTTTTTCTTAATTTATATAAATGATTATAAGTAGAATCCTCTCTCCCAGAACTACTATAAGGTCTTATCTTTTTTTGCAGATGACAGCTTAGTATATAGCAACAATCAAAAGAACGTAAGAATTGATAAATGTCATTCTACAAGATCTAAATGGTTTAAAAGAGCAGGCAACTCTGGGACAAGATGCAACTTTCGAAAATGGAATTTCATCCCCAGAAGTGCTAAGTGTTTGGTTGCGTATATGTAATAAATGCTCACCAACTAGATCAGAATATTCTATTCACAATACTTATTCTTAAAGAAACCAATGCTGCAAAATAGCTTGGGCGTGATTATAGATAATCGTCTCAAAATGGAAAGAACATTACAATTTAGTATGTAGCTAAAAGCAAATAACATCGTAGCTTTCTCATACAGGAATATCAACGACTGCCCCCAGAAGGTTAAAGAGACGACTGCTACAAAACACTGATTAGACCAGTACTGGAATATGGTTGCTCAGTCTGGGATCCTTACCATCAAAAGGACATTGATAACCCTTGAACAGATTCAGAAGAGCCAGCAGCATGGTTCGTAACAGGGGAACCATATCAGAGAGAAGGGAATACTAGGAAGAACACGAGGGAATTAGAATGGAAACCCTTAGAAGAGAGAAGAGCTTTTAATCAAACTTAATATCTTCTTCAAAGGCAGAGCTGAACTAGTTGATATCCAAATGGAAACAACTAACTAGTATTGAATAAAAGTAGTAGCACCAGGAGTGGCGGTCAATCTTATGCCATACCTGCATCAAATATTGACAGCCACCTACATTCATTTTATCCAAATTCTGTACGGCTATGGAACTCACTGCCAGGTGCCATTAAGAATGCCGCAAAATGCAGTCTCATTTAAGAATCAAATTGATAACGACAGCCTTGAGATCTGCCATATTGACTGATTTTTCCTCCTTCCCCCTTGCCAAGATATTTTATGGCTACCTGGGCCTGATCTGGCCATTGCTTTTAACTTTTTGATATCCGTGGTGGTGTGACTCCTTGTTGCCGCCAAATTTTGCTCCAGGGGCCAACAGGCTGAGTCGCCACTTTATATTTATTTCATTTTATTACTTTTTTTTAGACATGCGCCGCTGGTGACCTATTTGTTTTTGAGTGAACCAGTCGTTTCGGAAGAAGAACCTGCCTGGGGTGGCTTTTCCGTTTCCGTTTTGTTCGAAGTCGCTGAAATATGGCACACATGAGGGAAGAAAAAATTCAGGAAGCATGCCGATCTTGCTGCTTCAGGACGATACACTTCATAGGTCTAAGGTTGTGAATCTTTCTACATTGTTGCCAAGATATTGTGGATTGAGTATAAATTCGGGTGCTCTTGACTCTGAAGTCGGAGAGTATTCTGTGGATGCAGATATAAAGGGCTGTGGCTTCAATTTTTACAACCAAACAGCTATTTAGACAAGGATTTTCGGGTTCAAGTTTTTTGATGATCTAAATCAGGATCCGTAAACGCCATCCTGTGTTGTCAAAGCTTGTCAAGGGTCAAAGAGATGTTCTTAAACACCATCTTTTGTGACCACACTTGTGGAGTCGTCATTTAAACATGTCATAGATGATATCTCTGGTTAGACCTGGCGACAAAAATTACTATCAAGAAATTATGAAGTTTCAGCAATATTGAGATCAGTGATCACGGCCCAGTGGCTGTCTGCCTGCGAAGATCAAAGAAATTTATTAGGAGATAAAAAATTAACAAAACCTGTACTTGAACAAGCTAAAGTTCAGAAGGGATGAAAGAAGACGAAGAAAATGTTCAATAGGCAGTTAGTGAGCTTTCCAGAAACAGATAAAAAAAAACAACCAAAAACAAAAACCTGCGATTCTCCCATGTCTCTCCCACATCCCATAACCACCAGAGCAAGAGCAAAGTGGCCTAATAATCTTCATCGAATTCCTGATAGAATATAGCATANCACCTCCCATAATTGAAAAAATATGGAATAGAATGGCAAAAGAAAGTTAAGGGGCTTAGAGAAGAGAGTCGGAGTGAGAGAGAGAAAGACGGGCAGAAGGAGAGAAAAAAGAAAAAAAGAAAAGAACTAGCAAACAAAAGTGTCTGTAGATAACTGGTCCCGGCAGGGACTAAGGTCCCTGGGCCAATTTAAAGTTGAAATAGTTGGCGAAGGTTTTTGTTTAAATTATTTCCTTTTGAACCAGCTCTAGCCATCGTAGTTCTAGAAACGGAATAAAGCTTACTGTGATGAAAAGAAAAAAGGAATGCTGGAAGATCGGCATTCTGGCTCTATCTCTCTGTCTATTTTTTTTTTAATTTTAAAGAATGGGTATATGCGTGACACCCCTACTCAAAGAACCCCCCCACCCCCTCCCTACTCATAACTGACCACCCCCCAAGTGGGCCGTTTTTTTGTCTTTTGTTTGGGTTTTTTGTTGTCTTTCATAAAAAATTATAGTAGTTTTCAGGGTCTTTATTTTTACAAACTGTTGACATTTTATCTCTGTCGGGTGTTTCAAATTATTAATTTGTGGATTAGAAAGGACTTTCCATACAGTAATTATATGGAAACCTGAAATTCATTAGCTTTAGTGATGTTTTTGAAGAGGTTTGTGACAGCTAAGATTACTAGCTGCATTTATTGGAAGTTAACCACAGTTACAGAAGCTAGTCGACTGGGTTTTCCTGTCGTGGAATTTTAGGCATGATAAGCATGATGTTATTTGGTCCTCTTTCCTTCTCAAAACTGTTCAAAGCAGGTAATAGGGGGAGGGTTATTAAAGCTGTGTGATTCATTATACATTTAAGAATCCTGGTGAAGGACAGTGTTTACTTGTCTCTGCTGGGTTTACATTTTTTTTTTTTTTTTAATTTTTCAATTTGATGTTATTTTTTAAGTGTGTTCAGTCCCTATGGATGTGACTGTGTGCATGATCAAGCGAGTACTGGGTTATTGAAGAGAGAGAGAGAGAAAGATCTGTTTCCCTTGTCATGTGCGTTGCTGCTTACCTTCCATGTTGGAGTAGAGAGCGAAAAATGATCAGGATGTGACTGTGGGTCTTTTATTAATGTGGGTGGGTAAGCTTTCTTGTGTAACCCACATGGTGTATGTGTGCAACCTGATGCGAGTCTTGTTTCTGCTGCATGAGTAACTTTTGTGCAAGGTGAGTGTGTCAGCGGGTCGGAACAATAAAGTGCCCCATTCAAAATAGACATGCTTATTCAAGACAGAAAGTCGCTTTCTGTTCCCATTTGAAGGTTAAATCAAAGTAGTGTTCTTTTGATCCAGTTTCGTTTATCGCATTGAAGTTTTGTTCGTGGCATAACATGTCAAAATTTCTTAGCAGTGTTATAATTGATGAAGATCTCACTTTTGAAATGGACAACTAATCTACAAAACTTGAAGCTGCTCAGCTTAGTATTTCTTTTGAATTTTACATTTTCTTTATGTATAATTGTACTTGCAGTTCAAAATTTGTCACTCGAACATGTTTGTTATGCCCAAGGGGAAAAATGGTGGATAGAGAGGTCAAAATTGTTTGAATAGATATACATTATAGTCATGGACTGATGTAGATGTCATTTTAATTTAATTAATTAGTTTGCTTTGAAGTTCATTTCCATTCATGTTTTGCTTTTAATAAATGCCATATCATACCCGAAATACCTCCTGCCCCAAACATTTTTATCTTTTACCCACTAGAGTATGGACCTTGTAAAGCACATGGTATGATTTTACAGTAGTGTATTCTGAGCCCAGTTATCTAGAAATTGTCATGTTCCACATACTCATTATTTGTGCATGAAGACTTTTCTTACGGGGGATGGGGCTGTTCTAAGTGGCTTTTTTGGGGGGGGGGCGTGTTTTTTTTTGGTTTTGTTTTATTTTTTTGTTTTGCTGTTTTTCTCTATGACTGAAACATTTAATCATGTCTAGCATGATTAAATTTCCCTCTACATTTCATGGAAAGGGCATGCATTTGAAGTGTCATCTTCTTGAGTTCATAGAAATTTTTCTTTGTGAAAAGTTGATAGTAAAAAAAACTGCATCTTATGTTTCATCTTTGACTGCAGTTGAAACGTAGGTTTAACAAAACATCTGGTTGACATGTAGGTTTAACAAAACATCCGATGAGAAAGTGGAGCAGAGTTATTACTTCAAAAAAGAAAGGATTTATAATGTGTGTTAGCCTTCTACAGTTTTGTCGCCAGATGTCTGTAATGTCTCGGGTGTTGCATGTCATGAACATGCTTTCCCTTTGTCAGCTAGAATATTTGACTCAGCTGAAGACACTGAATAGCTGTGAAAAATTCTAGTAGAAGACCAAAGTGTTTGAGTAGCCTTGTTTGATGAATGTCTAACCAGGTGATCTTGATCTCCAGCGCTGTCAGAGCAGCTAGCTTCTCTATTTGAATGTAGTGTTGTGCACATAGGTGCAGTAGGGATTGGACTAAGAGTAATCTGATGTGCAGAGAGTGGACCAGCGGGTGCCCAGTCTTAACCTTGACTGACTATAATTCATGATTGTAACTTGTTCATCTAAATCCTACAGATGTGTTAGGTAGCCATTTTGAATGTGAAGTTTGACATAGGTTGGGTTGCAGGTTTTTTTCTGTTTATACTTTGCTACTTTTTCTTTTGAGACTGTACTTAAAAACAACATATTACTAGCATTTTCTCTACAATCATTCAAGATAGCAATGTTCTGTTTGCACAGTTGCTGGACACTGGTCTAAGGCAGATGAATAGTTTAGGGCCCAAGTGAAGTCCTACTGGTTTCAGGACTTAAGAAAAAGTTTTATATTCATTGAAGAGTGTCAAGTATTGGCAAGGGAAAGTATGAATGCTCTTGAGTGGATGTTTGGGAATGAATTAAAAGTGTTTTGTGTCATATGGAGTTTGGATGTTTACATGTGAATGAAAGACCCTCTTTGAGAGTGAACGCTGAAAACTTAGTTAAATTTTCTTTTTGTCATTATATACTTGACTAGCAGAACTAAACATGTGCCGTTAGGCTGTGTGCATAGTGGACCCAGACATGTTTTGCATGATTGTGTGTATCCGGTTGTTCAGGTCCTTGGAAGCATGCATAGTAGACCGGATGAAGACGGCTGCCTCGCACGAATGTGTTTGTCTCATGATGTGAAAAACACGCTCACGAGAAAGCAAAATTGATATTCTGGCGGTGCTAGAGGGAAAAAAGAAATACTGTACACACAACACACTGGTTTTTTGTGCACCCGATTATATATATATATATATATATCTAGAGAGAGAATAAGATACACATACAAATACTGGATAGATTGATAGATGTGTGGGGTGTGCGTGTCGCTTTTTCTGTGTGTGTGTGTGTTGATAGGTGGATGTGTGTGATAGATGTGTGGGGTGTGTTTGTGGCTTTCTCCGTTTGTATGTGGATAGATGAATGTGTGTGTTGTCACGTTGGTCTAGGGGTCCAAAAGGGAAGGCTGTCTCACTCGTGAACGTGCCAACAACAGACCACCATAGATTTCACATTTACACTTCTTTATTCAAGCATACGACAAATGAGAAAAACTAACGGGAATGGGGTAGGGTAAGCTAACTAATCTAGAATGAAGGAGGATTCCCAAACTACACCTTCCCTCCTTACCACCTAAACCTGGTAAGTCAAAGGGCATGGGGGGGGGGACAGTGGGAAGAGGGAAGAGGCCAAAACCTTCAAACTATAGCAACGATGAGGAAGTGAACAAAACAACAGGAGAGAAAGGTCAAGACAAGACACAACAACATGCGCTCGCCTCTCAGCCCACACATCAATATCCAAGCAATGTCCACGTCCCTGGGTGGAGGGTCCGGCTGGAAATGGTCCCACGATTTCTGTTGAAATGCCCGAGTCTGAAGAAAGACGGCGTGGAAAAGGTGGTGGCCCCACCTCAGTGCCGACGATCCGCCCTGGAAACACCGCTCAACAGCTGGTGAACTAAGAAGTTTTGGTAGCCACAGCAACCTTGACCTCGCGGGCTGTCCCCCGCGACGATGGCTTGGGAGGGGGGTGGGCAGTGACGCCTCTAGCTGGAAGGCAGTCTGGCCAAGGCCGACGTCAACAGGGTAGCGCTGGCACCTGGCCACCAGATGTGCCACCAAGACTGCAGGGAACGGCAGTGGTAGTAACGGCATGAGCTGGAGGTGATGGGGAGTTCTCAGTCCAAACCAGGGAGAGGATGGCATAGACAACTCGGGTACTGCTAGATGGGCCTGATGTTCCGTGTAGTGCAGTACCTTAAACAACGGCCTTCACCGAAGAAGGGTGATCCATAAAACGGGGATCCGTCCTCGCGACTCGTCGAAGGATGTCGCTGGTGCCTCCAGCAATGGAGCTTGACCCTCGGCTCAACAATGACGACGAGGGAGGAGGAGGACACAGAGGTGACGAGCCTTCTGGATGGCTGCCTGTTGTTCCCTCGACTGCTGTCCCTTCTCTAACTTTGTAAACACTTTCGTTACCACCTCTTCATCTTTGTGACGTAGGCACCGCTCACCAACAACAACCCCCCACCCGATCGCATGGTTGTGGTTGGTCGCCTACCGCCACGTGGGCTGGGTTCTAGTGAGCTGAACTGACCATGCAGCACATGCTCCGCTTGGAATGCGGGACACTCACTGTGCCGCCACCAAGAAAAGGTGGGAAGGAAGAGAAAAAAAAAAAAGTCAATACATGCCACGGTTCTGTCAACCTGTGACACGTGTACAAAGTAGGTTATGGATGTGTTTTGCTTTCCAATTGTCATCATCCAAATAATTTTCACACATTTATTATTAGTTCAGTTTTAAACATTGGTTCTAGGCACCGAAAGAATGAATTGAATGATTTTTTAGGTATTGTGTGATATGTGTTGAAATTATTAACATTGAGTTATTTATTGTGACCAGCTAAAACCATGAATAGAAGTAACATTACTGAAAAAGTAAGAGACGGACAGACGCGCGTGCGCACACACACACACACACACACAAAAACAGATAAACATCTGCAAATTTGGTTATGATGGAGTTTTGTAAGAAAGTGGATTAAATTAAGAAATTAATAATGAAATGAACTATACAAGTATGCAATGTACAAAAATTAACAATCTTTGCTCTGAGAATATTGTAATTTATGCTGTGCATGTACATATACACATACACAACCAGACACATATACATACAACTGTTTTTACATGTAGATGCACACACTCACTTTCTCGTACCACCACCTCCACTCCACATCCACACACGCACGCATTTGATTAAGTCGGCATAATTAATCTTTATTGCCTTCACTCTCACAAAACGCTCATACAGTTCAGTTAGATTTATTTACCAGTGTCGCACTTCCCATCTTTTTGCGCACATATACCTATCTGTTTAAAAACATTCCTATTTCTAAAAATGTAAAAGAAAATGTCAAAATGGATAGAGTAGTACAGTGATTAAAACCTCCAAGGACTTACGAATCAATGTGGTTGTTTCTTAGCTTTTGTAAAAAAAAAAATGTCCGTGACTGGCATTTTCTGTTATCAATTGTATTGGATATAAAGCTGAAGATTTGTTTGTAACTTCATTCATTTGGTGGGAAAAAAAGAGAAGATAGCATTTTTACTACTTACCATTTCCTCTCACTTCTCTTGATATATTGTCCCAAACAGCAGAGAGAATATTTTTGTCGGCATGATTACGGTCATTTTTTGTGTAAATGAATGATTTTAACCTAAGGGCAGCAATCAGTTTCTCGTCAATTTTAGAACGAGAGCAAGAGTAAAAAATCAGAGGAGGTTCGGTCCCTTCACCTGGACAGCTGGGGAAAGTACGGTTTGCAAAATCACGGCTCTAACCACACAGGTCGGGCCGGGTGCTCTATGCACAGCTTTTACGGTTGCCAGTAAGCTGGAATAGAGAAGAACCGGAGCAGGTTTTTTTTCTCCCGGACGGACGGCGCACGGCATGCTTCGCACAGCCGGGTATGGGTCCACTATGCACACAGCCTTAGTCTTCAGATATTTAAGAATTCTTGACAGGGTTGGATGCGACATATATCTAACAAGTCTACTACTGTCAGTCTGGTAACACTTCAGAAGGTTTGTTGACAAGCCGGGAATTGATCCCACATGTCTAACAAATCTACCACTGTCAGTCTGGTAACACTTCAGAAGATTTGTTGACAAGCGGGAATTGATGCCACATGTCGAAAAAATCTACTACTGTCAGTCTGGTAACACTTCAGAAGTTTGTTGTTGATCCCACATGTCTAACAAATCTACCACTGTCAGTCTGGTAACACTTCAGAAGGTTTGTTGACAAGCCGGGAATTGATCCCATATGTCTAACAAAACTACTACTGTCAGTCTGGTAACACTTCAGAAGATTTGTTGACAAGCCGGGAATTGATGCCACATGTCGAAAAAATCTACTACTGTCAGTCTGGTAACACTTCAGAAGGTTTGTTGACAAGCCGGGAATTGATCCCACATGTCTAAACAAAACTACTACTGTCAGTCTGGTAACACTTCAGAAGATTTGTTGACAAGCCGGGAATTGATGCCACATGTCTAAAAAATCTACTACTGTCAGTCTGGTAACACTTCAGAAGGTTTGTTGACAAGCCGGGAATTGATGCCACATGTCGAAAAAAATCTACTACTGTCAGTCTGGTAACACTTCAGAAGATTTGTTGACAAGCCCGGAATTGATGCCACATGTCTAACAAATCTACTACTGTCAGTCTGCTAACACTTCAGAAGGTTTGTTGACATGCCAGGAATTGATGCCACATGTCAAACAAATCTACTACTGTCAGTCTGGTAACACTTCAGAAGGTTTGTTGACAAGCCGGGAATTGATGCCACATGTCGAACAAATCTACTACTTGTAGTAGATTCATTCAACATACAAGTCTACAAAAGCCGTTGCATGCAGTTTTTTTTATTTTTCCTACAGTGACTTCCCTTGTTCCAACAAGTCAATACAAATTACTTCCCGTTTCAGATACCACATTCCTTCCTCCCAAGCTGAAAGCTTTCCCTTGAATAAAACAATTAGTGCATGCATTTTTCTGAAACATAAAAGAAAAATTTAATAGACACTGCAGAATTAACCTAATACTGTCCTTTCTTTATCAAAGAGGTTTTTTTTTTTTTCTTTCACCAGTTCATGATATAGTCTTTGAATCTGACTGGAGTTGATTTTGCTCTGCATGGTTGCTTTTTTTTTTTCTGCCACTTCAACCTGAGGCTGTGATTGACTTCTGCTGCTGAATTTCTGTCAGGATTAGCATCAGCTTCTGTAGTTGCGCTGGGTGAGATGATGGTCTTTTCCTGTTCTGGCTCCATTACTGAGACACTGTCTGGTAATGGCACTTCCAGATCTTCTGTATCCTGCCCTTCTGTCTCCTTCCTGTAGCGTGCCAACATGTGATCAACATGCCATTTTGTACATGTCCATCTGACATTTTTACCACATAGGATAGTGGACCCATGACTTCTGTGACAATTCCAGGCAACCATTTTGATCCCGTTCCGAAGTTCTTGATATAGACCAAACTGCCCACTACAAACTTGCGACCAGCTGCTCGGTCATGATTGAGTTTTTGCTGAATTTGTTTCTGATCCACTCGTCATTCCACACTGGGCTGTACCAGATCAAGACGGGTTCTCACCTTTCTGTTGAAGAGCATTTCTGAAGGAGACAGACCTGTGGTTGTATGTGGGGTGGTCCTATATGTGAGCAAGAACCCATTTTTCTGTTTTTTCAGTCCATCACCATGCCCACAGCTCTTTCACTTTCAGCCAGTCCATTTGTTGATGGATGATAAGGAGCTGACTTGATGTGTTTGATGCCATTGGCTTTCAAAAACATTTCGAACTCTTCACTGATGAAACACAAACCATTGTCTGAAAGCACAGTCTCTGGTAACATGTGAACTGCAAATGACTGCCTCAGTTTTTCAATGGTGGCATTTGATGTTGAAGTGTTCATGGGTTAAGCATCAATCCATTCTGAGTGAGCGTCAGTAACAATCAGAAACATCCGCCCCATAAATGGACCAGCATAGTCGATATGAAGTCTGCTCCATGGACGATCCAGCCACTCCCATGGGTGTAAGGGCGCATCAGCTGGCATAGACCCGTTTGTCTGACATCTCTCACACATTTTCACGTGTTGTTAATTTTGTTGTCCATTTTTGGCCACCAGATATAACTTCGAGCCAAGCCTTTCATCTTGCATGTGCCTGGATGTCCCTCATGAAGATCCTGCAACAGCTGAGGATACCCCTTTGGTGGAACCACCACATGAAAGCCCCAGAATATACAGCCATCATAAAAACAGTAAGCTCCGTTTTCCTTGAAAAGTAAGGACGAAGTTTATCATCACAGTTTTCTCTGGTCATCCTTTCAGTATGTAATTTTGAACTCTTGACAGCACTAGATCAACAGCAGTCCACTGTTTGATTTGTCTGGCTGTGACAGGCATGCAATCTATCTGATCCCACAACATCACTATCTCCCCTGGACAGTTTTTCTTCATCATTTTCTTTTGATGGCAACGAAAAGCTACTCAACCCATCAGCATTGCCATTTTGTTTGTCTTCTCTGTATCTGAGAACATATTCATATGCAGCTAATGTCGACGCCCATCTTTGAATTCTTGCTGCAGCCATAGAGGAATTTGTCTGTCTTCTTTGAAAAGCCCGAGAAGGGGTTTGTGGTCTGTATGTATTTCAAACTGATGACCAAACAGATACTGGTGTGAAACTTTTTCACTGCAAATACCACTGCTAGGCCTTCTTTCTCTATTTGACTGTAATTTCTTTCAGCTTTTTTGTGAGAGTTCTTGATGCAAATGCAACAGGTTTTTCGGTTCCATCTTTCAAACGGTGAGAGAGAACTGCTCCTAATCCATTGGAGGAAGTATCACATGACACTACAATTTCATTTTCAGGATTGAAGTGTGACCAAAACTTTGGTTGAAAGAAGAGCTTCTTTGGATCGCTTCCATACTGATTCTCGACTATTTCCCCAGTGCCACTTGATGTCTTTGCGTAATAGCTTATACAAAGGAGCCAGCACTGTGACCATATGCGGAAGGATCTGGGAGTAATAATTGATCATACCCATGTAAGCTTGCACTTCTTTGACATCTTTTGGCTTGTGCATTTCTTGAATTGCTTGGACCTTCTCAGCCACTGGGTGAATGCCTTCAGCATCAATGTGATGTCCTAGGTACACTACATCTGATGCCATGAATTCACACTTCTTTTTCTTCAAACGAACTCCAGCATCTTTCAGTCTTTTTGGTACTTCCTTCAGGCGTTGCAGGTGATCTTCTTCATTACAGCCGATAACCAGGATGTCATCAATGCTGCATGCCTTGGAGTATGTTTTCCATAGTACGATGGAAAATACCAGGTGCTGACGATATACCTTTCAGTAATTGATTGTACCTGTACAGACCCTTGTGAGTGGTAATGGTTGTATAGTCTTTTGAAGCCTCATCCAACTCTAGCTGTAACTGTAAGTATGCTTGTGTTAAGTCCAGTTGTGTGAAGTATTTCCCTCCACTCAGATCAGCAAAAAGAAGATCATCAGTTTTTGGTATATGGGGTAATTATCAAGTTTTGAAACCTGATTAACTGTTACTTTGTAATTACCACAAATTCTGGCAGAATTGTCTGGCTTCATCATAAGAACTATTGGTGCTGCCCAGTCAGAAAAAACTGTACTTTCTCTACTGTTCCTTCTGCTTCCATTTTGTCTAATTCATCACTGATCTTCTGTCTCAAAGCATGTGGTACTGGTTGGTTTGAAATATCTGGGTTTGGCTGCAGGGTCTATGTAGATTTTGGCTTTTGCTCCTTTAATTGTGCTCGTGTGTCCACAAATACTACTACACAGTAATCACACAGTAACTCTTTCAGTCTGGAGTTTTCTTTTTCACATGCAGAATTTCTCCCCAGTCCAATTTAAATTCTTGCTGCCAATCTCGACCCAATAAATCTGGTCCATTGCCCTTGACCACTGTAACCTGACATTCTTTTGGCTGACTGTTCTTGTAGGAAACAGATACTGTACAGATTTCTAACACTGGAATTTCTTCACCTGTATAAGTTCTCAGTTTCTGTTTTGATTTTGTCAGTGAAAAACTTAGCAAGCTTTCCCTTTCACGCTTTCCACTGTGGCTTCACATAATACAGTTAATGATGCTCCAGTATCAATCTCCACGCTAATTTTCTTGCCATCAATGTTCATGTTGACCAGATATGTTTTCTGTTTACTTTTTCCTTGCTGTATTGTGCACAAAACATAGAATACATTTCACTGTTTTCAGTATCTGAGTCTGTGTCACCAGTCTCTGTATACTTCAAGTTTCTGTAGTTTGCTGAACCCTGAGCTGATTGGAATTTTTCTGCATCTGACTTCTATTTGTCAATTTCATTCTACATTCTGAGCAATATGGCCACGTTTGTGACAGAAAATGGCGCTCAAGAGTCTTTGAATGGGCATTCATGGGGTTCATGACGACCCCCACATCTGTTGCAGTCACTCAGATTATTAAATGTTTTGGACAATTTCTGTGACATATTCTGCTTCTCTACTACGTTTACTGAAGCCTGGGTCAAACTGCTACTTGCTGTGCAAGTAGCAGTGCCTTGCTGTAAAATCTGCTGTCCCTTGTTTTGCCTTTCCCATGGCTGTAGCCGTTTCTAGAGCATTCTGAAAACCGAGATCTTTCACTGCAAGCAAACGTCGCTGGATACGATCGTCATTAATTCCACAAACCAGGCGATCTCTTAACATGAAGTCAAGAATGTCCCCAAAATTACAGTGTTGTGCTATGTTGCGTAACTGAGCAAAATAGGAATTAGGATGCCACACTCTCCCCCTCCTGTCTGAACGAGTATAAACTTAAAACGTTGGACACTCTCTGAGGGTTTAGGTTGCACATGATCCTTTACTTTATCTGAAATTTCTTGGGAAGTTTTTGTACCTGGTGTCATTGGTGCAAACAGATCGCATATCAGTCTGTACGTTGTAGAGTCGCGGTCAAATTCGTTGTTCGGTCAAATCCGTTGCTGGTATACCAACTTAGCCAAAAATGACGTTGCTGGTATACCAACTTAACCAAAAATGACATCGTAACGTGTAGTCGCTAGGTCATGGCGAAACTCCACAGTTTCAACTAAGGCGACTACAACTACTACTTCCACCACCACCACCACTACTACTACTACTACTAGATTTTTGTTGGTCATTGTGCCGGCTCAGTATTTGCATTGAATTTGCCCAAGCAACGAATTTGACTGCAGCTGACCACTAATACGTCGTCTACATTGCTGCAACTACTACTACTACTACTACACCATTTCGTTTTTTTTTTTCTTCTTATCTAGGGCTCCATTGTGCGATTTTCTACACTTGGGAATGAGATTGACAGGCTTACGATAGTCATTTGCAACGAATTTGACTGATCAACAGCCAGTCAAATTGGCTGCAGCTGCAGCTGCAAATCATGACTACTACTATTACAACTGCTACTACTACTAGATTTTTGTTGGTCATTGTGCCGGCTCAGTATTTGCATTGAATTTGCCCAAGTAATGACTTTGACTGAAGCTGCAGTCAAATTCGTCGCGCAGCGGAATATCATGACCACTACTACGTCGACTACATTGCTGCAACTACTACTACTACTTGAACATTTCGTTTTTTTTTTTTTTTTCTTATTCTAGAGCTCCACTGTGCAATTTTCTACACTTGGGAATGAGATTGACAAGTATACGTTAGTCATTTGCAACGAATTTGACTGATCAACAGCCAGTCAAATTTGTTGCAGCTGAAAATCATGACTACTACTATTACACAACAACTACTACTACTACTACTACTAGATTTTTGTTGGTCATTGTGCCGGCTCAGCATTTGCGTTGAATTTGTCCAAGCAATGAATTTGACTGAAGCTTTAGTCAAATTGGTTGCAGTGGAATATCATGACCACTACTATGTCGACTACATTGCTGCAACTACTACTACTACTTTAGCATTTCGTTTTCTTTTTTTTCTTATTCTAGGGCTCCATTGTGCAATTTTCTACACTTGGGAATGAGATTGACAGGCGTACGATAGTCATATGCAACGAATTTGACTGATCAACAGCCAGTCAAATTTGTTGCAGCTGAAAATCATGACTACTACCATTACAACTACTACTGCTACAACTACTACTACTACTACTACTACTACTTCTACTACTACTAGATTTTCGTTGGTCATTGTGCCGGCTCAGTATTTGCATTGAATTTGCCCAAGCAATTAATTTGACTGAAGCTGCAGTCAAATTCGTTGCAGCGCGAAGATC
Organism: Conus betulinus; assembly: GCA_016801955.1. NCBI lineage: Eukaryota > Metazoa > Mollusca > Gastropoda > Neogastropoda > Conidae > Conus > Conus betulinus. Next base: position 48,422 of record JADBJO010000483.1, read on the forward strand.
ATGACCACTACTACGTACGTCGACTACATTGCTGCAACAACTACTACTTTTACATTTCGTTTTTTTTTTTTTTTTTCTTATCTAGGGCTCCATTGTGCGATTTTCTACACTTGGGAATGAGATTGACAAGCATACGATTGTCATTTCCAACGATTTGACTGATCAACAGCCGATCAAATTGGTTGCAGCTGAAAATCATTACTACTACTACTACTGCTACTACTACTACTACCAGACTCGTTCTCATTCAATGCCTTCTTCCTTGCGTTGAACACAGAAGCAATCTGGAGCGATCAAAGCTAAGTGCATTTTCGTTTATTTTTTTCGTTTTTGTTTCACTTGAGGAAGACCTAAGAGGTCGAAACGCATTGTGTTTTGTCTTGTGACTCGTTTGTCCAAGTTTCTCTGGGCGGTTCGCTGACATTTATTTAAGATAACGTGTTCGTCTGAATCAGGTGAATAGAGACTGAAGATGACAGGATCTACCTCAGAACAGACTGCCTACCCAGCAGCCATGGCCACATGTTCCCCCTCCATGCTTCCTTGAACACAAAGCCTACCCCCACAAGGCATGTTTGAGTTTGTTCTTCGATGATGATGTACTTGACTACCTCATTGATCAAACACAACTATATGCCAGCTGAAACAAAGAAGACCATTTCTGCCAGACAAACAGGCAGAACATGAGAACATTCTTGGCAATCCTTGTTTCTGGGTACAACCCATTGCCAAGGCGCCACATGTTTTGGGAGAGGAGCACTGATGTCTGAAATGAAGCCGTGTGCAATGCCACGACCCGTGCCAGATTTGAAGACCATCTGACATTTTCTTTACGTACCTAGTCAGTCTTTATGTTTGCCTACATATTGCCAAATAAAGGCAGTATTGGGTTCACCTTCATCTTTTGTTATCATTTCAGCAAGAAAACACTGCCCTCTTCTGTGATCATGCACTCCTGCCGAGTGCACCTAACTGTAATCTTGACGTAATCACTTATGCCCATGCACTCTGGGACAGCGCACTGTGTAAAATCTACAAAATCATCTTTTTCATCAAATCATGTTATTTTTTGTAAAAGGTGATGTGTTTCAAACTCAAAACCACCAAAAGCATCTAAAACTTTAAAGAGGGTCTATGGGCTGACATTAATGGGTTAAGATGGTATACCAGCAACGTCATTTTTGGCTAAGTTGGTATACTGGCAACGGATTTGACCGAGCAACGACCACGAACGGTCAGCAAGATCGCTCGCTTTTCCCCCCCCGTCACTTGCGACGTCGTTCGCTTCAAAATAAAACGTCAGACGTTCATCATCATCATCATCCGTCGAGTGTCCACAATCATCAGGTTGATTATTCTGACACTTTTGGGAGGTTGACGCAGGAAAAAACAAATGAAAAAAAAAAAAAAAAAAAGGCCTAAAAAAAAAAAAATAGGAAGAAAAAAAAAAGAACCTATTTACTGCAGGAGGCTGCTAGCACTTGACCTGAATAGGTCAAGAGTCTCTGATGTCACAGCAGCCTCTGTCAAGATGTTGTTCCACTCCTGGATGGTACGTTCTTCAAATTTTCCGAGTGTTGTAGCCATCCTCGTCGCCAAAATGTAGTAGATCCATTCAACATTCAACTCAACAAAAGCCGTTGCTCGCATGCAATCATGTTTATTTTTCCTACAGTGACTTCCCTTGTTCCAACAAGTCAATACGAATTACTTCCCGTTTCAGATACCACACTACTGTCAGTCTGTGAGCACTTGTGAAGATGTGTTGACAGCTGGGAATTGATGTCACATGTCTAACAAATCTACCACTGTCAGTCTGTGAGCACTTGGGAAGGTGTGTTGACATGCCGGGAATTGATGCTACATGTCTAACGAATTACCACTGTCAGTCTGTGAGCTTTGGAAGGTTTGTTGACAAGCTGATAATTAAGAAATTTTGTTGACTGGGTTGTACACCACAGGTCAATTTCTCACCCACTGTCAGATTGTGAACACTTAGAAAAATTCTTTGTTGACTTGTTGGCAGTCAAAGGTCAGACTTGTGTTAGGTAAAAATAAGAGCATCTAAGAAATCAGAGTATTTTGTACTGTGCTTCAGTTTTTACAAAGTTTGATTTCTTTCACAACTCGGACAAGGTTTCCTATAACATACTGGGGGAGTCTTGTGAGCCTAATCCTGTGATGTTTTTTGTCTCTACTCATATTGTTATGTACATCTTGGTCTAGCACAGTCCTCTAACTGACTAAACAAGAGTTTCAAAATGACTGACAAGACTTTGAAGCGGTGGCGGTGGGTTTGACAGTGTGTCCAAAGTAGCCTGCCTTGTGATGATGGCTGCCTCACATACTCACAAACTCAAATACATCTTACCAAGCATAATATTGCTTTTGAGTACAGCAACATCTTGGGCTTACAGGGATATAAGAATCTCAAAATGCAATATTTCTTAAAATTTCAAGTGCTCTGCATGTTTAAGACGGAGAATTTCATGATGATTAGAAAGTAGGACATCAAGCTTGACAAATTTTTATTTGTTCAATTTTATATGGTACCAAGATAATGTTGTCATTTAGATTTCTGTAGATAACGAACAGTGCTGAACTACATAAAATGATGAACACTAACGATTTGTGTTTAATAGTCTCAAAAGGGCAGAGCAAATTACTAAATACATATATAATGACTGGGCTTGGTGTTTGTTGACAGTACAAGACTAGTGTAATTGTGATGAAAAAATTTTTTATCCCTTAACCATGTAAAGACACGCATAAAAATTAGCAGTGTTTTGTGTATTTTAATGACCACAGAGAACATGCATTGACACCTTCTTACAGTATGAATTACTGAGGGATATTTTCAAGACTTTCAGCAGAGTCAAAACTGATAACTGATCGGAATCGCATTCAATACACAGAAACTGATTTATAGTTGCTTTCACTAAATTTCAGATTTTCCCTCTCCAATCTGTTCCCATGCCAAATATGGGCTACATTTGAGAGGGAGACTGATGGACCTAATAACCCAATACATTTGCTGAAAATCTGACAAACTAAAGTATGTCAAGGGAGGAAGATAAAAGTTCTGAAGTTGTGACTACTCTTGCAGCGTGCATCTTTTCTTGACTTGTGCCAATATGGGGGATTTGCAACTTTTTGCGTACAAAATCATGTCTGGCTGCGGCTCCTGCTTGGACAGCATGTTGATAAATAGGAATATCGTGGGGTCTATAAGCCCTGAATTTTTTTTTTTTCTGGGGGAGGGGGTGTAGTGTAGACAGGACGTTGAGAGAGCATAAATTGGTACCGAAGTATGCTGGTGAATCAGGTATGTTGGAAGAATTCCGATTGTGATTTTGCCCCCCATGTTAACTGGTTTTGTCATCCATTTAGACTTTGTTTGTGAAGTGGCAACCACACAATAACTAGCAAGATTCTGCCATCATGTCATGTGCGAAGCAAAGTGTGACTGCAAGTGCTATCAACTCTGACTTGTCAGACATTTAAGATGCCACAGAGAGTTTCAAGGAGAAAGAAAAAGCAGGGGGGGGGGGGGGGGGGGGGGGAACCTCCACAGTTCAGTAATACTGCATCCGAGTGCTATGCTTAAATTTGAAATGCTACTCTGAACATTTGAAAATGCTACACTTTCTGCGTTTGAGGCACTGGCAACTGTGGTCTTGGATCTGGACTTTTTTTTATGTTTGAGTGTTGGACAAGGACTATAGTAGGGGGAACATGAAAGTTCCACTACATACAGTACATTCAGGACAGCTATGGCTTGGCGTGTATAGGCGAAAGTCATTGCTGGTCTTAAGAACGTTGACTTTCTGCAAATGCGATGAAAAAAACTGCTGCGACTAGGTAAACTTGCTGTGCCAGTCTTGGTTGAATTGTGCTTTTATACAGGTACAATGTTCTTCAAGTAAGACAAAAACACATAAAACTAGTTTTGAAGAGAAGTACACATAACGACGACAATCCATGGCAGGTATCCAGTCCAGAAGCCCCCTCACGTCCTCCTATGACGACTTCAACATCTGACGTAAACATACTACGACAATTCTAAATTACATCACATCCCCCTTTCTTTATCAAAATAATCATTTCATTTGTTTGTCTCTGTCCCTGAGAGTATTGTGTGAGTGTGTGTGTATGTTTTCATGCATGGGTGTTATCACACAAATCTGTTTCCAGGCACTTTGAAGTTTTCACCTAGTGGCACTTCTAGCATTTTTTTCACATGTCAAGGCACTTTGGAGCTTTCACATGTCTATCAGATCTAGTATAAAATTGTCCACTTGGATCCTGAAGCTGGGTTATTGTTGTTGACTGTCTCTGGTGTCTCAGTCGGAGTATACACAACATCATGGGCAGGCACTGATTCAGGAACAGAGTCCAGCTGGTCATCTTGATTCTGGTTTTCTTCTTGTTCTGGTTCAGCAACTGCAGGCAATGTCGTTGACAGCTTCTTTGGGGTCGATTTCGGACTTGTATCACCTCAGAACCTCTGATTCAGGGGTTGCCGGTTTTTTCTCTGGATACCTGTAGGCGTCTGTACCTCAAATGACCTGGGGGCAACAGCTTTGACAACAACAGCCTCAGTCTCTCTGATGGATGTTTGACCCACACATGATCTCCTGAGGATAATGTTGACAGAGGCTTGGCCTTGTGACTTCGGTCAAAGTTTTTCTTCATGTTCTCCTTTTGTTTCTCTTCTGCTTGTTTCATCTGAGGAAATCGGGCCAGTCTGGGACTAGAAGATCTGAGATGACAGGAACTTAAATTACTTTGGTTCTCAGTCTTCTTCTGATCAACGTCTCTGCTGGACTGAAACCGGATTGCAGTGGAGTAGCTCTGTAATTCATCATAGCAACATATGAGTCATCTGCTTTCTGCAACAGGTGAATAACAGTCTACTACCCTTTCTGCTTCCCCATTGCTTTGCGGAAAATGAGGGCTGCTTTTCTCATGAACGAAGCCAAAATCCCTGGCAAATTTTGAAAACACATGGGAGGAGAACTGGGGTCCATTGTCTGACTTGACAATCTCTGGCACTCCATGTCTGGCAAATATGCTTTTGAGATGATCAATGACCGACTCCGAAGAAATGGATGAGTGAAGATATGCAACCTCAATAAATTTTGAAAAATAGTCAGTGACCAACAGGTAAGATCTGCCACACCAGTCAAACAAATCAACCAAGTTTTTGCCATGGAAAATCTGGGACTGCAGAGGGCATGAGAGGCTCTGATCTGTTTTTCCTTTCCCTCTCACATGTCGCACAGTTTTCCACAAGACTCTTGATTCTCTTGCTAAGTCCAGGCCACCACACCAAAGTTTTAGCAAGTGCTCTGCATTTCACAATGCCTTGATGGCCTCCATGAATGCAGTTAAAATGTCCAACTAGAGTCTTCAGGAATGATTATTCTGGAACGAAACACCAAAAGTCCATCATGCACAGTGAGATCCTCCCTCACTTTGAAATACAATCTAAGTTCTCCCTGGAGTGAAATTTGGCAACAAGGAGTCGCACATGATATTCAAAAAGTTAAAAGCTGTGGCCAGATTCAGGCCCAGGTAATGATGAAATATCTGGGCTGGTTAAAATACAAAAATCAGTCAATATGCAGATCGCAAGACTAACAGGTGTTTTATTGAGTCTGTCTTGACTTTTTCATGCATTTGCTGGTATGGAAATCTTAATTTGAAAAATAGCAAACTCTTGGATAGTATTGTGAACATCTGCAGCAAGATTGTTGGTGAGAGACAGGAGAGTATGAGTGAGTTGTATGAAAGGCGTGCAGCCAACAAGGCTTGTGCGATTGTTAGTGACAGTGGGCATACGCTTGCGCGACAGTTTGTGCTCCTTCCATCAGGCAGACGATTTTGTGTTCTCAGAGCTAAGCTGATGCGCACAAAAAAGAGCTTTGTGTTCAAATCCATTGCGTTTTTTTAAACAAACACAGCGTGTAAGAAGAGGTGATGGATCACCTGTGACACAAGCATGTGCGCGGGTGTGTGTGTATGTCCGTGAGCAAGCGGGAAAGTATAGATGCTGGAGTGTGGGTGTGTTTCTGTTTTATGTGTGCATGTCCTGGAACAGTGAGGAATAGAAATGTCTGGAATATGTCTCATCTTAATGATTTTTAATGATAAATCACCTCTCTCTCTCTCTCTCTCTCTCTCTCATACGTGCACACATTTATGTATATATAAAAAATCAAGAGTGGCTGAGTGTGTACTTTATTTGCACTACCAAAAGGAGAAAGATTGAAATTCCCATTTTGGTGTTACACGCATGTTTTATTGTTTGTAAGTAATTTTAATTTCCAGTGTCACGTTTGTAACTATAAATATGTATGTCTTAACTTTTAGGGCAGCGGTCACAAATGTAATTTCTCTTGTAACGAGAGATAATAAAGTTTTCTGAATCTGAATATCAATTTGATTCTTGAATGAGACTGCATTTGTGGCAATCCTGATGGCACCTGGCAGTGAGTTCCACAGCCGTACAGAACTAGGATAAAAAGGATATAGATGGCTGCCAATGTTTGATGCAGGTATGGCATAATATTGACCGCCACTCATGGTGCTACTTTTATTTGATACTAGTTGTTCCATTTGTGTATCAACTAGTTCAGCTCTGCCTTTGAAGAAGACAGTAAGTTTGATAAAAGCTCTTCTCTCAATCTTATCTATGGGGGTTCCATTCTAATTTCCTCATGTTCTTCCTAGTATTCCCCTTCTCTCTGATATGGTTCCCTGTTACGAACCGTGCTGCTCTCTTTTGAATCTTTTCAAGGTTATCAATGTCCTTTCGATGGTAAGGATCCCAGACTGAGCAACCATATTCCAGTACTGGTCTAACCAGTTTTTTTTGTAGCAGTCGCCTTTAAACTTTTTGGGGCAGTCATTAATATTCCTGTATAAGAAAGCTAAGATGTTATTTGCTTTTTTACATACTAAAATGTAATGTTCTTTCCATTTGAGATGACTATAATCACGCCTAGATATTTTGCAGAATTGGTTTCTTTTTTTGTGAACAGTATTGTGAATAGAATATTCTGATCTAGTTGGTGAGCGTTTATTACATATAAGCAACACTTGGCACTTCTGGAGATGAAATTCCGTTTTCCAAGTTCTTTCCCACTCTTGTAAACCGTTTAGATCTTGTAGAATGCGTGTATCATTCTGGCTTCTGATTGTTCTATGTACTAAGCTGTCATCAGCAAAAATTGTCCCACTGTCTTCAGAACTTTCTCCACGCAGATTCTAAATTCCGAGAATGCATGCTAGCTTGTTCGGAACGGGTATATTAGCTCGAAAAGCCTGACCTAACGGTGCCGCTTGGTTTCGATTTAGATCTTCTGCCATGTTTTTTACATTCGTTATTTCTCTAACGACCATCAACTTTCGGAACCCGTGATCTACAAAATGTAAACCCCGTACTTAAGCAATCAAACAGTGTGTTGGTTCGTAGCCTAATCCTCTCTTTCCTGTTCAAACGAAAAAAAAAAAAATCAACCATAAACACCATCAGAAGAAAAGTTGACAGAAAAATCCCACTTCTGACACCAAATTGTGTTTTTTATACAGTTACAATGTTCTTCAAGTAAGACGAAACACATAAAACTAGTTTTGAAGAGAAGTACACATAACGACGACAATCCACGGCAGGTATCCAGTCCAGAAGCCCCCTCACGTCCTCCTATGACGACTTCAACATCTGACGTAAACATACTACAATTCAAAATTGCATCACAGGTTGCACAGCGGAGGAGGGAAGATGATTAAGCACACACACTGAAACGGAAAATTTGTTCTATGCCATCTGCTTACGAGGCCTCGGTTGTCTAGAATCAATATTATGGCCATTCAGAATAGACAATTTGAAAACAGCTTGGTGTAAATGCAGGATGACTCGCTTGTCAGATACAACAATCATAACGCCCTCAACGTAGACTTGATTAGTAACTGGATCAATTGCATCAAGACCTGTTCAACCCAGGCAGAGTGATTTTGCTGGCATTTGAAAAAAACAAAAAACTTATTCATGTTCAAATGTTTCGCATGTTTATTAGAATTTCTGCCCCTTTTTAGCGATGCTGCAGTTTGTTTCAGTCGTCTTGTCCTAATTTTACTTGCCTTAATAACCACACAAGAAAGATGCCGCATTAGGCAGAATGTCAACTATCAACAGTTCTCCATAGGGGCTATATTTAAAACAACTCGTTAGAATTCTTAGTTTGCCAATGGACTCTTTACAGCAAGATGCTCAACACAATCTATATTGCAAACTTCATAGCCTAACGGTTGGCTGTCCCCGCTTCTATAGTTCCTAGTCTGCGACTTCGTGGGTGCTTCTGTGCCGGTTATGTACCGGAATGCCGGTTTTTGATAACGGCTGGCGCCGGCAATGCATTTTTGTTTTTTTAAATCTTAGGAGCAACGAATGTTCAAAGACGGCAGTTTGACTATTCGTTTTAATCTCGATCTAAGTTTTCAGTGTGCTCTGTTCTGCTGCTCTTCCATGCCAGAGGTGCGAAGTGCTCCACTTCTACGCCTATTCCTTCAGGTCAACGCGATACCGAAAATCGCACATTCGAACGTCGGTGTTCGACGCATCAGCGCGACAGCGGAAAAATCAGCACAGTGTCGTTTTTGACAGAAGACGATGCCTCAAGGTTAGAGGGGGTGGAGAAAGGTGTGCAAAATCGATGGGAATGGCTGATGGAAAAGGCTACAAACGGGAAAACATTGGGCCTGTAACTACTGAAGATGGACATCCAGCACTGAGCTTCAAATGGAGGATTTTTATATTTATAGAAAGGACAGACTCGGAAAAAGAGATGGGGAAGTCTTGATTGCCATTCGGAAGAACTTAAGCCTGTGAGTTTTTATATCAAGGTAAAAATAGTGAAAGTTTATTTTGTAGGATTAATTTTAAGAATAAGAGACCTGACATTGTTGGATCAGTATGCAGACCTCCAGACTCAGATGAAAAGGTATGTTCGTCTATTTGCAGAGACATTTCGGACGTTGTTTTGGCCAGTAAGAAGGCAATAAGTACTATGGATTGGTGGAGACTTCAACTTACCCGATATTGATTGGCGTGAAGATGCCATACTTGGTAATCAATACAATAAAAACATTAATTCTCAGTTTTTTTTTTTTTTTTTTTATACCACCAAAGACCTTGGATTAGTGCAGTCAGTTGAAATACCAACATGTGGCAATGCATTTCTGGATTTATTTTTCACCAATTGTCCAGGCGCTTTAGGCAATCAGGAATTAATTGCAGGCCTGATGATCATGACATAATTCTCTTAGAGAGCAACATTCAACCCTTTCGAAGAAAACCCCCTAAACGCACCATGAGACTCTGGAACCAAGCAGACTTACCAAAATTACGCAGGGATACTCATGATTTCAGTTGTCTTTTTTTGAGGTCACATAGTGTTAAATATATGTCAATGACCTTTGGAAAGTGTATAAAAACTAACTTGGAATTTATTATGGATGACAACATACCTACTAAACTAACTTCAAGCAAGAACCACCAGCCATGGATTAATACAAGAACTAAACGTTTGTTGAGAAGGAAACATCGGTTCTCTAAGAAATTGAAAAACTACACCCTAATTCAGAAAGATTACTGACTAGGTATAAACATATTAAGAGAAGGTGTCAGAGAGAATGTAGGCTTGCTCACTCCAATTACGTTGATTTGATTATTTCAGAAGGTGATCAAAAAAAGAAATTATGGTCTTACATAAGGAGTAAGAGACAGGACAACATTGGGATTTCAGACCTGATAAAAACAACCAGAATAATGCTGAACATTAAGTAGTGGGGGAAAACAAGTGCAGGTTAACAATTCTTCCATCATTATAGTAATGACTTGGCAAAGATTTGAAATTGAGAGGAAAAAAAAAAATTGAAAATGAAATAAATGGGAAAATGTATATCATAAATATGAAAACCCCTTCACTAGCTGCATGAGGAAACTATTGCAATCCCTCTTGAACAAGTTGAAGACAGATCTACATGTGTCGCCTGCTCCGAGGCCTTTCGTCGGCTAGATCGGACTCATCAGGGAGACACGGCTGATTGTGTCTGTGCTCTTGGCATCAGATAGAGACACACCACAGTTAATAATTTTGTGGCGTTCCGACCGAAATGTAACAGCACCCCCAAAGCAGCCAGCGAAAGGTAGTACAATTAAACAAAACGAAACATTAGTGAGGAAAAAAGTTGTTGAAAACTGAAAACATTACGTAAACAGTATAAAATGTAAGGGACAATCTTTGAGCCTATGCTTGAGGATCCATTTAAGGATGCAAGGGAGATCAAAAGATACGGAACAGTCTGAGTGGTCAGCTCTGCTGTTCAATAACCCAAGCATTGTCAGTGGCTAAGAATTGTGCAGAACAGCCTTTCCTTGGATCTCGTAAGAGATGCAATCATCCACTGATTGACCAAACAATATAATGCAGAACAATTAAGTAGTGGGGGAAAACAAGTGCAGGTTAACAATTCTTTATCATTATAGTAATGACTGGCAAAGATTTGAAATTGAGAGGAAAAAAAAAATTTGAAAATGAAATAAATGGGAAAATGTATATCATAAATATGAAAACCCCTTCACTAGCTGCATGAGGGAAACTATCGCAATCCCTCTTGAAGACAGATCTATATGTGTCGCCTGCTCCGAGGCTTTTCGTCGGCTAGATCGGACTCATCAGGGAGACACGGCTGATTGTGTCTGTGCTCTTGGCATCAGATAGAGACACACCACAGTTCATGATTTTGTGGTGTTCCGACCGCCAAGGATTCGAAAAAGAATGTAACAGCACCCCCAAAGCAGCCAGAAAAAGGTAGTACAATTTAACAAAACGAAACTTTAGAGAGGGAAAAAAGTTGTTGAAAACTAAAAACATTACGCAAACAGTATATAAAATGTAAGGGACAATCTTTGAGCCTATGCTTGAGGATCCATTTAAGGATGCAAGGGAGATCAAAAGATACGGAACAGTCTGTGTGGTCAGCTCTGCTGTTCAATAACCCAAGCATTGTCAGTGGCTAAGAATTGTGCAGAACAACCTTTCCTTGGATCTCGTAAGACAAAAGAATAACCTAGTACAGGACTCTGATGGAAAAGCAGATCTACTAAACAATCAGTTTTGTTCGGTTTTCTCAAATCCCAAGCCTTTAATTAACATTAAACTAAAGGATGATGATAAACTCCCTGAAATGCAAAATATCAAAGTAAGCAAAGCAGGAGTATTTAAGTTACTGATCAACATCAATGAAAACAGAGCTACTGGTCCCGATGGCATTCCTGGCAAGCTCTTAAAATTATGTGCCAATGAATTGACTGAGGTATACCAACTACTTTACCAAGCTTCACTGGACCAGGGAGTAATACCTGATGAGTGGCGAGATGCTAGCATTGTCCCTTTATTCGAAAAGGGTGACAAAACAAAAGCAGAGAACTATAGACCGGTATCTCTTACATCCATATCAGCAAAACTACTTGAACACATAATATATATACTAGCGTAATGGACCATCTTGACAAATATGACTTCTTAAGTAATGCCCAGCATGGTTTTAGACGGCGAAGGAGTTGTGAGACTCAACTTACGACAACTCTCAATGATTTTAATAACTGTCTTAACAAACAGACAGCAAATAGATGCAATTTTATTTGACTTTTCTAAAGCCTTTGATAAGGTTGACCATGAGGGCTTGCTGCTTAAATTAAAACACATTGGCATTGGCAGTTCTTTGCTAAAATGGTCTAGATCATTTCTCGTTGGGAGAACGCAGAAAGTTGTGGAAGGGTCCACATCCCATTGTGAACCAGTCTTGTCAGATGTACCACAGGGAACTGTTCTGGGGCCCTTGTTTTTCTTAATTTATATAAATGATATAAGTAGAAATCTCTCTCCAGGAACTACTATAAGGCTTTTTGCAGATGACAGCTTAGTATATAGAACAATCAAAAGTAAGAATGATAAATGCATTCTACAAGATCTAAATGGTTCGCAGGAGTGGGAAAGAACTTGGAAAATGGAATTTCATCCCCAGAAGTGCTAAGTGTTGCGTATATGTAATAAATGCTCACCAACTAGATCAGAATATTCTATCACAATACTATTCTTAAAGAAACCAATGCTGCAAAATAGCTGGGCGTGATTATAGATAATCGTCTCAAATGGAAAGAACATTACAATTTAGTATGTAGGAAAGCAAATAACATCGTAGCTTTCTCATACAGGAATATCAACGACTGCCCCAGAAAGGTTAAAGACGACTGCTACAAAACACTGATCAGACCAGTACTGGAATATGGTTGCTCAGTCTGGGATCCTTACCATCAAAAGGACATTGATAACCTTGAACAGATTCAGAAGAGAGCAGCATGGTTCGTAACAGGGAACCATATCAGAGAGAAGGGGAATACTAGGAAGAACACGAGGGAATTAGAATGGAAACCCTTAGAAGAGAGAAGAGCTTTTATCAAACTTAATATCTTCTTCAAAGGCAGAGCTGAACTAGTTGATATCCCAATGGAACAACTACTAACTACTAGTATTGAATAAAAGTAGCACCAGGAGTGGCGGTCAATCTTATGCCATACCTGCATCAAATATTGACAGCCACCTACATTCATTTTATCCAAATTCTGTACGGCTATGGAACTCACTGCCAGGTGCCATTAAGAATGCCGCAAATGCAGTCTCATTTAAGAATCAAATTGATACGACAGCCTTGAGATCTGCATATTGACTGATTTTTCTTGCCAAGATATTTTATGGCTACCTGGGCCTGAATCTGGCCATTGCTTTTAACTTTTTGAATATCGTGTGTGTGACTCCTTGTTGCCAAATTTTGCTCCAGGGGCCAACAGGCTGAGTCGCACTTTATTTTATTTCATTTTATTTACTTTTTGACATGCGCGCTGGTGACCTATTTGTTTTTGAGAGTGAACCAGTCTTTTCGGAAGAAGACATGCCAGGGGTGGCTTTCCGTTTCGTTTGTTCGAAGTCGCTGAAAATGGCACATGAGGGAAGAAAAAATTCAGGAAGCATGCCGATCTTGCTGCTTCAGACGATACACTTCATAGGTCGGTGTGAATCTTTCTACATTGTTGCCAGATATTGTGGATGAGTATAAATCGGGTGCTCTTGACTCTGAAGTCGGAGAGTATTCTGTGGATGCAGATATAAAGGCTGTGGCTTCAATTTTTACAACCAACAGCTATTTAGACAAGGATTTCGGGTTAAAGTTTTTGATCTAAAATCAGGATCCGTTAAACGCAATCCTGTGTTGTCAAAGCTTGTCAAGGCTGTTCTTACCATCTTTTGTGGACCACTTGTGGAGTCGTCCTTTAACATCATAGATGATATCTGGTTAGACTGCACAAAAATTACTACAGAAAATTATGAAGCTTCAGCAATAGTGAGATCAGTGATCAAGGCAAAGTGGCTGTCTGCTGCGAAGATCAAAGAAATTATTAGGATGATAAATATGAACAAAGACAGGTACTCTGAACATCTAAAGGTAAAGAAGGGGATGAAAGAAGATCGAAGAAAATGTGTCTAGCAGTTAAGGAGCTTTCCAGAAACAAGTAAAAAAAAAACCAAAAAAAACCCTGAGATCCCATGTCTCCCACATCCCCATACACCAGCAAGTGGGCTATCTTCATCTGAAGTCTCTGATATATATATATATATATATATGGTTTTTGATTGGTTCAGATTTCCATAATCAGGCACCGCTTCACCAAGGAATCTGTTCAAGTAGACAATGCTCACAATAGTCAGCATACACTCAAAGGAAATCATAACACTTGAACCGGGCTGCACTCCAACACTTTATTTCTCATAAATGTTCGCCCTGTTTTGGGGCTTCTTCAGACAACTGCTATCACAAAACTTACAAAAGTGCTAAAAGTAAAACAAAAATTTTGTGATAGCAGTTGTTTGAAGAAGCCCAAAACAGGGCGGAAATTTATGAGAAATAAAGTGTTGGAGTGCAGCCCAGTTCAAGTGTTATGATTTCCTTGGAGTATATATATACAAAACACAATTTCAACAAAAACATTTCTGCTGCTGCTACAACTTGTAGTACAAGTGGTGTAGTCACCAGCACAGCAAGTGTGTTGTCACGTTCTACAGTTTCAATAAGTCATTTGTTGAGCCAAGTGGGTTAGTTTCCAAACCCACCTGTACTCTGCCAAAGGGTGAAAAAAGAGCTGCCTTGAAGATGAAAGGAGCTGGTGATATAGGCATTTTTTTTTTTTTCAAAAAGTCCAGAATGTTTAATTTTTTTTTCAATATCTTGTCTTGACTTTTGAGTCAAGACTGTATCTGTTTGAAACATGGGTAGCTCTAACTAATCGAGGCTTCTTTTATGTTCTGTGATTTGCTTGACTGCATCTGCTGCTGAATTATAGCACAGTGACAGCAACTTTTCCTCCATTGTGGTGACTTCAAATTGAACGCCAGCACTGCATCTTTAGAGTGGTTGTATTGTGGCTTCTTAACCCTCTTCTGTTTGCACTTGCCTGCACTTACTTAGGCCGAAAACCTTCGGCAAGAAAAGTAACTCTGTAATTTGAACATGGTTACCCCATTTAAATTTTAATTTAAAATAGAGGAAAGAAAATAATGAAATGTCAGGAAACTGCATTTTAGTTGCGCGTTACATATGTGTTAGTTTTAAGCTTTAATTTCAGGCCTAACTTTCCACTTTACATTTGACAAGAGCCTTCCATTTGCCTTCTAAAATGTGTTTTTCTTTCAGCTTCAGGGGGGTGTTGCCCACCTGACCCCCCAACAGGGGAACTGCCCTAGTACCCCGCTTGAGCCTGGGCAGCCCCTGGACCCCTGCCTTTCAGGTTTTTAGAAATTTACTAGAAGCACCCATGCAACTTGAGTCACATTGACCACAGTGAACGACGGACACTGAACACTTGCTTATGAATGAATGGACCGACTTGTGGAGAGAGAAAATGCTGCTTATAGCCCAGCCGACAGCAAAGGGCCATATCAGGGCTGTTATCCTGTCAAAGTCAACCCTAAAGTGGGGATTAAAACGCACACAACTTGCTAAAACTCATATTCCAAAAACAGCAGAAATTGCATTAAAATCTTTAAACCGTAAAATCTTAGATGGGGAAAAGGTGATTTATCAGGGCTGTTATCCTGTCAAAGTCAACTCTAAAGTGGGATTAAAATGCACACAGTTTGCTAAAACACATATTCCCAAAACAGCAGAATTGCGTTAAAATCTTTCAACTGTAAAATCTAGGTGGGAAAAAGTGATTTCGTGGGACATCTATGAACAGTGTTTTCTTGGAGTTTGCAATAAATTAACTTTTGACGTCATTTAAGTCCCAATGAGTTGTAAAAACATGGTTCACTGTGGTACTCGTATGGAATGCACTACAGAGCTGCTTCACCTTTTGAGAGATAAGAATGGATGTAAAATGAGTGGCCTGTGTGCTAATGGCACAAGGCTGTTTCGTCTTTAAAGCTGCCTGTGGAACAGTAAAAACTCTTCAGGTCTGGATAGATTTGGAAGAGTTTTGAGTTACGCGAGTTCCGTTTCTCTTGCCAGAGGTCTTTGACATGAGCCTGAGCATTGGGTTTCGGATCGGTGTGAGGGATAGATAATCTGCTCAATTTGTTTTTGTGGCATACGTGGCAAGTTGACCAACCACCTCATTGCCTCAAATACCCCATGACCGGGAACAAAAAAAAAAAAAAAAAAAAAAAAAAAGGAAGAAACCCATGTTATATCCCATCAGTTTCAGAGAGGTGTACATTTGTAACAATTATTTCAGTCTGGGGGGGTGCTTGAATTACGGCCAACAAAGGCCTCCAAAGCAGAAAGGAAGTGTGCCAGATTAAGGAAATCTGTGTTTTGATTTAGAGATCACTTCAAATGCTAGGACCAAGGCTATCAACTCTGCAGTTTAGATGTTGGTAGTCAGTGGGATAATGTTTTGACCATTTCTGAGAGGACATGCAGAAAGCAGCTAGGCAACCCCCTCTTTGAATTTGGAGCCGTTGGTGGTAAAAATTCTTAAGGATGAAAATTTGGAACAGGGTTTCAGCAAATGTGACTTGCACACCAACAAGCTGGTAGTGTCTTTATGATACAGGGCCAAATCAGATTGAATCCCCAGGGCGAAGAAAGAAAGACCAGAATCTGTTTAAAATCTACTACAGGCAATTTTGAAAAGTTATTGATAAAGCATGTAGAAAAAAAACAAATCACAAAGACAAAACATGATGCGTTTCAACCTCTTAGGTCTTCTTCAGGCAAGAAGCACAACACTCATGACAATGAAAATGAACAAGCATTCCAATATTCCGTGCAAGATAGGTGTTGAATCATTCAACTAGATCTGTTATAGGCAGTTTACTCTGGCTGATGATTTGTTTCACAGAACTTAAAACTGAAGCACATAATAAACATAAGCTACTAGCCATCATGATTTTTATGACAGCAAGTCAGATTTCAATAGTGGAGGGGAGCTTAGATTATGTGATGACATAATGAATTGCAGCATGCTAGTGCACACACACACACACACACTCTCCTGATTGTGCATATCATTTATTCAAATAAATTACACAGTAATTTTGCATCATTACTTTGGTCTTCAGTATCACATAAACTGTGGAGAGTATCACATCGAAATGGTAGGGCGTCATCCAAAGAATTAAACTTAGCATGATCATTTGGTTTTGAAAACAAAGTAGTGCGACCCATTTCACCTCTCAGTGAGTAAACAGTTTGATGAATGAGCATTTAAAAAAAAAAGTTCAAGAAAGAATGTAGTGTGTTCTGTATTCACGAGTTGGATATTACAAACTCTGAACCTAAACTCCTGTTGTTAAAAACATGGGTCCGACATGAGGTGGAGGATGAAGGGGAGTGGAGATCAGCATTTCACTTCCAGCTGTAAAACACTTAAGTGTGATAAAGTGGAACATATAAAAACAATTTTTGAGGAAAACATTTAAAGAATGATAAAGTTGATGCTTACTCTTATGTTTGTTGCCTGGTGCATTCAGTGTGCTTCGTAAAGTTACTCCAGTGTTCATGGAATAAAGAAGGAAATGTCAAAATGTGTGTTGGAAATTAAAGGTGCAGATTTTGAACCAAGTTGCATTTTCCGCAATACATATACAAGTTAGATACAAAAACCTTACCCAAAGAATGACACTCAAGTTGTCGTTGTGGAAAGTGCTCATCATCCATGCCTTATTCACAAAGCTGACATATTTTAACAGTCAACCATTTATGCAAGGAACAAGTTTTCACGATCATGCTCGGGGCAGAAGAGAGGATGGGCGAAGGATGCTTTGACATGGACATGAGAAACCATTTTCTAAGGTTGTTTTCTCTCTCCAACTAATGAGGACCTGTTAGTTCAGCTCGGTGTGCCAAGGGATATATTTTTTTCTTACATTTGCTGGCGACTTACAAAATGCCAACAGGCCTATATGCCATTCTTCCTTTTTGTCTGAGCTCTTAAAAGAACAGAAAAACGCTACCTTCGTCACACTGAACGTTGATGCAAAATGAGCAGAGTGATGTTGAAAGGATATCCAATACTAATAGGAAAGAGATCTCCTTAGGCTGAACTGCAGACCTGGCTAAAGATTCAGTTTTTTACATGCTGTATCCTTTGCATCTGGCAAAGGATGATGGAGCCTTTGTGAGTTTGTCCCAGTCTTAAAACTGCATTTTGACAAGAGATAACAGATAAACAGTAAAAACAATTACAGGCTAAAATGCAACGGTCAACATAGAGACTGTGCATAACCTCCCCAGCATGAGAAGTTTTGTCAGCCCAAAGGGCAAGCTCGGTCACCGACACAAGAATTCATGGTACACACAGATTCAAGAAGACATTTATCTTGCAAGTGCACATTCTGGGGGTCCTCCAAATTAAAAAAAAAAAGTGTAAAGAACTTGTTACCATTTACCTAAAAAAAAAAAAAAAAAAAAAAAAAAAAAAAAAAAAAAAAAAAGCCAGTGTATTTTTTCTCTCTTTTCAAAGACTTCAGTGTAAGTCCTCTGGTATGCATGAAGCACACTGCCTTGTATTCTGAGCTGCACGTAACAGAATTGTGGTAGCAATGGCAATTCCAAGCGGTGACATTTGATAACTGATCAGAATTATGTTTCACTGATGTGAAAGGCGTGAGATGCTTAAGAGGAAGAGGTGAAGGAGGGTTGGGGAGATCAGAATTATATGATATAGAAATGAAAGGCATGAGGTGTAAAGGCAATGGAGAATTTGAAACGTTTTGCACAGAGGCAAGTTCCCATTCGACTGCATGGCAAACTTCCAACTCACTTCATGACATTCTCCTTGGGACAAATATGGCAATTACAAATTCATTCTATAGAAAAAAGTACTATTAGGATATCAAAGGCATAAATCATGGACTGAGTACTTCAAGTTTGATTGTTCTGTATTAAGTGCTGGGACTTCACATCTTTATCAACAATTATTTCTGCAGAAAAGAAGATGGAGACAAAATGGAAATGCTATACTTCTAAACCACCTATGCTTACAGTTAAAGCTGACTACTTGATGACAATATGACAAATTTGAAACATGCAGGTCAGTCTGGACATTGCTTGGAAGTCGGACATATTTGTACAAGGTTCAATGGTGACAAACAACATCTCATCTGACATGGTCCAAGACCCACAACTGTTGCCTCTCACTAGTTTCAGCAACTCTCCCCGAGCTCTTCTTCAGTCCTTCATTGACAAAGGTAATACAACTCGGTCCATGTGAAAAAGGGCTTCTTCATTTGTATTCATGAGGTAATGGCTATTTTCCTTTCAATTGCATATTTTATTACTAACTCATTTTTCATAGTTTTTTTTTCCTGCTGAAAGAGATCGAAGAGATCGCTTGCAGCGACAGAAGCATCATGTGCAACAAATGTAATTTAGATGGTGCTATGTACTTGATACATTTAAACTAGCATAAAAATGATCAGGTCTTGTCCCTGGAGCGCAAACGGCACAAAGTGCATGTGAACGTGCAATTTTTTGGCCTAAAGAAATTGCTTTGACAAGCAGTTGGCAGTTCGCTCTCAAGCAGTGTCAACTAAAGCTTAAATGTGTCGGCCAGAAAGCAGTGGTTGAGGTGTATACAACAGCATCATACAATTACTTCATTAAAAAAAAAAAAAAAAAGGAAAAAAGAAATAGCATTATACAATTACTTCAGGAAAGAAACAAACAAACAAAAAAAAAACAGCTTTAAAGAAAATTCAAACCCATATATATCTAAAAGGAACATGCCTCTCCATGCCTGGAAAACGAGTTATGTTTTATACCAGTCAACAGAACTTCAACAGAAAGAAAATGCACATACTGAACAGAAAGAACCACAATTCAATCATAACTTCCAAAATGGAAGAAAATGCATGTACTGAACAGAAAAGACCATATTCAGTCATAACTTCCAAAATGGAATGAAAATGCACACCACTCCAGAGAACAGGGGATCCAGACTTAACCAGGATTTCAACGGGAGAGAAATGCACACTCCTCAAGAGAAGATAATGGAACTAAACTTGACCAGCTGGGTGAATAAAAACACCTTTCAAGAGAACAGAGAAGACCCAAAGTTAACCAAGATTCAACAGGGGGAACATAGACACCTTTCCACTGAACAGAAAAGACCTTAACCTAAATTTTACAATGGCGAAGATGGATGAACCAAAGGGACTCAAACATAACCAGAACTCCAACAGAAGAGAGACGCACGTCTCTCCGGTGAACAAAAGATTCCCCAACTTAAGCAGAACTTCAACAGGGAAAAGGTAAAAATGCACGCCTCTTCAGACAAAAGAAAAGATGTAAACTTAACTAGCTATAAAATATTTCAGGAATTGCCTGTTACCATACTACCCCTTTAAAGGGAGGTGGACATGGGATATAATGGAATTCAAATTCAAGATCTGATGGAAGCGGGGAGATGCCTCTTTAAAATGGAATTATTTCAGTTACTAGTGCACAGTATTGACTGTTTTCATCCAACCACCATGGAGCTTTTCTAGGGCTATCAAATTTGTATACATGTGGGAAAAAAAAGCCACATCATAGTCAGAAAAAGAAATGCCAGCTACCATAGCAGAGCAGTTAACGGCAAGGAGGTTGTGGATTTGATTTCCATCAGTGCCATTCTTATCTGTGGACTTTTTGGCCAGCAAAGTTCAGCTGAACTGGGAAGACTGGAATCCCTAATTCCAATTTCATCCCCTTAGTACACGCATCTCTGAGAGAGTTGCTCAACTTTCCTGATAAACACTGCTGGGGAATATATCCCTTGTGCCTAGCTGATGCCAGGATATGTTTTAAAGAAGATAAGTGTTAAGTACAGCCTTGTAATGTAGTCTCAACCAGAAGCGAAGTCCATAGCAACATCGTCATCATCCTCATCCTCACTGATCAGCTTGAAGAAAGTCTCAAATCCTGTGGCCCCTTAGCCTCGCTCTCATAGTGACCTCAGTTCTAGTTATCTTTTTCCATGCATCTATATGCCATTGGTGAGTTTGTAGCGAGGTTGCCAGTATGGACAAGCTCATGGGGACAGTGACTGCATGGACATGGTGCCTTCCCAAGGAGGGGGCTGGCTTATCCTGGCGACATGACAAAGCAACTATTGTTGTCAGTAGGGGGCTTAGCGAGTAGTTTCCTGCAGATGTTGCATTACAGCAAGCACCTCTGAACAGTGCAGTGCAGTATGTCCTCTGGTGGGTTGCCTTATAATGACTTGATACTCCCTTTGGATTGTTGGTGCTGTGACAGGACACACCTGGGTGTGACTGGATGGGGAGCTGGAATGATTGGCATACTGATAATGCCACCAACAAGCAAAACACTTAAACAGTGGCATGGTATCTACACCACTGACATCCTTGAGGTGGATAAGACAAGGCTGTGCTGAGAAAGCAAACCATTCCAATTGATTGTTAATCTTTTAAAAAAAAAAAAAAAAAATATGGGCAAGTTTATACACAGCTAGTGGCAACCCTTAACAATGTGTACATTTTACATTAGAGAGATTAGATGAAACAAAACAAAACCAGCATCATTTAGTGAAGAAACAAGACACTTACTCCCACAGACCTTCTGAATGGCAGGGAGCTATTTGTATGTGCCACAAGGTTCTCACGGGGACTCGTAGTTACATTTCTGGTTTCTTTGACTAACAGACCAACATCGTACAGGTAAATGTATTAGATACTCAACACCAGATCATGAAGATGTGACCGACATCATCTGGTTGCTGTTCTGTGAAGCCTTTTTCAGCCACCTTGGTCCTCCTATCATGGCCGTCTAAGAGATAACATGCAGCAACAAATGGCAAAGAAATACTCTTTTTTAGAAAATCTTAATTAGGGCCTAATTTATATCCCTCCTTCCCTTCCCTCCCCTCCCATTGTTTTACAGGAGTTACAAGTTCATGTAAGTTTTTCATTCTTTTTTTTTCTTACTAAATTTGCAAAGTATGTGCAGATCAAGAACGAGCATACCTTCATTAGAAAGTTTATGCTGAGCCAATCCTATGCTGAAAATGACAACATGACCCTGCATGCCCTCATTCAGTGTCAGGTGCAGTATTGAATGGTGAATCTGAAAGAGTTTGCGTGGAGAACGCTGAGCAGACTGCCAGGGGAACGAACTCTGCACTAACTGTTGCCAAAACTTGTGAAATTGAACTCTCTCATTTTGGCTTCATAAATGTAACAGATGGAAACAAGCTCAAGTCTTCCTACCCCCCCCCCCCCCCCCCTTTTTATTTTTCATTTTTTGCTTTCTCATTTGTAATTTTTACTTCTGCTCCACTTCCACTCCCCCCCTTCCCCTTTTTAAAATCAAATTTTTTTATTGATAAACATCATCATAAAGACAATGATAATCAGTCTCATTTACTTTGAAATTATCTACATCAATAAACAGGAAATAAATAAATCTACCAATCAACAAAATGTGAGGGGGGGTTAACTTATCACAGTTGGCCTTTCACAAGCTGTTGAATGCTAGATACAGAATTGAACATACATTTGCAAATGTGAATAGCCTGTCCAAGTTCACCACAGATCGGAGTTATTACAAAGTGATATTTTGCAATGCTTATAGAGATTATATTATCTTTTTTTTTTTTTTTTTTTTTTTCCTCAAAGCACAGTGTTTGTGAATGTCAAATTGCCCACAGTACCAGTTTTCCAGTTGAAAATGTATGCTTCGTGCCTATATATGTAAACACAATCTGTTCAGTTATTTCATGTTGTTTTGTCCTTGGTGAATAACATATGTGTCAGCTTTTCGTTTTACATGTTCATTTCATTTTTTTTTTTCTGCTGTCCCAACCTATGCGCCAACTCAGAGATAGTGCACCTACGCTGCTCATTCCGAATCCCCGTCCACAGCCACAGCCCGGTCAGTCCCACCGCAGCCCCGGCACCGGCAATCCACAGGGAGCAGTCAATGTCAAGCCGTCAAGAGGCAATCCACTGGAGGAGACGCTGCACTGCTGCCGAGTCACCCAGGACGCCACCTACTAAGCCCCCTACCGACAACAATAATTGCTTAGTCGCGGGAGCCAGTGCGAGTGACCTCTCCCTCCTGAGGGCGCTACCACGTCCGTCCAACGATAGCCTCCATGGACTCGCCGATACGGTGACCCCAACGGAACCAAACCAAGACCACAGATGTAGAGAGGACATCGAAACTGAGGTCACCATGAGAGCAGGGCACGAAGGGCCACAGGCTTTGAGACAGTTTTTTTTTTTTTAAAATGCTGATTGATGAGAATGAGGGTGATTATGATGATGCTATGGATTTCCATTTCAGCCTGAGAGTACATGACAGGGCTGTACTCTACACTTCCTTTCATAATATATCCCGACGTCAACCAGGCCCGAGAGATACAGGCACCTGCAGTGTTGGTCAGGAAATTTGAGCAACACTCTCAGAAACGCAATCATTAAGTGGATGAAACTGACTGTGTGGTCCCAGTCTTCCCTACCGAGTCCGCAGCAATCTCTCGGTAGGAGCCGGTCGGGGCAGAAAAACCCACATGACTGATGGGATTCAAACCCACGACCTCCCAGCCGGGAGTCCGCCACGCTAACCAGTTCGCCACGGCGGCTGGTCATTTCATTATTTCAAACATACAATGAAATATGCATTATGAAAAAAAACAACAAAAAACAAAACTGATTTACAGTTCTGAAGGATACTTCATACATATTCTGTCTTTTCTAATTTCACACACTTTCCTTGTCAATAGCAACTTTGTACACAATCTAGCAGTATATCTCTTCGCCATTAAAAAACACAAATTCTATGACCGTTTTTCACATACTACCTTTGTCTTTATGTTGCTTTAACATATTTTCTATCAAGTCATCTGTCCTCCGTCTTGCTGTTTTTCAGACACAGGTGGGCCCACATGCTCTGTCATTTTTTGGGGGGTAACTTTCCACCACCCTGAACCTGTTTTCCAGTTTCTCCAACTGATAATGGGTTTATAGTCACAACATCTGTCAAGAAAGCCCCCCCTTCCCTATTTCTGTGTGTGTGTGTGTGTGAGAGAGATTTTGTCTGCTGTCTGAAACAGCAAAACACCACTGATGGTAGGGAATGAAGCAAGCGGGCGAAGATTAATGATAAAGTATAAATAAATCATAAACACACTTCTTGTAAAATACACTAAAAAAATAGTGATTAGATAAACAGAACAATATTCATATAGATAAAAAAGAAAAAAAAGTTCCGAAATGTTATATTTGTCAATATTAAAACATGCCGTGGTGAAATCAATAATGAAAATTGTTATACTGCTTTTCTGGTTTTTAATTTTGTTGTCTTGGTTTTGGTGTTTGTTGCATGTTTGTCTGTAGTTCTCGTTGATTGATCGTTTCTTTTCTGTTTTTTCATTTTTTTCCCTAAAATATAGTGATTTTTTCCGTGACTTTCATTTTTTTTCCTTAAATGATTTTTTCTGTGACTGAGATATACTGTGTATGGATATGCTGTGGATCTGCTTTTGATTGTTTTACTGAATGTATAATATTGGAAACAGAACCTTCATTGCAAGTGGGAAAAATCGAAAAGAAAAACAAAATGAAGAAAAGAAACAACTAACGTTTATATGAACAGATAAAAAAAAAAATGTTCACACAATTTAAGCAATAGTAAAAAATGATCATATATCTGAAGCTGACAAATATAAACCTGATACTAACATGTCTGAAGTTGTTTCACAAGACCCAATTTTTGAATAGTAGAAAGAAACTCGTGGAGAGCGTGGCAGCAGAGAATCCTCAGAAGAGAAGCCTCCTTCAAGCAAGTGTTTCGGCCCGTAACTCCTGACACTCTGGGGGGATTCTTTTTTTTCCCATCTCGGGACAAGCCATGGCTGGGATTCGAACCCATGCCCTTCTGGACATGCTCATTTTCCACTTAATGACTCGCGCACTAACCACTGAGCCACAGGGACACCTGATATTTGTAGGAAATTTAAGCCTTATGAAGTTCACTTTTGTTCCTCCTTGACCAGATCCAGCTTGAACACCTCTCTGCTGCTTCTGCCATTGCTTTCAGGGCTCTGGTTTTTTCCCTCCCTGCAAATGAGAGCTGTTTCATGAGGCTGTATGCAGACGTTCCTACAAACCCCCTAGCTCCAATTTCTGCTGTGAGGACTTTGACCTGATAGCCTTCTCTCCTCAGGCTGTTTGCCAGATCAGCATACTTTTCAGTCTTGTAGATTTGAGCTGCCTCCATTCTGTTCTCATATGGCACCGTGAGCTCGATCATGATCAGCTACTTGGTTGACTGAGAGTGGACTACTATGTCTGGTTTCATGCCACTCTTGCTGATGATCTCTGGGTGACTCTTCCATTCTGGGAGGTCTGCAGTACACTCCCCAGTCTGCCCCGTCCAGCAGACTCTGCCTGCATGTTCCGAGTGGCACTGTTGTTCTTGGCCATGATTCGCTGCCTCCTGCCGTGAAGAATGTTGCCGGTGCTTTTGGAGTCCTGATTTCCCTTTTGTGGTGTTGGTGCTAGCCCAGACTACTTGTACAATCTCTTTGAGCACTTGGTTGTGCCTCCATGTGTACCTTCTTGAGCCAGGGCTACTTTACATGAGCTAAGGACATGCTCCACTGTTTGTTTTCCATGGCAGAGGGGGCATGAAGGATCGTCGTCTTTTTTCCCCACTTCACCAGGTTTGCATTTGAGGGGGCAGGTCATATGCAGATCTGAGAATGAAGCTGATCCTGAGAGGGGAGATGTGCCAAATGTCATTCCAAGTGAGACTTCTTTGGAGTGCATTCTCCCACGTTGTCCATTGCCCTTGCTGGCTCTGCTGGACTGCTTTTTGGAGTCTTTTTTGGTCGTCTTCTTTTCTCATCTCCTGAATCATCATGTCTCTTTTGCTTTTCCTTTGGCCTTTGACCACCATTCAGTTTTTGGTCATTCCCAGTCCTTGTCTGTTGGTCTGTGTGTGTGTCCTGTTATTTCTCTGATCTTGAGACTTTCTTTTGCAGAATCCATCGTCTCTTGAACTTTCCATTTTCTGCCTGTCTTCAGCTGGGGCTTGATTGCTTCTACCATCTTGTCTCCCGAGTCCTCCAGCATGCTTTGAAGTCTGATCCTCCCTGCTTTGTATTCCTCCAGGATGGATTTCGGTGGTAGTTTCAGCTTTGCTTGGCGACAGTACAGCGCTATGTCAGTCAGACAGGGTGGGACACCAAGCCATTTTCCTTGTGAACTTGTTTATTTTGGATTCCATTGCCTCCACTATGCTGGTGCAGATGTCGTATATCATCAGAGGCCATAGGAGCTTTGGTATCAGCATGAACTGCAGACACCAGACCTTGTATTTGCCAGGGAGCCCACACTGGTCAATGGTCTCCAAGCCTTCTTCGACTGACATTGTTTGGTTTCTTTTGCTCTTTGTGTGTCTTTCAGCGTATCATCATACCATCTTCCAAGGTTCTTGACTGGCTCTTCTGAAACTGTTGGAGGGCCTGGTTGGCAACACACTGAAGACCACAGATTCGGCCACTTTTCCTTTCCTCAGTGAGAGACTCCGTGATTTCTTTGGCTTGAACTTCATTCTGGATGAGGCAACTATGTCATCCAGCCTCTCCAGCACATGACGTGTCTTGTCTTCTCTGGATGAAATCACTGTAGTGTCATCCATGAAGGCTTGAGAGGGGGCATCTTGTATCCATCACCAAGGTCTGTTTGTCTTGCGTTGCTTGTTGCTGCTTTCAAGATGACTTCCATTGCCAACACGAACAGTATTAGGGAAATTGCACAGCCCATTGCAATGCCCACTTCCAAGTTGATCCAATCTGTTGTGTACTCCTTGGTAGAGAAGCGCATTGAGAAGCCATTGAAGTACTTCTTGAGCATGTCGCGGATGTTCTTTGGCACATGGTACATCTCAAGAGCCAACTGTATCATCTCATGGGGTACAGATCCATACGCATTTGCCAGATCAAGCCACACTACGTCCAGGTCTCTCTTTTCTGTTTTTTGCTCTTTGGATTGCGTCCCAGATCATTGTGGCATGTGTTCTACACAGCCAGCCACGCCTGGGATGCCACCTTTCTGGACTGACACATCCAAGTACTTGTTTTCCATGAGGTACTTGGTCAGCCTTGCTGCCATGACAGAGAAGAAGATTTTCCCTTTAACGTTCAGTAGTGATATTGGCCTGAACTGGCTGATGTCACTTGAGTTTTTTGCTCTTTGGGATGTACACACCATCTGCCGTCATCCACTGGCCGCTGATCTTCTGGTTTCTCCAAGCTGATTGCAGCAGCCTGTGGAGCCACTCCAGCACCTTGGGACATTTCTTGTACAGCTGGTAAGGTATTCCGTTTGGTCCTGGTGATGATTTGGCTCTGGCTTTGTCGACAGCCTTCTTGATTTCCGCCAGCGTTGGAGGCTTGTCACTGAACTGTTCCTCAGGGTTGGTTGGCCACACCAGGCCTTGAATGTCGAGTGGTGCTTTACTCTGTGAGTCAGAGTATGTTTTCCTCAGATGCTGCTCAAGAACTTCTTTGTCCACACTTAGGGTCCCAGATTTTGGCTGCTCAAACAGAGTTCTGGCAAACTGGAAGGGGTCTCTGAAGAAGCACTCTTGTGTCTTCTTCTTTTTTGCTCTTCCTCTTCCTCACAGATTCCGCTTTGCTGAGGGCACTGTGTTTTTTGCTTTCAGGTCTTCCCAGAGTTTTTCCAAGCCTTGTTTTTCAGCTGGCAGTGCGGTCTTCATTTGCTTCTTGAGGTTTTTCTTTTGGACCCTGATCTTGTCCATCTCTTCTTGGCATCTGGATTTCTTTGGTTTTTTTCTTTTAGGTAGTTTTGCTCCATAGACGTCTCTACATGTGGCATACACAATGTCCCCATATGTGGCTAGTTTGTGTTCCAGGGTGCTTTTCCCTATCAGTGCATCGAGTCTTTGGACGATTTTTGCATCCAGTTTCTCCCAATCTTTAGTCTCGTTTGCTCGTGGCAGGTTGAGTTTCAGGCGCCTGACATCGAGGGCCTGTGCAAATTCCTCATCCGAACCAACAGTGTGGGTGTCCTTGGCACTGTGGTTTAAATCCTGGCCTTGGTCTTCCGACGTCTTTATCTGCTGATGCAGTGCGCTGCTGCTGCTCATTCAGATGAGTCTTCACACATCCCATTTTTGTTCTGTGGATCTTCATGCCACGGGTGGTAGTGAAACGCTTTCCACAGACACATGGATATTCCATGTAATTCCATGCAATAGTTAATTCTCCAACCTGTTTGCTCTGGCATGCACCAGTTGTTCCACAACACACACATCATCATTTTGATTTCAAGTTGTTCTACAACTAGTCTGATCATTCGATAAAGTACATGGAACATGTGTTTCCTTTGTTTAACTGTGAACTGTACATTTCACTTGATCATGAACAGGACATCTTGTGTATACCACACACACAAAGAAAACACAGATGTACACACATAAACACACATACTCACAATGATAACCTGCCGCTATTTCAAATCAGAATCACTCTTGTACTGTGCATACCAGCTATTTGGTGGTGGAACGAGTGATGTCAACAGTCTTTTCGATACCATTCTGTGTAATTGTTTGTGCTGCCCGCAAACTAAATTACCAATGTAACAATACTCTTAACTCTTTCCCTACGTTTCCTGGTAGAGCTAGTCTTTCCATGTGTATGTGCAACGTTTGTAGTTGCGCAACAATTGCCTACTAGCATATTAAGCAGAACACCTGCAATTTTTTTCTATTTTGTGTGAGTGATCTAGGATCTAGCTTGATAACTGACAATTTTTTCTTGGCTGGATTCAATTCTAATACCTGAAATTTGTTTTAGATTACAACAGATGGGTGGCAGTTGGTGAACACCGCATAATGCTGCCACCCACATGTGGGTGGTACATGTGGAAAAAGTTAAAAGTGGTCAAGCCCAATTGAATATCATGGAGGTGGAAATGTGAGTGGAACAGTTCTACGGACACTGAGAGTCTATCGTTCATGGCCATACAGAAGTCTTCCAAACCCATGCTGTTGTGTGAGTTTTTTTCTGATTTCTTTCTTACTTTCACTACAGCCCAACTAGCCACGTAGGCCTCTTTCTGGGCTGTTACCTCCTTGTGTTAAAAAAAAAAATCTCAATTTGAAACAAACACATGAATAAAAGAAAAACATTAAAACAAAAAAAAAACAAAACCCCCCTAACAAGCAAACAACTAGTGTTGACTTTGAATTGTGTACATTTTCAATCCCTACTCACCACATTACGACAAAAAAGTTGGCATGTTATACATTGTAACAACAAGAAAAAAAAAAACCCCACACAGTTGAAAGTTTTTTTTTCTTTTAAGAACAAAAGCAGATAAACAATGGATGACAGTAAAAAGACAAAAATATTTGATAAATGAAAAAATAAAATAAAATCAGAGAGAGAGAGAGAGAGAGAGAGAGAGATCAAAGAAAGTAAACAAAAAGAGGAAATTATGGTCTCAGAAACTCCAGAAAGCAGGAAAACGATGCCCACATCCCAACCATTCCACCAGTATTCCTATTGGGATTGTATTCCTACTGAATTATAATAAACATACTGCACTTGTAAGAACTCATTTTCTGTTACAAAAGAATATTGTTGAAGCACAGATTTTCTTTCTTTAAAGTGTTTCATTAACATTACAGTTGACATAGTCACCATTTTCATACAAATTATCATCTACTGACATTTTCAGAAACATACACAGTAGTACATATTTTTAATGGATATATTTGAATTTTCCAAAGAGCACAAAAACAAAATAACATGAAAACTGATGCTTGAGGTAGGTGCATTTGTCACAAGAAGCATCAGGGGTGATGAGAGTTAAAAAAAAAAAAAAAAAAAAGAAAAAAAAACAAACAAAAAAAACAGGAACTAAAGAAAAGAACTCCCCCACCTCATCTAAGATCTCAAGGCAACTGTTGCCATAGCAACCACTATATGGTAAATTAATATTGAATGATGTTTCTTTATGCATCAGTATGATTCAACGGAGCGCCAGTTCCATCAGTTAACTGGTGGTAATAAAAGAAGTCGCTGGCAGAGCAAAAGATGCAAAGGCTGGACATTGACTATATATCTCTGAGCAAAAACATTCATCATCATCATCATCATCTTCATCATCATCAGTCCCATAGTCTGGCCAACCGTGGGGGCACCACAGCTGATCTGACAACCAGCTGCCTCTCTTTTTCTCTGTCTTCCACCACTCTCTGGGGTCATTCAGCCTCAAGTTCTCTATGCCAGGATTATGTCCTCTTGTCTCTGAGTCTGTCCGTCTCTTTTCCGATCTTATTCCGAGTCCTGCATGAATTAAAAAAAAAAATTGTTTTGGCAAACCTTCATGACCGTTAGACATGCTCATATTATTTCAGTCTGCTCTTCTTTAGTGTAGTCAGGTCTTTAATGGACCCCATGGCTTTCCTTACCAAGTGAAAAATGGACCATAAATGCATAAGAGAACAAAAACAAGACAAACGACGGTGTCAACCAGCAAGCCAAGCTGACTGATGTGAACAAGCTCTTCTTGCTGTCATCCTATGCTGTTACCTTGCTGGCTCTGGCATGTATCTCTCACCGTGACTCGGAGCGCAGGAAAGGTGGACTGAAGGAGTTCTAGCAGGTGGGCATCAAGAACTGGACTGTTTATAACATCTCTGTCCTGTTCTACATGACTGACCACAATGCGCTATGGAGATAACTCCAGTTTTCTCAAGAATCCATCAGCACACGCCTACAATTAAGAAAAAAGGGTCCCATGCTATGGCAATGCACTCTCTTGGGAGACAGAATCCTGAAATTCCAACAGCTGTAGTGATGAAGACATTGCAAAACCTAACAGAATACAATCCTGGAACAAGGGTAGGATGACTGATTGCGATACAGGCTTACAAACATTTTATATGGCTACATACATAGACACTCATTTACAGAAATAACAATCATGGTCTCTGATGTAAGCATACAAATCACATAAATAAAAAAAGCTCTTTCAGCAGCACTTGCTCTCATTTTCAAGAGTGCCACCAGAGCCATTTAACACAGTATACAGCAAACACCCACAGTTTGAACATGTCGGTATTATGCTTAATTCATCACAGCACTAATCTAAAACGGTGCCCTTTACCTTTTTCACACTAAACCAGCAATGGCGAAGGGTGTCCCCAGGATTTCTCATCATCATGTAAGCAAAGCCATTGAATTGAATCTGTTCATCAGACTGGGCCATTGTTCAAACAACCTTGCCCTGGATTCTCTACACACAGCCGCTCTGTTCTGTCTGTGTTTATTGGTAAGAGTTGAGGTCTGAAAACCCATGGCCCAGAGAATTAGGACTGGGTTATAAAGATCAACCTGTGTTTTCAGATCTCCCTTCTGTTGTACCTTTCCCTCAGG
Organism: Conus betulinus; assembly: GCA_016801955.1. Lineage (NCBI taxonomy): Eukaryota > Metazoa > Mollusca > Gastropoda > Neogastropoda > Conidae > Conus > Conus betulinus. Next base: position 79,464 of record JADBJO010000483.1, read on the forward strand.
ACTGAGCTGACAAGGACGAGGTAAGCAAGATTAAGAAAGGTTTACTTCAGAATGAGCAATACACAAGTAGGGCAAGTCTTGCTCCCATAAGAAAACCTAACAGAGAGTAAATTTTATTCAAGACTGGCACAGCCTTTTAAACTTGAATAAAGTCAGATGAATACAAAGACAAATAATCTAATAGTGGGGGAAAAAAACAAGTGCAGGCCAACAACCCTTGTTATCACAGTAATGACTTGACAAGATTTGAACTTAAGGCTGGGAGGGGGGAGGGTTGTTGAAGATAAAGAAAATGGGATCATAAAATTAAGAAAATATGTTACAAATATGAAAACTCTTCACTAGCAGCATAGGGGAACCATCGCAATCCCTCTTGAAGGCAGATCTATTTGTATCGCCTGCTCCTAGGCCTTTCATCCACAGTATTATGGACTGTGGTGTGTCTCTATTTGATGCCAGGAGCACAGACGCGCATCAGCAGCCGTGTCTCCCTGCTGAGTCCGATCCAGAAAAAAAAAAAAAAGACCTAGGAGCAGGCAATACAAATAGATCTGCCTTCAAGAGGAATTGCGATGGCTCCCTTATGCTGCTAGTTAAGAGTCTTCATATTTTGTTAAAATGTATGATCCCATTTTCTTCATCTTCTTCAACAACCCCCTCTGCCTTAGTTCAAATCTTTGTCAAGTCATTACTGTGATGACAGAGGGGTTGTTAGCCTGCACTTGTTTTTTCCCCCATTAGATTGTTCGTCTTTGTATTCGTCTGACTTTATTCAAGTTTAAAAGGCTGTGCCAGTCTTGAATAAAAGTTACTCTATGTTAGGTTTTCTTATGGAAGCAAGACTTGCCCTACTTGTTTATTGTTTACTGTTCCCTGCCTCATTTTATTTTATTTTTACTTCAGAATGGCCTGATACTGACAGCTAGCTCCCTTTGACTGCTGCTGAATGAATGTACAGATGATACATGCTAATCTCAGCAATGACAGAAGATCCTGTTTCCATAATTTACATTATACAGAGGCAAGGGTGTTTTCTCCCTTGCTCACTAGACATTTGTGTTGATCTGGGTACAAGTCGTTTGCCTGAAGCTATAATACCATGACATGTATATGCAGAAAAAAAGAGAATCATTCTTGATAAAATTCTGCACCCTGAGAACAAAATTCTGATAACTGAAATTTCTATACACTGAACAAAAAAAAAGAGTGGCATGCATATTGGACTATGGCAAAGCATCCGCCCCTTGGACAGCAGCCAGAACTTGACACAGAGAAAGGACCGGGGATGGCGAGAGTAATGTACATTGAAAGCGTTGCAGGTGAAGCACAGAAGGCAGGTGAGACAGGGTAGAAGAGTTAGTGTAAAGGGTGCATGTGCTGTAACTTTCAACAGATCAGATACAACACTGTCATGTAGTCAATCTTCATCTCACAGGCGGTAAACAGGATTTCAGAAAATAACTTGTCAACTTTCTCTTGACTGTACAGCTGTCCTGGTTGATCAAAATATTGTTACGCTTCAACATCTTTTGAAAAGCATTGAATTCCCCCCTTCCCCCCTCCTCTCTTCTCCCTTCCGCTCTCTCCCCATGATCATGAACTTGTAGGTCAAAGTGAAACCGACATTCATTATCTTGTTTATGTGCAACCACTTCCAAAACTTGTTAGAATTTTAAATCAATTAAAAGTTTCACATTATCTACAGGTACGATTTTTCAGATACATTCACCAGTAAAAAGGGACAGCAAACTTAACGCAGAATGGCTGTACTTCCAACATGAGATCATCAGTGAGACTTAAAACCTGTGCAGATCACCAAAGTTCACATCTCATCTTCCAACACTGAAATCTGATGTATCCTTTACATTTTTACACAGTTGAAATCCATCCTTGAGAGGGACAGAAGGAAAAGGAGATGTATAATGTTCGAGAGATTTATCATTATGATTCATTCAACAACAACAACAAAGAGAAAAAAAAAGAAAAAAGGATGAATCTTGTTATCTGCTTGTCATATCGTATGGCGAGTTCAGTAGCCCCATTCCTACTTTCTCCACAAATCATCATACTGAAACGCATTGATGATGAGTTCTCAGCTGATTGGAGCTAGGGAATTTATTAATGGTTTATTACAGCAACAAAAACCTGGCTTTGTATATCATTCATGACACAGCCTTAATTTTTTAACTCACGATTAGAAACAAACAACAAAAAAAGCGAAAACCCTGGTTACTATCACTTGAAATAGCACAGCATAGCTGCTGTGAGACAACAACTTGGGTGCCTGTTGCAAGAAGATTCTTCATCCTTTTTACCTTCTTTTGATGTTCTAGATTATCATACACATGCACGCATGTGTGCATACACATGCGCGTGCACACACATCACAGGGTACACACACACATACACCGACTCATCAGTACAGGATACAGACTTGTGCTATCTTTCTGTGTCTAATGTTGCTCACTATGATAAATGCAGCATGGCTTCTAAACACACTGGACCTAACCCAAACAAGAGCAAGCAGTTCAGGCCATGATGTGGCAAACTGTACAATGTTAAGTAACATACATACAGTCCCTCTACCATGGTCAGCACAGCATAAGGCAGACAGTTGCATATTATTCAATTTACAGTCTAGTTTGATACATTGAGAGTTAAATCAACTATAAAATTGCTTGTAATCCCTATCTCTAAAACCATTTTAATAAAGATGATGTATAACTGCGACAAAAGACAGATATACCATAAGCTTTTATTGAAAGAAAGACAAGCCTTGTAACCTTTCTTGATTTGTACATATTAAAAATATCCCTCCCCCCCCCCCCCCCCCCCCCCCCCCCCCCCCCCCCCAAGAAAATAAAAAAGAAAAAAAAAGAACAAAAATGTGTATGTGACTGTCTCTAAATACACAAAGTAAGTAAAAGATTATATTCAGCCACCAAAATCAAAAGAACAAAAATGTTTATGTGACTGTTTTTACATATACAAAGTAACTAAAAGATAATTATATGACATATAAGCACTTGATTGTGTGATCATGTTGAGTATTATAAACATACTAGTAAATCCTCCCAGGTCCTCTGTTGCCTATTTTACTTTGGAAGTATATGGTCCATCCACTGTTAAAACAGACATAACAAATCTTTTCTATTCAAGCAGTCATGACAACCCCTGCCCCTTCCCCTCCCTGTCCTTGTGCAACACCACCGTCCACACAAGAGATACAAAATAATCCCCCAAAGTATAAAGTGCATGGTGTGTGCGCCTGTGTGTGTATGTGTGTCCCAGTGTGCATGTGTGTGTGTGTGTATCAAATCTTGAACATAAAGATCAAATCAAAATGTTCATCTTCCATGAAGGAATTTCGGTTATCCTATATTTTCCTCTCCATAACAAGCAGTATCAGAAGGATCTAAATTCTAATCTGTACTGTCAAAGACAATGTACTATGATGATGACATCTCAAGCACACCCACAACAACATTTTGGAGTCTCTTGATATCACTGGTTTTGGAGGTATAAATGCAACAACCACCACATGTGCACACACATACACATGTATGCATATCCCCACACACAGCAAAAGACATACACACAAATGACTCATCACCCATAGACCCCAAACAAGTTTAAACCAAACCAAAAATGCTGATAAATATCTTTTTACACAAAATTGCCATAATGTATGTTATAAGCAGACCAGTGAAAAAACAACAAACAAAAATGATACATTCATTGTTTTCCACAGAAATGCAAACGTTTGTCATAAAAACATAGAAAGAAAATAACAAGTGGAAGATACAGACTAATGCAATAAATAGATATGAAGCATGTCACAACACTTAGCCAATGTATCACACATTGTTCACAGGTAAACACCAAGCTGCCTTTTCCAATGTGTATGGAACACAACATTAGGTTGTGCAACAATGCAAGACTTCTATTTTCAGGACATTTTAATTCCACTGTCTCTACAATAAAAAGAAATGCAAAACAAATACCAGTAATGCAAATGCCAGTAAAAAACAAATGCCAGTAATCTGCTGTCTCAGATTTCTAAATGAATTCACCCAACTGTTTTTGTCTACTGACAAGTAGTGTGACATATGCCAATAATCTGCTGTCACCATTTCTAAATAAACTCACCCAGTTGTTTTTGTCTACTGACAAGTAGTGTGAGTGTGTGTGTGTGTATGTGCGCGCGCGTGCATGTGTGTGTGTGTGTGTGCATGCAAATGCGTGTGTGTGTGTGTACGTGCACGCATGTGTGCGCACGCATGTGTGCTCATGCACGCGTGTCTGTGTGTGTGCGTGTGTCTGTGTGTGTGCACACTTGCTTGTTCTTTTTGTGTATGTCTGTGTTCTGTGTTTGTACGAAATTGGTTTAATTTCACTGCATTCAATTCTCTCTCTCTCTCTTTTTTTTTTTTTTTATAATCCCTTTTAACAACACTTTGAGACAATAGCAATGTATGAATGATTTTTTATCTCCACAGAAAAGGTTACATTTTCATCTGTGTCTGGCTTTTTCTCCTTGTCCCTTAGAAAGAGTACACTGAGCAGCTTAACCCGTTATATTCAATTTCCTCAAAATTAGGAATGTGACACAATGATGAATTTTGGAGTGGGTCCCTGGAACAGATCCACTTCAATGATGGATGTTAGATCACCTTTTATTATTCAGTATTTTTTTCACCTGCTTTCTAAGACAGGTACAACAAAGTATCTAAAGACATCATATAACAAATGACATAAAATGGTAAATATCATTGAAAAAAGGACAAGGGTAAGTCGATGTCACATATGCACCAGCTTTGCAGTCAGACTTGCAGATTTGTATAAAATCCTGATGATGTGAATATGCAATTCTTTTTTCACACAACTATTTGATGTTGGCAGAGGTCTGCTGTCTCCCAAGTGACATTCTTGTTGTTAGTGTCAAAAAATTGTCACTGATGATCATGCTCAGTATGAATCTCTTGCTCATTTGAAATTGCTTGAAATATTAACATGGACTGTTTTCACATTTAAAAAATAGCCATCCACATTTGGAGTACAAACAAAAAAACACCGTGACAAGGCAGATAAAATGCACAGACAGTAAATCAATCTCTGCATCACACAGTGATGTTCTCACACACAGAGATAATATCAACCCATTGTCCTGTATTCATCCTCAAAAAAAAACAAACAAACAGAACAACCCCATTTGCGTCTCTTGCGTGTCATAGTCACAGACATTGCTGGAAAGCAAGACACCGTTTACAAATATTTTGTGCATGTGCCCACAGCTCAACAATTTTTGGAGGTGTGTTGATTACGCCAATCAGAACATCGGTCAGGCCAAACTTGGGAGAGGCCGAGGATGAGCAACGCTCACCAAGATCAGACTACACATGGATACATGTCTCTAGCTGATGCAGCAGGCCTTGTGTCAAGAGGTGGTGCTCTCCTCTTTGTCTTTGTCCTGGTTCTCTGCTCTCTCTTCTTCTGCCTGCTTCTCCAGGTGGCGCTCCTGCTCTGCCTGTTTCCGCTTGGCCTCCTCCAGCCAGTGGGAGCGGTTATGCTGGCAGCCCTTCATCAATGGGTTCAGGCGGGGGAAGACGCGAGCGATGGCCTGCAGAAATGAGATTACGATCATTGCTAGGATCAGTCTGTCTCTTTGTCTCCCCTTATCTGCTATTTCTTGCAGATTTCTGCACTGATTTTCATAAGGTTTGGATGACAGCAGAAAGAACATCTACTGGGAATCATAAATTGTGTCAGTCATTGATTCTGGAAATTCATGGAGACAGTCACAGGATGGACGTGATGCCACCTTCTGCTGGGGAACAATCAGTTATGCAAGCTCTATGATTAAGCCATTTTTGTTGCCAGTATTGGGCTTAGGTGTTTACCGTATGTTGGGTCAGAACAAGCACCACTGAACACCACTGAAAAGACTCAGCAGCAGTGGTGAGTTTGCCTCATGACAAGGTGATACTATTACCTGCTGAGTACCCACTGAGGTTAAGTTGTGATAGGGTGGGCTTGGATGCAGCTGTATGCAGGGTGGCCAGTATGGTCCAGTGATACTGAATTATGGCCACTGGGGCAATGCAAATGGGGCAGGGGAAAATAAATCATTTTGATGTTGATCTTTCACGTTCAAGCTGGTAAGGGCAATGAATCGTGTCAGGTTATCTGTTGTAAAATAAAATCAAACATCCATGCAAACAAATAAATATAAATTTAGCTGACTTCTACGAAATCTGGCAAACAGTTGCACACTGCTAAAAGAACTCATATCTGACCTTTTCCCATGTGACACCGACTCTATTCAAGATTACTTTAAATAAAATGAACACACATCTTGGTCTACCTGTCAAGAGACCTATTGTCTGGGATTGAGTTTCACAAAGTGTGCAATGAATTTGTATTCTGACCTTAATTTTGAATCGTAAAAGCTAAAAATGTTGGAAAAGTTCCTTTTGCCATTGTTCTTATTGCCTTGCATTTTTTGCTTGTAAAAAGTTTTTGAATCTTCTTCCATGTTTGACGACTACTCAGAAAAGTTTTTAGAATGAATCAGACCGGAAAGGAAGTCTGTAGCATCATCTTCATCATCCTCATTTCTCATCTATCAGCATTGAAAAAATAAGTCTCAAATTATGTGTCCCTTCATGCCCTGCTCTCATGGTGACCACAGTTTTGATGTCCTCCATGTCTGTGGTCTTGGTTTGATTCCGTCGGGGTCACTGGTACTGGCAACTCCATGGGGGCTGTCATTGGATGGAAGTGGTGGCGTCCTCCGAGGGAGAGTTCATTCACGCCGGCTCCGCAACCAAGCGATTCTTCTTGTCAGAAGCGGGCTTAGTAGGCGGTGTCCTGCGTATGTTGGATCAAAACAGGTGCCACTGAACACTACTGAAGTGACCTGGTAGCAGTGCAGTGTCTCCTCTGGTGGGTTGCCTCTTGATGACTTGACATTGACTGCTCCCTGTGGATTGGTGCCAGGACTGCAGCAGGACCGACTCGGCTGTGGCTGTGTACAGGGGTCAGAATGTGCGGCGTGGGTGCACTGCCCCTCAGGTAGCACACAAGATGGGACAGCAAAAAAGAAAAACAACAACAAAAAAAAAAAACCAATGTGTTTCAATCCCTTTGTCTTCTTCAGTTAAGATATAAACAACATTCTGGACATGGAAACTGAAGAATGAGCAATCACTATCTTCTCAAATTGGGTGCAAAATGCACATTTATTCTGTGCCCAGTTTGAGAGGATAAGTGATAGCTCATGTTTTGTCTTGTAATCTGTGAGTCTGCTGATATCAAAGAGAGGAAAAATGTTTCATATACACCCACTAGCGTCTTTTTCATTCATATCAACACAAGTTTACATTTAGACGAACTGGCAAGATATCTGCTCAGACTGCTTTCATTGACTTTTAAAAAATAAATTTTGAAGAGAAATTATAATCCTTCTGCCAGACAAAAGGGACAAACAAATTACAAGACAAAACATGATGCATTTTTTTGACCTCTTGGTGTCTTCAGGCAACATAAAGAACATTCAGGACAATGAAAACTAAGAAAGAGCAATCACTTATTTTCTGAAATTGTGCATAAAACAAAAAGCAACAGTTGTCCGATGAAGCCAAAGGAAGTGTTACCTCGTAGACAGGCAGGCAGATGCTGTCAATGAAGCCAACCTGCATTGTGGGAAGCTTGTCCTTCTTCTCTCGGTCCATCATTTCCTGCCAAAAGGGTACACTGTTATGCAACAACAAAACCAAATAAAACTTTTTGTAGTGATTCTGTTCGTGTTCACTCTTGCATTTCCTCTTTGATCTTCCATATCATCAGTCAAAATCTTCCAATTAGTGAAAGTGAATGTCAGCTTGCTCTTTCAGTCAGCTAAGCAAGTAAATGGAACTAGAGTGTTTGTGTCTGGTGATGCTGACTTTGTGTCCATTTACATGTTTCTTTCAAATGCTTTTTGTAATTACAGTGCAGTTCCGTCAAACCATTTTTTCTGTATTTTACAAAATTGAA
>JADBJO010000483.1:90000-95000 GCA_016801955.1 Conus betulinus
GTGCCAGAGAGAGAGAGAGAGAGACAGACAGAGAGAGAGAGAGAGCATGTGAGTAGTAATTAGGTACAATACCTTCACTCGGTACAATAGGGTAAAAATAAATGTGCATATATATGTGTGTGTGTGTGAGTGGTGTGTGTGTGTGTGTGTGTGTGTGTGTGTGTGTGTGTGCATGTGCGTGAGTGCATTTATTGTTCTTCACATTAACGTCCTTCCACTAAAAGTGATTCAGACAATATTATAGTGTAGACTGAGCTTGATGTAAAGAATGAGAGAGATGCATTTTTTCAAGGGAGTGCAAGTTTTCAAGTAGTACGTAAGGAATGTAATCATAACCCTCCACCCCACCCTATTCATCAGAATGTTTAACTTAAACTAAAATTGTAACTGTAACAATCACAAAAGCTAAAGATAAATATTAAGTGAACAGCCTAATAAACATTTAGAAATAGATTCAAGAGTTGCAAAATTGTTTAATACACTAGATAGTGATAAAGGAGTTGATCCATCAACAAAACCTTCAATACCTGATTTATTAAAAAGGTCTTTTGTTTTGGGACAATGAATCAGTAAATGACTAGACGCTTATAGAATCCCCACACGTACATTTAATATTTTGTTTTAAATGAGTTTAAACGAAGCCTATGGATTGGACTTTCAATCTCCTTGGATGAGAAAATAAATCTTTTGTATGTTATCCCATTGTTTTTGTCATTACATTTCATACAATTGTTATAATAGTATATGTCCAAGTTCCTCAGTGTTTTTGTTGCATTGTCATGAGATGTTTTATTTATAATAGAGAAACATTCTGCCAGATCTAAGCGAACGTTTATTGTTACTGTGCTGCTAAGGCTTTGAGCTGCCTTTTTTGCAACTTTGTCTATTTGTTCATTTGCCAATATACCACAATGAGAAGGCACCCAACAAAAAGTAATATTAATGTCTTTTTGGGAAAGAAGGTGTACTATATGATTAATTTCAGTTATCATGTCTAATCGTACACATGGATTAGAAGACTTAATACCATTCAATGCTCTTTTGAGTCAGCGCATATTACGATTTGACTGTTATTTATGGGGGAAATTCAAAATGAAATCCAACGATTTGAGTATAGCAAGTAATTCTGCGCTACATACAGACAGACTTTTACCAAGATGAAATAACTTTTCTATTTTTAAGCTAGGAATTACGAAAGCTGCTCCCATGCTATTATCATCTAATACTGAGCCATCTGTGAATATTTTTAAGCGATGGTTGTACTTATTTTCTAAGTGAGTGTAGACAAAATTTCTCAAAATGTTGGGAGAATCCTTTTAACTTTAGTGAGTGCATTTGTGTGCATGTGCACGTGTCTTACATTGGTGTATCAGTGCATGCTACATGTAGTGTGTGTGACAGGTAAGAGAGAAAGTAATGCAGAAGAAGAGGAGATGGAGGGTGGGAAAGGGCAGAGAGAGAGAGAGAGAGAGACAGAGAGAGAGAGAGAGAGAGCAGGGACGGGACGGGGAGCAGCAAGGTAAGAGAGAAAGTAATGCAGAAGAAGAGGAGATGGAGGGTGGGAAAGGCAGAGAGAGAGAGAGAGAGAGACAGAGAGAGAGAGAGAGAGCAGGGACGGGAGGAGCAGCAAAACGGAGACAAAGAAACAGGACCAGAAAGGGGGACGGACACATACGTAATCGCAAAAGGAACGACACTGAATAGCTTTGATAACCTCCCATCAACTCAGTCTCAACTAGCATGCTTACCAGCTAGCAACGGAACCTTCAGAACATTAACAGTCACCATGACTTACTCTCTTCCACAGAACAGACAAAGCTGCTGACCTGAGAAGATCCCTGTTACAATCATCTGTCCAGTCCACCTCTGTGCCCTGAGTCAGCTCAAAGAATCGACCACGGTATCTGCAAAACCATGGCCAGTCTAAGCACAAAGTAGGCAGTGTGCTACTTTATCCTGATTTATATACCATGAACATCAAAATGTTACATTACAAGCCCAGTTTTCAAACAGTAACTAAATAAGAAGAATTAGAAAAAAAAGGACTGGAAAGTAAACGAAATAGCTTCAAGTATGTGGGTACATTTTCTGGTTATGACTAAACATAATTATGCTTGCATGTACCTTCACATGTATATGCAAGTACACTTATGCAGACACAAACACACGTACGCATGCACACACACACACATAGAGTGTAAAAACATCTGTAGCGGGTGCTAACAGTGTATGTTTCTTGGTCACCCATCATAGGCAAGATATTTTGTTCATGAGTTATCTTCCCCTTTACCTCCCTTGGTTGAATCTCATTTTTATTGTGTAAAGTCTTTAAATCATGAATCCCTCAGAACCTACATAGTTGTATATACATCGCTGAAGTCACAAAAACTGATGCATTCTATTCATTTCAACCGTGCTGGGATGAGAAGCCCATATTTTCTCTAAAACTGGTATTTCGCGCACAACTAATCTTGGTGCCATTTTGACTTGTCCGACGAACAAACCGTAAAAAATTCTTGATTTTACAAAAAGTATGAGGAAACCCAAAGAATCCATGAATGCATTGAAAGTAAAGTCCATAAGCTCTCATTTCGTATATCACATGCCTATGATCTTTCCTGTACAAGCTTGCAACTATACGAAATGACTGACAGCACCGGTCCCTTGAGCAAGTCCCCTTCTTTGTTGATTGTCGGAGTTTTGATCTAAATTGTCCTTTTATGAAATTCAGACTTCCCAATCGAAATCTTTTTAGTGACTCCATTTCTATGAGAGAAGCAACCAACCATATATAAAAAATTATCATCTGATGGACAATTTCAACAGAATAACATTTTGTCGAAAAATCGTGTTAAAAGCACATGGCGACAAAGTTCTCCACTCAGACGGCATCTTGGATAATGAAATTTATATGTATAAAAAGAGCGAAATGCCAGCTATTATTCATTACAAAATTGTTTCATGCTGTTTGGCATTTTTCATCGAAATAGAGGAAAATATGACGTAAACTCGTTAAAACTGGGTTAATTCTTGGACTTCAATCACCAATAACTTTACACAGTCACAGAATTGTCAAACATGACTTATTGCATTTTATTCCTTGTGTTCTGAGGTTTTCATCGATATCAAATATGTTTGCATACTTTGAACGGGCGGCGAGCTAGACAACACAGAAGCTGTGACAGATAGCACAAATTTTGTCATCTAATGTCTCGCGAGGCTCATTTTGAGTGTGGGCGCTGTGTTGTCTGCTTTGAGGTCCGGGTCGCCTGTATATATTTGAGGTGCTGCATTGAGTACAATCAGTATTTCCCAGAGTGTCACCAAGTGTTCCCGAGTGTGAGCAACTGGCATGAGAGGCAGACAGCAAGCTCAGTGTGCTGAGTGCTGAGAGAGAGAGAAGTGCTCCCAGGCTGTGTGTCCTGGTTTGAGCTTGGTATGGGAGAATAAAAGGAGAAAAACTCCATTTCGTCCACTGTGTCTTCTTGACTGGCTGTTGTCCCTTGGTTCCTGCACTTACCACCATCTGCCTGTCTTCACCTGCACACCCCTTACCCCTCCACACCATCACACGTCATTACACATACATACACACAATGTGAAAATGTCACTGCTCTTACTGAACGTCCTTTGTTTTTAATCAAGTTAACTTATCAGACATTGATTTCACTAGTGATACATCCACAAGGACACTGAACAAGAATCACTCATCTCCTGTTCATCATTTTTCTTTGTTCTTTTGCCTGTCAAGTATATAAGACACCCATAACCTGCACCTAGACTGTCTAAACCAAACTTTAACATCATCTAGTTTAAATCTATGCCTCAATTCTGGATGACCAAGACTGCTTTCAGTTCACACACACACACACACACACACACGCACACACACACACACACACAGAGATTGCTTTTAATTCTCTCTCACACACACACAGGGCAGGATGTAAAAAAGCTGGAAAGCTTATTCTTTAACCCTCGATAAAGATAACTTTGACCTGGCTTGACTTCACAAACACACACACACACACACACACAAAACATAGCTGAGACACTGGACTTGTGTTATGCCACGTCAAACTATCATGTTTAGTTTTTTTTTTTTTTGTTTGAGAAAGGGTACAATTCTGATATAACTCCATTCATAGAGAAAAAGGGTGATCTGTTCTATGTACATGATACAAATTTTCTTCTTGGAAATGAGATGGGCATTGACAAGCTTCCCCTATGCACACAGACATATTGGGATCGACACTGGTAGAAAGCTGTTGAAGAAGGACTTGCATGTCATCAAGTGTGTGTGTGTGTGCACACGCGTGTGTGTGTTGTGTTTGTGTGTGTGTGAATGTGTGTGTGTGTGTGTGTGAGTGTGTGTGTATATATATGTGTGTGCGTGTGTATATATATGTGTGTGTGTGTGTGTGTGTGTGTGTGTGTGTGTGTGTGTGTGTGTGTGTGTGTGTGTGTGTGTGTGTGTGTGTGTGTGTGTGTGTGTGTGCATGCGCGCGCACTGCACACTTGTTTCTGTGTGCTTGTGTATATGTGTGCATGCATGTGCTTGTGCATGTATGCATGTGTGTGTGTGTGCGTTTGTGTGTGTGTACTTGCTACATGAAAAAAGGGTGAAAACAAGACATAAACAACATGGAGACTGACTGATAACCACAGATGAGAATAAAGAAACCAGAGTGGAGGCAATAATATACTCACTCATTTCCACATACATGCACCCCCTCATTCCCCCTGTTTCTGCTCCCCCACTAACACACACACACACACACACACACACACACACACACACACACACACTCACACACACATCAAGTTAAAATGACAAAACCACTCTGACCTGAAATAGAGAGCCAGATCAGTGGCTAGAATGGCGTTTTCCCAGAACTCCTATCACTTGTTCATAGTCTGCTTGAGACAGGTTGCACAGGATATCACTCCCCTGAAACAGGCAGTGCATCCACTGTGTCTGAGATCATTATCCTGAAACA
>JADBJO010000483.1:100000-110000 GCA_016801955.1 Conus betulinus
GTTAGCTAGAGAGTTCTACTTGAGGAGAGCGGACTGGCGAACTTGTAGTTAGCTAGGGAGGTCGACCCTCGGCCTTGAGGACAGCAGACTGGCGAACTTGTAGTTAGCTAGAGAGTTCTACTTGAGGAGAGCGGACTGGCGAACTTGTAGTTAGCTAGGGAGTTCAACCCTCGGCCTGAGGAGAGCGGACTGGCGAACTTGTAGTTAGCTAGAGAGCTCTACTTGAGGAGAGCGGACTGGCGAACTTGTAGTTAGCTAGGGAGGTCGACCCTCGGTCTTGAGGACAGCAGACTGGCGAACTTGTAGTTAGCTAGGGAGGTCGACCCTCGGCCTTGAGGACAGCAGACTGGCGAACTTGTAGTTAGCTAGGGAGTTCGACCCTCGGCCTTGAGGAGAGCGGACTGGCGAACTTGTAGTTAGCTAGGGAGTTCAACCCTCGGCCTTGAGGACAGCAGACTAGCTAACTTGTAGCTAGCTAGGGAGGCCGACCCTCGGCCTCGAGAGCGGACTAGCTAACTTGTAGTTAGCTTGGGAGCTACATCATACTACAGTGACAGTAACACTAGTGTTAGACCAGTGTTAGGGCCTCCAGGTGATAGGAGACAGTTTTGCCCTAGCACTGTGACAGTACAGCCGTAGACGGTTACACATGGCTAGGACGGCTGTGACAGTACCACTGCTGGGCCCGTAGGTGGACACTGACAGAAAGACAGTGACTGTGTGTGACAGACCTTACTTGGTAGTTCATGCCAGTGAAGGGCTTGGGTAAGAATCCTGACGAAACCACCAAGCCAGTCTGGACTGACCAGGTAATGTAGAATGCGTGTGTGTGAGAGCAAAAATGCTAGGTATATAAACGAACTTCTCTTGAGTGTAGGGAAAACACTTCATTGGTGTCAGAGGTGGGACATACTAGCACTTTCAATTGGTACAACCCTTGCTTTAGCTTAACAACAAACAGAAGTTGTTAATAGCATTGGGTGTTGGTTGTGTTGTACACAGACCAGGTACTAATTGTACTCCACACTACCACTTTCCAGTTGCCCCATTAATAAAGGGGGAAGATTTATTCAGTACACCATAGGGCTGAATGTAACAGCCTCTGGACTGAGCAGTGCAGCTCGTGTGTTCAGGGAAAGGGAAGTTGACATTATCCAAGATGATGTCCATTCCTTGTGGCAACCCAGTGACGACCTGCTTGAACTGATTGATTTCAGAACGCAGCAAGGGGCCATTAGAGACTTAGTAGAGCCCCAAAATGGCCAGTGCATTTGGGGGAAGAAAAGAAAAAGTACTTCTTTACCCACATGGAGTGAACAGCAGTCCATGGATAATTTTTGGACCTCTCTTCACTTGGGGGCAAGCAAAAGCATAAAGTCAGTTGCTGACCCCAGTGATGCCATTTCCTTGCTCGCTGAGCTGCCACCAGTTCTGACTCATCCACCAAATTTTGTGGACAACCTGGCTGAGTTGGAAGTGGGCTCTCCTGCATCTGCTGAAAAATTGGAACTGCAATCCTCCAGAACAGTGAGAAAGCAATCACCAGCAAGGAGCGAGTCTTTTAGACTTAATTACTCAGACCGAGGACATGGGCAGTTGCAGAGGTCTTTGTCTTCATCAAGGTCGGCCTCTAACAGACAGCCTTGCCACAGATTTGGGTCAGAGTCTCTGGCGTGGGAACACAAGCAGAGTCTGAAGCAGTTGAATCCTGAAGCAAGGTCACAGGGATGACAGCACAGACACCATGATGGGGACTTTTGACCTAAAGATTCCAGGCACTTTTTTTTTTCCCATACTCAAGTAGGTCCAGGTCGCCAGCACTGACTGACCACAGACGTCGAGATTTTGCTGGAGATCATGACCAAGAGCACAGAGATGGGGACGGGCACCTGTATAGTGGCAGGAGGCGTGACAGACAAACTCAAGAGTAACTTGGAGCAGGCACCAAAGTAGGTAACACAGAAACAGGTTTCACTGCCATGACCACCACGACTGCGCTGCTGAGAGTGAGTCAGAATTGTATTCTGACTCCTCAGACAGCAGCAGGGAAAACAGTCCTGTTAGGCATCCCCATTCTGGACCAAGAGAGGGACCCCGGAAATTACCAAAAAATCTACAGTATGACGGGAACACAAACTGGCTGTCATTCAAGTACAGGTTCGACAGCTATAGAACAGCCTTCAACTGGTCAGAAATGGACAGTGGGGATTACCTGGGGTGGTGTCTGGAAGGAAGAGCCCAAGACTTCTTCATTAGAACCACCAAGATGGGCAGTCAGTACTCATATCACCAGATGATTAGGAAGTTGGAAGCACGCTTCAGGGCCAGAGAGCTAATTGAAACAGCAAAACTAAAGTTCCAGCAAGCCAGCCAAAACCCAGGGGAGTCTATGAAGACTGGGCAGAGAGGGTCACAGTGCTTGCTGTTTCAGCCTTCAGAGACCTGCCAGAAGGATATGTACAGGGTGAGGCTATCAGCAAATTTTGCACTAGCAGTCAGGACAAGGAGGCAGGTAAATATGCCTATCTGGAGAGACCCAGAACCATGAAGAAGCCGTCCATAAAGTAAAGTGGTACCAGCACGTCTCCCTGGTCATGGACGGGGCACAAAGGAAAAATCAGGAGCTACAGGTCAAAACAACTTTTTCCAATCAGGATCAGGAAAGTTTTCTCAAACAGATCATGGAAAAGTTGACCACTCACCTGCAGCTTATAGCTAAAGAAAGTGGAAAGGAAGCTCCTGACAGCCTGGATTCCAACATCAAATACTTCTACTGCAAACAGGATGGGCACCGAAAAACAAGACTGCAGGCGGTACCAGAAGTGGCTGCAGAACCAGTCTAGCAAAGGAGAGGGAAGGAAGGAAAAGGATCCTAGCTCTCCAGTCAAGGCTCCAGTTCCTGCATGCTCTGTCAATGCAGTAAGGACCATCTCCCATGGCAGGATTTCCAAGGTGCAACCTTTGGTACGGTCCAAGGCAGTGGGAGCTATCGGCAATACTCCGCCATACATGCCTGGTGCTTCACCACTGAAAGGACCCAACCAGCCTCTGGCAGTTAGCACTCCATGCAAGGATTTGAAGGAATCGCCTCAAGCAGGGTCTCTAAGGTTGTTTGCAACGCTAGAATCAGAGCCAGTTCTAGGACGAAAGTGAACAAGACCATGGAGGACAACAGAACACAGATGCCAGGATAAGGATTCAAGTACAGCTGGCAAATCAAGTTGCTCAGAAGGACCACATGGAACATGCAGCCAAGGCTATTCAGGACAGTAGGGGTATTGGGCAGTCTAGCCAGTGTCAGGAGGGCCCCATGAGAGGCCTTACAGGAAGGAGCAGGGAATCTTCTGACAAAGGGCCCACAACAGGGAAAAGACACATGGACTCAAGCCCTACTGCTGAGATCCAGGATGCCAGAACTTCTCCCAAGCACATGTCTGTACATCGCCACAGATCCAGGAAGGCAAAGGAGGCCGGTTCCACATGCCAGGAAACCCAAAAGAGGCAAGAATTGTTTGATTCCTGGATGTGGAGAGGCTAACAGGTATCGGAAAGCTCATGCCTTCAATCACCATCTGCCCGGCATATTTGATGAAAGGCTGCCACCTTCATCAAAGGTTGTTTTGCAGGGTCGGACACAGGCACTTGAGCAGGCAATGACGTGGCTACTGGGGCCATGTGGAAACTGGGAAAAGCTGGTGGGCTTCATCAGCAGGCGGCACTGCACCAGCTTGGGTACTATAGTCTTTACCAACTGCCAGAAGGAGGCCATGAAGGCTTTTAGCCAGCATGTGGGGGAGCCAGTTCCAGAAACATTTGATCTGATGTCTGTGCTGGCTCTCATTCACTGGAAGACACTACTGGTGTTGATGGCCTGTATGAGCCCAGACAGGCAGAGCTGCTGGCGGGGGAAGTACTCAGCACCAGTGGACATGGAATCCCCCTGAGCCTTCTGCTTGCTGTTTGGGTGCCTGAGAGAGAGAGAGACTGTGATAGTATGCTGAGGGGCGTGCTGACAGGCGTGCAAAGCATTGTGGCAGGCCATGGATTGGTTTGTCATGTCACTGGATGGCTGGAAGAGATTTGGTCTGGTTCCCCTGAATGCAGCGTCTTCTGTCCGCCCTGGGAGACTTATGCATCTAGGATGGGCAGAGGGAATCAATGGCCACTTATCGGGGGGGGGGGGGGGGGGGGGGGGGGGGGGGGGGGGGGGGGTTCAGGGTAGCTTCCAGATGTGCCCGGCTGAGGCGGCAACCGTCCTGGTTCATTGAAAGGTCGTGCTGCTTCTGGTGGCGTGGACGGACCCACAGGAAAGTTAAAACTGGCAGGAACACTATCCAGCGCCTGAGGCCTGGAAGCCTGCCCTGGCAGCGATACCTTTGGCATCTGCTGACCCTCCGACAGGCTGAAGTAGTGCAGTCATACCGGATGAGGTCGCAGACTGGCAATGGATCAGTTTCATGGGCCTGTTGGCCGGCAGTGCTTTTCCGCGTCTCCGGCTGCCAAACAGGAATCACTCTCAGAGGACCTGCAAATCAACACTAACCAGACATGGGCTCAAGCGAGGTGAAGAGCTCCCTTCCTCACTGCAACACAAGGTCAAAAAGCTTTCATCTTAAGTCGGGGGGGGGTAGTGATGCACGGCTTCTGCATACATAGGTGAGCTCTGTGGAAGAGCACCTTGCGTGAGAAGTGTTCACTGACTCTCAGGTAAACAAGCAGACAAACTCCGGCAGTACGACCCAGGAGCTTGAGGAGAGTGGTCCAGCTAACTTGTTGTTAGTTTAGGGAGTGCGATGCTAGGCCTTGAGGAGAGCGGACTAGCTAACTTGTAGTTAGCTAGGGAGTTTGACACTCGGCCCAGAGGACAGCGGACTAGCTAACCTGTAGTTAGCTAAGGAGTTCGACACTCGGCCTTGAGAGCGGACTAGCGAACTTGTAGTTAGCTAGGGAGTTTGACACTCAGCCTTGAGGAGAGCGGACTATCTAACTTGTAGTTACCTAGGGAGCTATGTCGTACTACAGTGACAATAACACTAGTGTTAGACCAGTGTTAGGGCCTCCAGGTTATAGGAGACAGTTTTGCCCTAGCACTGCGACAGTACAGCTGTTGGGCCAGGAGGTGGACACTGACAGAAAAAACGGTGACTGTGTGTGACAGACCTTACTTGGTAGTTCATGCCAGTGAAGGGCTTGGGTAAGAATCCTGAAGAAACCACCAAGCCAGGGTTAGAATCCTGAGGAAACCACCAAGCCAGTCTGGACTGACCAGGTAAGGTAGAGTGCCTATGTGTGAGTGCAAAAGTGCTAGGTATATAAGGAACTTCTCTTGAGTGTAGGGAAAACACTTCAACTGGTTACTGTGATGAAGATGGCTAATGAATGTAACCTTGACAGAACTTGTGCTTCTTGAATCCATCGAAGACACAATGTTTACTCTGCATCGA
This sequence comes from Conus betulinus, assembly GCA_016801955.1. Taxonomy (NCBI): domain Eukaryota; kingdom Metazoa; phylum Mollusca; class Gastropoda; order Neogastropoda; family Conidae; genus Conus; species Conus betulinus. Next base: position 105,445 of record JADBJO010000483.1, read on the forward strand.
AGCATTCCCTCGAGTTATCAATTTTCATGGCCGTTTTCTTGTGGCAAATCATGTGATTGCAATTAACTCAATGCCGACACTGATTTCTGCCACAACCGCGACACGCTGAGACGCACTATTTTGGGTATTTTTACAAAAAATATACAGACACTGAGACAGAACCAAGCCAAATACAACAATAATTATATGTTTTTGAAAACTTCAAATCATGTTCTTTTAGCAAAAAAAAAAAAAAAAAAAAAAAAAAAAACCAAAAACTACAATACTGTGCTCAGTACACACTTCAATCGCCACTGGTTTAAAAAGTGTAGGAAAACAGCTATCTGCAAAAACTTTTTTCTCTACGTAGGTATGGATGAAAAATCATAAGTTATGATCTTCTTCTTCAGGTTGAGCAGGTTGATAAAAACTGTAGTAAACACAGTGTGTTGTAAACTCATAAAAACTATCTTTCGCGCACACAGCTGTGTGCATGGTCCAGACTTCGAACAGAGTGCTGCTTTCACATAATTGAAGAAAATATATGCAAAAACTTCATCATCATTCGGAATGTACAACTCACCATCGTCACTGTCTGACTCGGCAAGTTCGGAAAACAGTTTGGAAAAAAGTTCGGAAAACAGTTCCAGCTCTTCATCTGATCTTTCTTCCATTATTCTTTCAATTACTTATTGAAATGTGATGTTTCCGTTCGCTACCACTCGCTGATGCTTCGGTGCCGACACCATGACGAAAAACGCGGCTAGAGTTATTTCTAGCTAGGCCTATCCCATAATATGAGCGAAAAAGTAGAATTAAACGCGAGATATACACTAAGGGAGAGTACCACACCAATAGAGGAAACGCTAAGCTTTCTGTAGACACCACGATTGTTTCCCTTAGACCGCACAGCTACATGCAAAAGTTCGAGTAAATCGTCGATCACCTGGCGGGCGACGCGTCACTGCCAAGCACTCAACCCGTCGCCCACCAGGTGATCGATGAGACGGTGACATTTATCACTATTTTTGAAAAAAAAAGAATTAGTTTCATAGTTGTGGTGTGCTTTATAGCCTGAAAACTTTGGAAACAAGAAAATAAAAAGGATATTTATAAACATTCAAAAACAGCTAGTTTGTTGGTACAAAATGTGAAAGAAACACATGAACAGAAGGTGAAACTCACCCAAACACTTATATATTTCTGGTGAAGCACCTTGGAAACTCACTATCTATACGTACCTTGAGCATGCAGAACATCGTCTGCGTGACATTGAATGCATGGCGCCAGTTGTGATAAGTCACGTTGCGGTAGTTCTTCTTTACACTCAACAAAAATCGACACAACAACTGAAAAGAAAAGAAAAAAAAAAAAAAGAAGGAAAATGCTATCACATTAGGAAAATGTGGAAACTATGGAAAACTGAAACACTCTCTATCAATAATATACTGATAATACATTTCTTAACTTTTCAGCTTTATACGTAATTTAGATTGCAGAAATGTCTATGGATTTTGACCCTTTCTTATCTTTCATAGCATTTTCAAGACTAGAAAAAAAAAAATTATGAATTCTGAAATTAATAGTGTCTGCTCTTCTTTTTTTTCTACATAGGAAACACTTTATACATTAATCATTCCAAGGTGGTATTCATATTGTAAAAAAGTGTAATTAAAAGAAATATCTTTATGCTTTCTTTGTTGTGTAATTAAAAAAGCATCCTGTTGGTTTTCTTAGATTGTGATTTTAATGTATTCCATACACACAATCAGTTTTAATCTCTACTCAGTTGTGGTTACATGTGTTTTGTTACTGGAGTTCAGCATCGGGTTGATTTAGATGATCTTTTTAAAACATATTTCATATGTCATTAATTTTTGTTATTTCCTGTTGTTTTTCAAAATCTGTCTGTGCAAGGTGCATACGGAAAGTCAGAGAAAATATGCAAATATTTACACACTTGTGTAATATGTGTTAAGTTTCAACATTATCATCCAAAACAAAAAAAAAGAAAAAAAAAAAAAAAAAAGAAAGAAAGAAATCCAAATACAGTTACACCAAATATGAAAAGACCTGAAGGCTGGTCAAACATGGTGGGGATGATGTGCTCAGTACTGATCTTTCTGCCTTCATATCTCATACACATTTTCACACGAAATCTCATCTAATGGGAATGAGTTGTGAAAAGACAGAATGATTAATTCCCATCCCCCTTCCCCACCCCCTCCTCCCCTCTCCGCATCCCCCCCCCCCCCCCCCCCTTCCTCCCTGCCCCCTCTGATCCCTGCCATATGACTGACCCAGTGTGCGTGTCTGTGAATGAACAAACAAGCGAGTTTTTTCCTCCTCTCCCCATCACCCCTCCCACCTCCCTGCTTGCTCCCCCCCTCCCACCCCCAACTTAAAATTTTTCTTTAACAGATCTTACCTCATACTTGATATGAAAAGCTTCGATGAGGTTGAGATCCATGAACATACGTATGGTGGCTTTCAGGGTGTTGTCATCATCCAAAGCGAAGTCGCTGAAGTTGTAATCTAGTAAATTGTAGAACTGGGACGAAGGCACAGCCATTTTCTGCATCACAGACACGTGACAGTTTGACAGAAACCAGTGACAGTTCAACCTCTCAATAAATAAAGAGCTTCCCAAATAAGACTCCTTCACTCTAAAGACTTATTCTTCTGGAACATTCTCTTTGTGCATATGCTGGCTTTACTTACCCTCGATGAAAACTCTTGCCCAGCTATGTCCCATTTTGTGTTTTTTTAAGATTGTTATTGAGAGTTTTATCTGCAGCACACACTCACACCTTCTGGTTGCAATAAAGGTTTGGATCTGTCATCAAATGCACATGATGAAAAATTCCGGAATCTGCCTCATGAAATGAAATTCTCACCAGCTACACACTCTGTCTTTAAAATCTTTACTGCAAAACACTTAAGTGAAAATACATAAAAACATTTTATGGTAAAGGATTATTTTCTGTCTGTTCATGGTGTCTATTCCTTTATCTTTTTTTTTTCATAGTTTAAAAAATGAAAAAAAAAAACCCAGAAACAATCTACACAAATAACTCAAAAGGGGGGGGGGGGGGGGGGGGGGTGGGAGTGGAAGAGGATTGGAGGGTTGGGGAGGGGGGACGTCTATGATTTTATTTTCAGTGCCTTCAGAGAGAACAACTTGTAGATTTTTCTTTAGGAACCCTGAACACTTTCAAGAGAGATAATTTAAAAAAAACCCAAAACTGAAACCACGTTATAATTAAAAAGAAAATTTTCAAATCAATCTTTGGTTTGGAGATGGCTGCAAGCTTGGCTGATTCAGACAGAGTTAACACAGGCGAGAACTGCACATAGTACAAGTACAATGCATCGTGTGTGAGGCAAGTTGCTAATCCACCCCCCTACACCACCCACACCATGCCTTCCCACTCCTATACCCCCCTTCTGCACCCTTCCCTCCTCCCCCAACCCTCCAATCCTCTTCCACCTCCCATCCTCCTCTAACTCTCCACCCCCATCCCCTCTGTCTCCCTCCCTGTCCCTCCAGGCCCTCCGTCTTACCTTCCTTTCCACCATTTCCCTGCGAAGCCAACATGATTCCTAAGGAAAACTATAGTCTGCAGAGTCTCATGCATAATTCTCATGAGTTGACCATTTCCATCTGGAAGTCTGATCAGGAAGTTCAAGTTGAATAGTGAAACAGAAAAGAATACTGTTACTACTAAACTTAAAAAAATTTTTTTTTTTAAGAAATGAAGAAAACTCTTGACAAACTCCAGCTGCATCATATCAGATTCTCCCTAATGTGTGACTGAATTAAACTGAACTACAACTATGTCATCTTTGGGGGGGGGAGAGGGGGTCTTCTTCCTCAGGCTTGCTAACCCCAGCTGCCAATGAAAGAGACAAACTCAAACGCATGCTAGACGCAGCTTCTTAAAACTGTGGCATTGCCCTACATGTATCTAAAAACACAGAGAGCTGAAAATCTGCATGAGTTCCAAGTAACTGGGGGAGCCATTTTTGGAAAAAAGAGTAAGTAAAAAAAGTAAAAGAAAACATTATTTGAAATGCACACTGTCTACATACCAGTCCTTTAATGAAGTGTTTCAAAATCTTTCCTAATAGGTCAAAAAATGGTTACTAAACTAAATTGTGGATCTTAAAAGAATTAAAATCTTAACCAAAACAAAATTACTAACTCTGTAAAATTGTGGATCTGAAAAAGAATTTAAAACCTAAATTTACAAAAGTTACCTAAGTCTTTAAAGTGAAACTGTCTACATTAACTTTAATGAAGTGTTTCAAAATCTTTCCTAATAGGGCACTACTAAACTAAATTGTGATCTTAAAAGAATTTTACCTAACTCTGTTACTGAAATTTAGGGAATATGACCTAAAAGGTTTGAATTATTTTAAAGGTGAAGGAAGTTCCACTTTTTGCACTTAACAGTCAAAAATGATTATTCCACACAAAAAATGGAACTTCCTACACCTTTAAAGATTTTTTTGAAAAAAAAAGTCACCAATTCTACACCTGGTTCAAATGCTATAACTGAATCAAAAAAACAAAA
>JADBJO010000483.1:132500-170000 GCA_016801955.1 Conus betulinus
CAGACAACAGGCATGTTGAAACGAGCGAAAACGAACACTCGTCTCTCCTTCTCCTCCATCTCCCTGTCAGACCTGCCATTCTGCCCATGATGCCAACTTTATTCAGAAGTAGGTTTTGTTGTCATGTTTAGGTGTGTGTGTGTGTGTGTGTGTGTGTGTGTGTGTGTGTGTGTGTGTGTGTGTGTGTGTGTGTGTGTGTGTGTGTGTGTGTGTGTGTGTGTGTGTGTGTGTGTGTGTGCACGCGCATGCACACACGCACGCGTTCGCTTTAAAGAATGATGGAGTGGCGATGGGAGGCGAGTGGAAAGGCAAGAAGGAAAGTGAACAAAGCATACATTCACATGGGAAGGACAGCGATGATGGAAGAAGTCATTTAAAAACAGACAATGTCAGACGTGCCAGTGCGCTACTGAGACGGAGTGGAGAAAGCACGACTGAAGTCTGACGAGATTTCATTTTAGGGGAGAAAGATGAGGACACTAGGGTGCAGAAGGAGGTGAGGAAATTGATTCAAGTTCACTCTTGTTTTCCAATATTAAACACACTATACATTTTTTTTCTCAACCTAACTTGCACTTCAAAGCACTACATCTTGGTCCCCCCTCCCCCCCCCCCCCCCCTAGTCTCTCTTCCCATTCCCTACCTGTATCATAATTATTCTCCCTGCTGCAGGGAGACAAGATGAACGCAAACGACCTTTCTGCTCTGCTTTCATCTACAGAACTGTTGCTATCAACCTCCAACAAAGAGTTGAAGAAAATGTGGGCCAGCGAGTTGCTCTCAAACGATGCAAACATCTACCCTTCTGCTTCTGCGGGGGGGGGGGGGGGGGGGGGGGGGGGGGGGGGGGGGGGGGGTGTTTAGTCGATTTGAGCTAACAAAGCCCATTGAAGCCGACATTTAGTCTGGAGGAGCGTGATTTTTCTTTTCCTTGTCTTTCAATCTTCAGTTTCCTTCTTAATTTTTGTTGTCGTGTTTTAAAAGCTTGTGTTTTTCACTGTGCTTGGTTTTCTTCTGAAGCACAGAAAGGCTGTAGAACACTGGTGTCCATAATGGGGGCAATGCTTGAATGTCTGTTGCCCATTCATTACACTGTTGTGTTTTGTTTTTATTTACTCTGTACAAAAGCAAACAGCGACACGACAGGGTTTGGCTTTTGCCTTTTTTTTTTTTTTTTTTTTTTTGCTTAAAAAAATGTGTCTGTCTGTCTAAGGATAATTGCGAAAGAACTGAGCAGATGTTGTTTCAGAAGACTTTTGCAGGGTTGTGTGTAGACACATAAGTCAACATCAACGATGGTAGATACTGTACAAGGATTCCATACAGCACACTTCAGTATTATCTGTGCTGTAATTTGCTCACTTCTCCTCTCCATTCCCTTCTCTTCCTATGTTTGAGTCAAATTATGCTTTTTTTTTCCCCTTGTGCAGTATCGTCGTTACATCAAAGGATGTTTAACTGACAACGATGAAGAAGAATACTTCATAAGCAGAATCATTTCTGAGGTCTCTAAAGGTGATAATGACAAAAACAAAAGCCGAAAAAAAAAAACTCTTCCACGACGGGACAAAAATTCAATCATTGGCACGATGGGTGAAGTGCGCAGGATTTCTGTCTCTTCGTTACATACTGTTATCAGGCAAGAACTGGTTTCTTTGACCGAATCTTTTCCTTCAAATTTGTTTAACCGAAAGAGTGGAGTGGGGATGGAAGATGGGAAGGGAGGAACGAAGGACGTAAAGGAAGGCAGAGAGGTGGTTACACAGCGCTTTTTTTTCAACCTAAAACGCTAATCTGTGGCACACGTTTTTTTTTTTTCAATTCTAGCCCCCCCTATCTCTCTCTCCCCCCCCCCCCCCCCCCCCCCCCCCCCCCGTTCCAATTACACTCCCTGCCGGGTGACCAGAGGACCACGGAGAATGAGAACACCCTGCAGTTCTCGGCACTGCTGGTCTCCGGATCTGCTCCAAATAATACCCAGTAATCAAAAGCATTGAGGGAAAGAAAGGGGGAGGGGGAAGGGGAAGGGAGGGGGTGGTGGGGAGGGAGGGGGAGGGGGGCCATGAATCTGCTATGCAATGATGCAATTATCTCCCTTTCCACCTCATGGGGCCAGGCGATTTCTGCTAACAAAGCCCCTTCGTCCCTTAACAAAGCCCGGTGAAGCTGTTTGCCAGTCTCAGTTTTTATTTACAGGTTCATATACATTTAAAAAAAAACAACAAATCATCGCACACATAACAGGAGTTCAGTGGATGGGACAGGGAGGGAAGAAGGAAAATATTGGTTAAACAACATCCTCCCCCCCCCCCCCCCCCCCCCCACCCCTACTGCCCCCGTCGTTCATTCACTTTTTTTTATATGGCTCCCTGTCTGTTCTGCTTACCTAGCAAAGTGAATTTGCCTACAAAAGAATACGAATATTAATGTTTCTGTTAGGACGCAAACCCACGATCTCTCAGCCAGCAGTCCACGACGCTATCCCACCTGCTCTACCATGGCGCGGTGGCTGGTTGATTTTCTTCTCTTGCACTCTCCACGTGCTGTATACCCGGTTGTGTTCGTACTCAACAGCTCCTATCTCTATTCTACTGTGTTTCTTTTGTTTTGTTCTCTCACTCTCACAGTCTGAGGAAAACCGGTGCACTCAATGGTGAGCACGCCTGAACTCCTACATCTACTCTGTTTCATTATTAGTTCCTCCAAAGAGTTTACGTTTTCAACCTGGTGCATTTCTTTGTTTGTATGTTTGTCTGGCAGGAGAAGTAGGCAAATACTACTTAACTTACTAAACTTTGTCAAAACGTGGAACGTTGCTTAAGAAGAAACCCACCACATTTTGGTTCCAATCCGGATCCATCGTGGGACCAGCATCGTTCAGCAGCATTGTGCTGCAAAACCTGCGTAACTACTTTAAAGAAACTAGGCGTAAAGATGAAATGAAACGCGGCTCATGGAAAAACTCATTCCATTTTAGTGGGGTTCTGTGGTGCGGATCCAGATCAAAAGAGACATACAGCGTCTGTGCCCAGTATCAATGAGATTATTACATCATGTCTACTGAACGTCAGCTCTGTGAAGGTACTGTCATGAATTGATAACTGTCTACGAAAGATGCCTTTTCAGCGAACATTAAAACTTCCTTGTGGCATATTCGTTGACATTATTTCTGAATAACTGTCTTGAAAAAAGAAAAACAATATATCTTTCTCTTTCTTCACATATCGATCTATCCATCTGTCTGTCTGTCTGTCTGCCTGTCTATCTATCTATCTATCGATCGATCGATCAAACTGAATGCTTTAGCCATATCTATCTATCTATCTATCTATCTATCTATCTATCTATCTATCGTCGATCGATCGATCGATTGATCGATAAAACCAAGCACCTTTGTTGGATTTACTGTGCAAAATAAGATGAGTAGGATATTCGGTCTCGCTCCTCTGTTTGCGTCTGTTTACAGAAAAAATCGAAGTGTGGCCGCTACTCTCTACATAGAAGAGGTTTCCATTTATTTGTTTTGGATAACGGGGAGAGGGAAAGGGGTGCTGGTTAGAGGCTGGTTACGAGTGTAATAAGAAGAAGCTGGAGCGCGGTGTTTGGGAAGTTAGGCAGGTTGGCAGACAGCGCGAATTCATTTTCTCGTCCTTTGTTGTTTCCTCATGCATTCCAAATTGTTTTTAGCGCCTGCTTCTTTTTGATTTAGCGTTGTTGTGCTGCACTCTTCAGTTTCTAAACCGAAAAAACCCCTGTTAATTTGTACTGGGAATTATGTGTGTATGATTTGTGTCCTTTACTCAGATTTTATTTCATATGTGAAGTTGTCTCTATAGCCGGAAGTACAAGTGAGGTTAGGTTTGGACCTAGGCTGGGCAGAATGAGGTTAGTGAGGGAGATGGTTGGTGAAGGAAGGGCATGTAAGGGCAGTAGCAACTGATGGTGGTTGTTGGATAATGGATGGGGTAAATGTGGTTAAGCTTTTTTTTTTTTTTTTTTCAAAATTCCGGCTGTAAGAAATTGGGATGGGACTGTTCTGTATTTGTTGTTGTTGAAAATTTCACTCTGTTTCTGTCTTCTAGAAATTGTACGTGTATTGCTGGCTAGATTGAACAAAGAAGTACAGGAAACAAATTTGTTGCTCGGCAATGGTGCTGTCTGGATCTACGCCTCACAATCTCTGACAAAAAGCGTTCTGAAAAATGGGGCATGTATCTACCCCACCTCACCGATGCAATCTTCCTTCTACATCGTTAGGCTAGTCGATTTCCGCTAAAAAAAAGGCCGTTAACGCTCGACGTTAGTTCGACGAACAGGGTGATTTACTTTGAATTTGCCTTCTGTTCGTTCTTGCTTTTTTTCTCCTCCATTGTGCTGTTGAATGCTTGAGTGTCATCCCTTTTACTTTTCACTAGATGCGCTCAAAAGTGGCAAGAAATGCATGCACGCAACGGGAACTATGTCTGAATGCTTGAAGACAAAATGTATCAATTGGATTTTAAACTCGCTTTGGTCTGGTTTGGTCTAATTCTGTTTTTCTCATTTTTGGTGAATGTCTGTTACTGCAGCTTTACTATCAAAATAGATATTATGTACATTTTTTTTGCGTTCTGTTTATTTATCTAGATAGTTATCTATTTATTCCTTTCATATACACTTATTCTTTCATTGATTCACGCAGTCATTCATTATATTCATCTTTTCATTCATCTTCAATTTCATACTTGGGAGAGGCATTTGGGTCAGAAACCAGAGTCTGTTCTTAGCACTCTGTAACAAACTGATGGATTAGGAAGACTGGAAAAGAAAATCATGAAAAGGTTTGCCAGTGTGCATGCTGCAGGAAACCAACATACAGCAGTATTCTGTGCTATATACTTTCCTGTACTGCGCTGTGCTTTTTTTTCTCCTGTGCTGCATTGTTTTATATTGTCCAGTACTGCACTGTACTATATAGTCTTGTATTGCACTGCGCTGAATCGCTTAGAAACACAACAGGACAAAGCGATTTGAGGTTAATTCTTTATCAGTGTGGCTCCTGAGCCAGAGTGAAAAGAAGATAGTTGAAATCTGACAAATTTCGTTACGAAGGGAAAGCGAGGAGACTTGGGTGCAGGAGGCGATCAAACTGATGCGAGTCCCCCTTGTTTTACTACAGTTAATAATCTTTCTTTATTCATTTTTTTCAATAATTATGATAAACACTGCACTGTATCTAAGTTCAATTCCCCCCCCCTCTTCCTTCTCCATATTTATTTATAACTATACTCCCTGATACAGGTTGAGGAGATGAATGCAAACAACCTTCTGCTCTGCTCCGATTTCCACAACTGTTGCCATCAATTTTCAGCAAAGCGTTGAAAACAATGTGGGGCTGTGTGTTGCTCTCAAACGATGCAACCATCTACTCTTCTGCGCCACTGGGGGCTAGTCGATTTCCGCTAACAAAGCCCATTGAAGCCGACATGAGTTTGGAGGAGCATTATTTCCCTTTTCCTTGTCTTTCAATGTTCAGTTTCCTTCTTCAATTTTCGTCATGTTTTAAAGGCTTGTGTCTTTCGTGGTTTGGTTTTCTTCTGATGCAGAGAAAGGCTGCAAAACACTGATGCTCTTGATAAGGGCACTGCTGAATGTCTGTTGACTGTTTGATTACACTGTTGTGTTTTGTTTCGTTTCTTATTTCCATGTAGGAAGGCAAAGTGTGGCACAACAAGGTTTTGCTTATGTTTCTGTTTTTTTCTTTTTAAAAATGCCTGTCTGCCTGAAGGATAACTGCAAAACAGTTGGACAAAGTTCTCTTTTCAGAAGACTTTTGCAGGGAGGTCTGTGGGGGTCAACATCTACAATTTTAGACATTCTGCCAGAATTCCAAACAGCAAACTTCAGCATCTTCTGTGCTGTAATTTGCCCCATTCTCCACTCCACTCCCTTCGTTTCCTGTGTTTTTGTGTCAAACAATGTTTTCTTTTAAATTTATGTAGTATCGTCATCAAACTGACGACGATGACGAGGAATACTTTACCAGAGAATCATTTTCTGAGGGTTCCAAGGGTGACATTGACAAGAATGCCGGACAAAAAACCTAGATGGGACACAAACTCTTCCTTAGTTTTATCAGGCAAGAACTGTTTTCGCTCCCCGAATCCCTTTGTTTATATTTGTAGAACTGAAAGGGGGGGGGGGGGGGGGGGGGGGGGGGGGGGGGGGAAGGAAGGGGGGATGCGAGGTGGGAAAGGTGGAATAGAGGAGAATGTGAAGGAGGGCAGAATGGTGATTACAGCATTTTTTGTGGCCCCCCAAGCGCTGATCTTTGGCACAGTTAAAAAAAAAATTAACTCCCCTTTCTCTCTTTTCAATTACACTCCCTGCCAGGCGATCAGAGGACAACAGAGAATGAGAACACCCCGCAAGTCCTGTGCACTGCTGCTCCCCGGCCCTGATCCAAACAATATCCACCAATCAAAGCGTTAAGGAAAAAAAAAAAATGAAGGGGGGTGGGTGGGTGAGGAGGTAGGGAGAGGGGAGGGGGAAGTACGAAGAAGGAATGGGGGAGAGTTGGGGGGGGGGGGGGGGGGGAGCCATGAATCTGTCTTGTCATGATGCAGTTGTCTCCCTTTCAATTTCGTGGGGCTAGGCGATTTCCGCTGACAAAGCCCATTAAATAAGAGCCTTCGTCCAGTAACAAAGCCCAGAAAAGCCGTTTGTCAGTCTCAGTTTTTATTGACGAATTTGTCTTCATTAAAAAAGAATTGCACACATAAAAGGTGGGTGGTGGATAGGGTACAGAGGGAAGAAGGAAAGATCTGCTTAAAGAACACCCCCCACCCACTTTACCTTTCAACCACAACCCCTCCTTTCTTTTTTCGAACGAGGTATTGTGCTATTCATTGCATTTACAATGCGACTGTAACCGTTCTCGTATCATCCCAGTAATAATAAGACTTCATGACTTCCTGCTGCACAGAGTGGATCGAGAAGAACAGAAACGATCACTTTCACTGTGTGCTGAGTTTAAGCTGGTCTCCCCGGAGCAGAGCGCATCGTCATCACAGAATCACCTTCTATTCCCCAACTGTGCACGCAATGGTCTTTTCTATGTTTTCATGCATTTACCATTTTTTGTTCCCTGCTGTTTCTGCTCGCATAGCAAAATGGATTTGCCCATAAAAAATACGAATATTTATATTTCTGTTAAGACTTGAAGCCATAATCTCCCAGCCAGCAGTCCATGACGCTAACTACTGCACTCTCATGGCGGTGGATGGTTGATTTTTTTCTTCTTCTTCTTCTTCTCTCTCTCTCTTCTCTCTCTCTCTCTCTCTCTCTCTCTCTCTCTCTCTCTCTCTCTCTCTCTCTCTCTCTCTCTCTCTTGTCCTCCACGTATATACCCAGTGTTGTCTTGGTACTCTAGAGCTCGTAACTCTTTGTTTCTTTTTTTTTGTTTGTTTGTTTGTTTCCAGCTGTGATACACTGATACAGCGCTGCTGTTCTATTTTTTTTAAAATTCTGTTTCTGTTATCTACCTATCATACACGTATTTCTGCCTAGAATGATAAAAAACAAAAACTCGGAACAAATCTGCTGCTCTGCAATGCTGCTATGTAGATGTACTCCTTACAATCTCTGACACAAAAAAAAAAGTTCTGAAAAATATAGCATGTATCTACCCCACTTTACCGACGCCATCGTCTGCCTTCTACGTCGTCAGGTCAGTCGATTTCCGCTAACAAAAGCCGTTAAGAAACAGCAGGCTTGAGAGATAAACAAGGAGTGACTGAATGCGTGTTCAAATGCCTGTGATTCACGAGGAACAGCGTAGTATTTCAGAATAAAAAGTATGATATGATACAGTTAAACGCATGTAGAGCAATGCATTACAGGACAGGACATTATAGGGACATAAAAGTATTCGGCAGTACAGGGTAAAACTTCACAGGACAATGCTGGACAACCGGATAAGATGGCATGGCACCCGATAAAACAGGACAGGACAGATGGCATGGCATCCGATGATACAGGACAGGATAACAGGATAGGCAGCATGGCACCCGATAATACATGACAGGATACAGGATAAGGCAGCATGGCCCACGACAATACAGGACAGGATAAGGTAGCATGGCCCACGACAATACAGGACAGGACCAGGTAGCATGGCACACGATAACACAGGACAGGATAAAGTATCATGGCACACGATAACACAGGACAGGATAAGGTAGCATGGCACACGACAATACAGGACAGGATAAGGTAGCATGGCACACGACAATACAGGACAGGATAAGGCAGCAGCACACACGATAATACACAGGTTAAGGTAGCACGGCACACAACAATACAGGACAGGTTAAGGCAGCTTGGCACACGACAATACAGAATAGTGTAATACAGCAGCTCTGGACAGCAGGATAAGGCAGCACGGTACTGGACAGTACAGTGCAGTGCAGGACAGTATGGTACAAGACAGCTCTGGACAGCAGGATAGACAGCATGGCACAGGAGAGCACAGTGTAGTACAAGACAGCCTAGTTAACGATAGTACAGTCCAATACGGGACAGCATAGTACAGGAGAGTACTGGACAATGCCATAGGCAGTATAGTGCAGGACAAAACGGTGCAGTACTTGCTAGTACGGTACAGGAAAGTACTGGTCAACAGGATAAGACAGTATAGCACGGGACAGTAACATAAGACAGAGACGTACAGGACAGTACAGCTGTGTACAGAACAGTATAGCACAGGACAATGTTGTGTGCTAGTGCCCTGCAAGTAGGCACAGATGCAAACTTTGTCAGTATTTTCTTTTACCGTTTTCTTAAATCCTCCATTTCATCATAAAGTGCCGAGAACAGATCTAGTTGCAAAGTGAGGCGACCGCAGGCGGAAATCTAAACAGATTTTAAATGTAATTAATAGCGAACCGCCAAGAAAACGTAGACAAACGAACCACAAGACAAAACACGACGCGTTTCGACCTCTTAGGTCTTCTTCAGGCAAGATACAAAACACTCAGGACAAAGAAAACGAACGAGCAATTACTTATCTTCCTTCACTTCAGCGCAAGATAGGCGTTTGTTTATTTATTCATTTATTTGTGTATTTATTTACTCATTCATTCATCCATCCACTCATCCATTACATTCATCTGTTCGTTCATCTATAAAATTTCATACTTGGAAGAGGCATTGTCTTGCACTATACAGTCCTGTACAAAACTGTACTGTCCTGTACGTCCCCTTCTTGCACTGAAGTGAATGAAGATAAGTGACTGCTCGTTCATTTTCGTTGTCCTGAGTGTTTTGTATCTTGCCTGAAGAAGACCTAAGAGGTCGAAACGCGTCGTGTTTTGTCTTGTGATTGTTGTTTTTCTACGTTTTCTTGGCAGTTCGCTATTAATTACATTCAAAATTTGTCCAAAACAGACTCCGATTTTCCCTGTAAACGCCTTTTCCAAGTATGAAATTTACTGATTGAATTAAGATGAACGAACAGATGAATATAATGGATGAGCGGGATGGATTAATGAATGAATCAATAAATAATAAAACAATGAATAAACAGATAAATAAACAAAACACAAAAAAAAATGAATGCAAGTAATATTCGTCACAATGATGCAGTTGCAATAATAGACTTTCACGCAAAATAATGATAAAACAATAAATCCAAACCAAACAGAAAGCAGTATTTCAATGCAGTTGATGCATTATGTCTTTAGGCATTCAAACACTGCCCTCATTGCATGTGTGCATCTCCTGCCATGTTTGAGTGCATCTTGGGAAAACTGAAAAGGATGACACGAAAGCATTCAACAGCACAATGGAAGAGAAAGAAACCAAGAACGAACAGAATGCACCTAAAAAATAAATCACCCTGCTCATCGAACTAACGTCCAGCGTTAAATGATGCTAAATCTGATCAGTGAGTGTTTGTGTGTTGTGAAGATGGGTAGAGTGTGGCGGGGGGGAGGGGGGGGGGGGGGGGGGATGAAAAAGGGAACAAATCGATCGAGGAAGTTACGATAACTCGGAAAAGGGGAAAAAGAAGAAGAAAAAAATCCTTTAGAAACCGAACAGGCCAGGCGTTTTGAGCTGAGCTCTTCATCAGCGTGGCTACTCAGGCAGAATGGAGAAGGTACAGTTGCAATCTGACAAATTTCGCGTCAGGAGGGAAAGGCAAGGTCATTTACGTGCAGGAGGTGAAAATTTTTTAACCAAGTCACCCTCCTTTTGCTACAGTTAACACTCCTTCATTTTTTTCCCCAATATCGTATTGTGCTGCACTGCATCTGGGTTCAATTTCTCTTCTCCCCTTTCTATCTCCGTATTTATGATCATACTCCCTGCTGCAGGCAGAGAAGGTGAACGCAGACGACCTTTTAGCTCTGCTCTGTTCTCCGGAGCTGTTGCTCTCAACCTCCAGCAAAGCGTGGAAGAAATGTGGGCCAGCGTGCTGTTCTCAAGCGATGCAATCATCTACCCTTCTGCGCCACCGGGGAGGGAGGCGGGAAGGGGGAGGGGAGGGGGGGGGGGGGGGGGGGGGGGGGGGGGGGTTGGGGGGGGGGGGGGGGGGGGGTGGGGTGGGGGTTGGGGGGAGAGGGGGGCTAGTCGATTTCCGCTAACAAAGCCCATTGAAGCCGGCATTGGTTTGGAGGGGCGTGATTTTCCTTTTTCTTATAATCTTTAATTTCCTTCTTATTTTTTTTTTTTCGTGTGTAAAAATGGCATTGAGTTTTTGCTGTTTGGTTTTCAGATGAAGCACACACAGGCTTCGTTTACCCTGTACAAAATCAAAGTGTGGCACAGCATAGTTTTTCTGTTATCTAATATCTGTCTGTCTGAAAACATAATTGCTAAACAGCTGAGCTGGTTTTGTCTGAGAGTTTTTCAGGTTGTTTGTAAGATCATGGGTCAGCATCTGCAATTTCAGACATTCTCCAATCATTCAAAACAGCAAACGTCTTCTTTGCAAACTTCTCCGCCCCACTCCCTCCTTTACCTGTGTTTTGTTTTTGTTTATGTATGTGCGAGCTAATTTTTTTTTTTCGTAATGGTAAATCCTTTTCATGCCAAATTATAAATTTTCTGCCTTCATGTAGTATTGTGATAACATCTAAGAAAGTTACACTGACGACGACAACAAAAAAAAAAAAACTGCTTTATAAGAGAATCCATTTTTGAGGTCTCAAAAAGTAATGTTGACCAAAATGACGTAAAAAAAACAAACAAATAAACAAAACAAACAAACAAACACAAACAAACAAAAAACTCTCGAAAGATGGGACGTAAATTTCAATCATGGGAACGATGGATGAAGTGCGCAGGATCTAAGTCTCTTTCTCAGATGCTGTTCCCTGGCAAGGACTGGTTTCTGTAATTGAGGGCTTTTGTTTACATTTGTTTAACCAAAACAGGAGGGTTAGAGTGGGAGATGGGGAGAGTGGAGTAGAAGAGGATGTGAAGGAGGGCACAGGAATGGTTACACAGCATTTTTTTTTTTTCAACCCGAAACGTTAATTTTTGGTACAGTTTTCAAATTTCACTCCCAACTCTCTAATATATACACATGGAGGATGGTGGATGAGGTAGAGAGGGAAGAAGGACAGGGTTGGTAAACACACACACACACACACACACGCACACACACACACACACACACACCCCACACTCCACCCTTGTTCCCCTGCCTTTCCCCCTCCTCCTTTATCTAACAAGCTATTGTGCAACAGTGCATGTTACAATTCCCCTGCACATCGTTTGCCCGCATCTCGTATGGACATCTTTACTCCCTGCTGCACGGAGCGGATCGGGGAGAACTGAAACGACCACTTTCGCTGTGCCTTGATATGAATTCAGGCTGGTCTTCACAGAGCAGAGCGCATAGTCTTCACTGACCTATCCATATCCCCTCCTTCCCTGAACTCCCCCCCCCCCCCCCCCCCCCCCCCCCCCCCCTCACACATTTCGCCCGAAAAAAAAAAAATATATATATATTATAAAAAAAAATATATATATATTTTTGTCGCTCCTTACGTGATTGTGATCACCTAGAAAAGTGCATTTGCCCATGAGACGTACGAATATTACCTATCTCTTAAAAGGCTCGAACGCACAGTCTCCGAGCCAGCAAGCCACGGCTCTAACCACTGTACTACCGGACGGTGGCTGGTTGATTTTCTTCTCTTGCTCTTTTGTGTCCTCACCGTCTGTCTTCCCAAACGAACAACGTTCTGTATAGCTTGTCTTGTTTTGATTCAGTGTTGTTGTCGTGTTGTTGTTGTTGTTGTTGTTGTTGCTCTGTCATGCTCACAATCAGAGGGAAATTGGTGCATTCATCATGTCTAACCGCGTAGATCTGTTCCTTTACATTATTATTAGTTTCGCCAAGGAGATCCCGTTGTCGACCATTAGCACCTGTTTGTTTATCTGGCAGGAGCATTAGGCAGAAGCTACTGAGCACTTTTTTTTTCAGCTTCATTTCATCAATAGAAGAATGTAGCCCAAGATCCAACCACCACATTCTGCGCCAGATGTGGATCCAGCACGGGGTCTAGGACCGTCCAGCAACATTAAGACGGCACACAACTGATTTAAAGACAGTTTGTGAGAAGATGCAGTGTGACCTATAGACGAAGGCACTGAAGTTGGTGAGTATCTGTGGAGCAGATGGAAATCAAAAGACACATCTAGCGTCTGTTCCCGTTATTAGTGAGATTACATCATATTGTCCGCTCAACACGTACCGTGTGGTGTTACTATCATGAATTGATAACTGCCTATAAAACTGTCATTTTCAGCGAACATAAAAGTTTTCTCGTGGCATAAACACTGACATTTTGTATTTCTGAACGTCATCTTAAAAGAAAAAATACACAAAATATATATAGTTCCTTAAGTCCGAGCCAACGATTGCTTCCCCTAGTGAAAAGTAATATCGTCTTCACCCATGAACTGATTCAAACGGCTGATCCAAAATGGCGGAAGTCTGCGCTCTCCCGAGATCCATAGTTGTTTGTTTTGTTTTCTATTGTCGGATTTTACCCTGCAAGTATGGCGATGCAACGGTGAATATGTTTGTTTTCGCTCCTCTCTGTTTGCACCTATTAATCCAGAAATCGAAATGTGGCAGGCACACACTCTTTACATGGTACAGATCTTCTGTTTGTTTAAATTGTTGGGGACAGGGTGAAGGGAGATGGTTATGTTTTGGGGAGTTGAGAGCGGTTTGTTGGAAGGAAGGTTACGGAAGCAGAAAGAAGGGGGAGATCGGGAGTGGGAAAGGACAGGAAGGGAGTGTGTGTGTGTGTGTGTGTGTGTGTGTGTGTGTGTGTGTGTGTGTGTGTGTGTGTGTGTGTGTGTGCGTGTGCGTGGGAAGGGGGAACGGGGGATAGTGGTAGTGGTGGTGGTGAATGTCTACAAGCTGTTTTATTTGAATCCTGAAACTGCAAAGCTGACATTTGTTGAAAGCAAACACCGTTCATAAACGAGGAAAAGCAGTGTCACAGAGAAAACATTTCTTATTTGTGCAGGGAAATGGAATCATTACAGCCTGCATCCCTTTCAGCCGCAGCTCCTTCATAAACTTGTAAATATGATTCAGAGACAAACAGGAAAGGTCTGAGACGAGGGGTGGGTGGGAAGGTCTTTGACAAGATGGGAGAATGAGTGGAGGGAACTTTGCGGGAGGGGAAGGGGAAGAGGGTAGATTTAATGATGGTTGTTGGTTGGATGGTAGGATGGTTAGGTAGGGATGGTTAAAGTAATCTCTTTTAGTCAGCTGCACTACACTGGTATTACACTGCTCTGTATCTTAAAGGTACTCTCTTTCTATTCTTTACCTGTCATATAGGTACTGCTGCCTACAGTAATCAAAACAGAACGGGGAAACAACCACTCTACATTCCTGTCTAAAGCTGTTACAATCTTCCACCAAAGAGTTCAGGAAAATTGCGAAAAAATATCTACCCTACTGCAACGCTGCCATCGGCTTAGTTCAGAATAAAAACAACAAAAATACCAAAACAAACGAACAAACAACCAAGAAAGAAAGAATGAAACAAACCCCCCCCCCCCCCCCCCCCCCCCCCCCCGAAAACCTTCGTAGTCGGAAAACGAAGAAAAGTGTTTATTCTGAAGAAAAACAGTACTGCGTGACTTGTGTCCCTTTCTCAGGCACTGTGTTTCATTGTTTGTCTAATTGAAAGCGTAAGCAGATGTGGAGTTGGAAGGAGGGTGGAGTAAATAGGGTGGGCGAGGGGACAGAGAAGGAAGGAAAAGGAAAAGGGAGCGCAATTGATAACGGTTGTTAGCTGATGGATCGGAAAAAAATGTAGCCAAAGTACTTTTCATAAACCAGTTGCAATGCACTTGTACTCTGCTGCTCTGTAGTTTCTTGCTTTCATTGTTTTCGTTTGCTACCTGTCATGGCTATTGCTGCCTAGTGCGATCGCAGCAAAAAAAAAAAAACAGGAAGAAAAAAAAAAAACAGGAAATGTCTACTTTCCTCTGCACTGCTGTTTCTCTTCAGCTGTTCCTCACAATCGCCGACCAAACCGTTCTGGGAAAATGCTGCATGCATTTACTCCTCTCCAGCGATGCCATCGTCTGCTGTCTGCGTCATCAGGCCAGTGGATTTCCGCTAACAAAGCCCGCTTACGCTCGACGCTAGTTTGGCGAAAAGCTGGATTTGGTTTCCTTGCCCTGTCTTATTTCCTCTTTTTTTTTTTTTCAATCCTTCAAAGCATGCAGCTCTTAGATTTAGTTTCCGT
Organism: Conus betulinus; assembly: GCA_016801955.1. Taxonomy (NCBI): domain Eukaryota; kingdom Metazoa; phylum Mollusca; class Gastropoda; order Neogastropoda; family Conidae; genus Conus; species Conus betulinus. The sequence goes on from JADBJO010000483.1 coordinate 147,272, forward strand.
TGTGCTGCACCCTTGAGTACTGAACGGAAAAAGAATGTTCACAAAAGAAGAAGAAAACTGTTCATCTGCGCTGGGAATTAAGTGTGTATGATTTGTGTCCCTTTCTTAAGATTCTGTTTTACTTATGAAGTGGTTTGTATTACTGAAAGTACAAGTGAGGGTAGCTTTGGACCAGAGCTGAACGGAATGGGGGTGTTTAGGGAGGTGGATGGAGAGGGATGGCACAGGGGCGTGTATTTGATAATGGCTATTGGTCGACGGACAAGAAAAATGTGGCTTAGCTACTTCTTTTCTTCATTGTATGTCTTGCGCTGCTCAGTAGTTTTTTTTCTTTCAATTTCCACTATCTCTGTTCTTTGCCTGTCCTGTGTGAGTTGCTGCCTAGAATAATCTAAGAACTCGAAACAACCACGTTGCTCTAGAATACTGTACTCCACACCTGTTCCTCAAATTCCCCGATCAAAGCGTTCTGAAAATTGGGACCTATATCTGCTCTACACCGGCACTGCCATTGTCTGCCAACTGCGACATCAGGCTAGTTGATGTCTGCTAACAAAGCTCGTTAACGCTCGACGTTACTTCGACGAACAGCAATGGTTTTATTCTTTTATTTGTCTTCCATTTATTCTCGCTTTCTTTCTTCTTCATTGTGCTGTTGAATGCAAGCTTGTCACCTTGTTTGATTTTCCTTAGATGTACTCAAAGTTGGTAGCAGATGGCACGCAATGGTGACAATGCCTGAAGGCTTAAAAGACACAATACTTCTTACTGGACGCTTTAAACGTGCTTTTTGCTTGGTTTTGTATATTCTGTTTTAACATTATATTGGTTGAATATCTGTTATTACTACTTCATTATTTTGTTGAATAATTTGTTCATTAGTGCTCTACTTATTTACTCATTTATCATTTATTTATGCATCCATCCATTCGTTCATGTCTGATATTTATCTCTTTACTTATCTTACAGTTCATACTTAGGAGAGGCCTTTAGGAAGAAGATCTGAGTCTATTATCAACATTCCCAAAAACAAAACGGTGGATTTGGAGGACTGGAAAAGAAAATCATGAAACAACAAAAAATGTTCACCTCTAAGTTCTCTTGCTGGTGACTAGAGTACAGTGCTGCCCTACACTCTACAGTCTGGTAACATACTGTACAGTACTCTCCTACACTCTACAGTCTGGTAACATATTGTACAGTGCTGCCTACACTCTACAGCCTGGTAACATACTGTACAGTATTGTCCTACACTCTACAGTCTGGTAACATACTGTACAGTATTGTCCTCCACTCTACAGTCTGGTAACATACTGTACAGTACTGTCCTACACTCTACAGTCTGGTAACATACTGTACAGTACTGTCCTACACTCTACAGTCTGGTAACATACTGCACAGTACTGTCCTACACTCTACAGGCTGGTAACATACTGTCTAATCCTGTTGTCCAATTTTCTCCTGTGCTACATTGTATTGTACTGTACTGCAATGCCCTGTACTGTCCGAACGTTTGTCCAGTATCATCCTATACTATACTGCGTTATACTGTTATAAACTGTATTTTCCTTGAACGTACTATCCTGTCCTGTATTGCAATACATTCCGTCGTTTTAAACTGTACTGTCTTGCATTATATTGTTCTAAACAAAGCTGTTCCTGGTGAGAATTTATACGCATCCGAACAAATATTCAACCATCTTTCCTCTGCCTATTAGGCCTGCAGTTCTGCATATAATGATTTTGTTCAGGGAGTGCTACTTGTTCTAAAAAAATGGATGGAGTAGCGTAGCGCGCGTGCGTGTGTGTGTGTGTGTGTGTGTGTGTGTGTGTGTGTGTGTGTGTGTGTGTGGGGGGGGGGGGGGGGGGGGGGGGGGGGGGGAGTAGGGAGGTAAAAGTAGGAAAAAAAGTTATTGGGTAAGCCAACAAAAATTATACACTTAACACTGGAAAGGGGGGGGGGGGGGGGGGGGGAAAGGCTTTTAAAAACAGAACACGTTAGGCATTTCAAGTTTTGTTCATCATCAGTATGGCTATTGAGACAAAGTGCAGAAAATGTGTGGGGGGAAAAAGGCTGACGAAAGTTCAGTTTGGCTGGAAGAATGAAGACACTCATGTGAAGGAGGTGGGGATATCGATGCAGGTCCTGCCCTTCTTTTACTACATTTGCAATACATCGTTTTTTGTTGTTTTTTCCCCCAATTTACAACTACACTGCACTATTTCTGCGATAAATTTCTCTCTCGGCGCTTTCCTCGTCTTACAATTATTCTGCCTGCTGAAGATGAAGGAGATGAACGCAAATGATCACTTTGCCTTACTGTGATCTCTAGAGCTGCTGCTTATTCTTAACATCCTCTGACCTCATGTTGAAGAAAACGTGGACCGTGTGTTTGGCTCCAGTGATGCGATAGTCGTCTGCCCTTCTGTGTGTCCGTGGGCTGGTAGATTTGCGCTAACAAAATCCCTTGAGGCCAACATCAAGTCGAGGAAGCGCGGTTTTCTTTTCTTACTTGTCTTTCATTCTTTAATTTCCTGCTTCTCCATTCTTATGTATGGCGTGTGTGTGTGTGTGTGTGTGTGTGTGTGTGTGTGTGTGTGTGTGTGTGTGTGTGTGTGTGTGTGTGTGTGTGTGTGTGCGCGCGCGCGCGCGCTCGCGTACGTGTGTGCGTGCTTGCGTGTGTGCGGGCGTACATGTGTGTGTGTGTGTGTGTGTGTGTGTGTGTGTGTGTGTGTGTGTGTGTGTGCGCGCGCGCGCGCGCGTGCGTGCGTGTGTGCGTGCGTGCGTGCGTGTGTGTGTGTGTGTGTGTGTGTGTGTGTGTGTGTGTGTGTGTGTGTGTAAAGCATCTATCTTTCACAATTTAGTATTCGTGTGAAGCCCACAAAGGCTTCAGAATATAAATGCTCACAGGCTGGCAATGTTTGGATGTCTGTTGTCTGCTGCATAATTACACGGCTGTTTTTTTTTGATATGACAAATCCCAGTAGTATATCCTGTCCCTGTTTCCTTTCCTTTTATTTGTATTTACCCACCACAGTGGCAAAAAGCTATAGCCGAGGTTTTGCTTCTGGTGTTGTTTCATGAATGTCTATTTGCTTGTCCGTTTGTTTATTTCTTTGTCCGTCTGAAAAATAACTCGAAAACAACCGGGCAGACTTTTTTTCCCAATATTTTCACCATTTTCATAATCTGGACCGCAAATTTGTCAAAACGTCCGTGCTATGATTTGCTCTGTTCCCCGTTCCATTTTCTCCTTTTCCTGTGTTTATGCGTATTTCTTTCTTCTCAGAATGGCTCATTCCTTTTTGTCTAAAACTATTCTATACGATATTTTTATGTTTTGTATCGTGATAAAACCAACGAAGTAAAGAAGTAAAAGTTAAAAGAGAATCAGTTCCTGAGGTCTCTAACGATGATGCTGACAACACCACACATCCACACCCACTCCCCCACCCTCATATACCCCCCCCCGCCCTCCCCCCCCCGACCCAGACACACACACACACACACACACACACACACACACACACACACACACACACACACACACACACACACACACACACACACAACACAACAACCAACCAGCCAACCAAGTAAACAAAATGCGCTCCCAAGATGGGATGTAAGTTTCATTTGTAGAAGTGCGCAGGATTCGAGTCTCTTTTTAAGACGCTCTCTTCAGGCAAAGATGGGTTCATTTAATCGACTTGCTTTGTATACATCTGTGTGACCCAAAGAGAGGGATGACGGTAAAGCGGCATCTGTGGAATAAAGACAACTGTGAAGGAGGGAAGAGGGACGGTTCGTTTGCTGTTTTTAAACCCGAAACTGTAATTGGTGGCATAGTTCAATTTTCACTCCCCCCCCCCCCCCCTCCTTCCTCCATTTCGATTTACTACTCCTGCCTGGCGATCAGAGAACCATAGAGAGTGAGAACACCCTGCAGTTCTCGGCGCCGCTGGTTTCCAGCACTACTTTAAACAATTCTTAGTAATCAGAAGCACTTAAAAAAAAAAAAAAAAAAAAAAAAAGTGGGGCGGGGGTGGGGGTGGGAAGGTGGAAGGGGGAAAGAATCTGCACCGGAACGGTGCAATTAACTCCCTTTCCGTCTCACGGGGTGGGCGATTTCCGCAAATGATTCCTTCAGCAGGCAACAACGCTCAGTGAAGCCCTTTGTCAGTGTCAGTTTCTATTCACAGATTTTTTTTTTTCAACTAGAAAAAAAGGTTAGTTTCAAAACGAGGTGACTGAGGGCAGAAAATGAAGCACATTTTTAGAAAGAAACGGTCTTAGTTCCACCAGACGATACAGACAAACAAATAACAGGACAAAACACAATGCATTTCGACCTCTTGGGTCTTCGTCAGGCAAAAACAAGCAACATTTAGGACATCGAACACCCAGAACAAGCAACCACTTATGTTCTCATATTCGGCACAAAATGGGTGTTGAACTTTGTGCCGAGTATGAGAAGATATGTGGTGGCTCGTTCTTCGTTTTCATTGTCCTAAATGTTGCTTGTTTTTGCCTGTAGAAAAACCCAAGAGGTCGAAATGCATAATGTTTTGTCCTGCAATCTGATTATCTGTATCGTCTGGTGGAACTTAAGCCGTTTCTTTTCTTACCCCCCCCCCCCCCCAAAAAAAAAAAAAAAAAAAAAAAACAAACCAACCAAACAAACAAACAAACAAAAAACATACAAATGAGGAAGATTGGTGGATAGGTAGAAAGGGAAAGGAGAAAGGAGATGGGCTGAAGCATCTCCCCAATGCCAACCTCCCCCTTATCTATCATGGTCTTGTGCTACACTGTACGTTACAATTCCACCGTATCCTTTCCCGTATCCTCCCCAGTAATAAGACATCTTTTCTCCCTGCTGCACGGAGCGGATCGAGGAGACAGAATCGACCACTTTCGATATGCACGGAACTCAGGCTGCTCTCCCCGAAGCAGAGTGCATCGCCATCAAAGAGCATTTTTTTTTTTCTTTTCTTTTCTTCTTCATTTTTTTTTTCCCCTTTTTGCTTCTGGCATGTTTTTGTTCTCTGAGAAAATTGGATTTGGCCTTAAAAAGTCCGAATACGAAAACAAAACACCTTTAACCCACAATGCCCCAGCCGGAAGCATACGACGCTAGCAACAATGCACGGCAGTGGCTGGGGGATTTTCTTCCCTTGCTCTTTTGTTCTCTCTGTCTTTATTCCCAACGTTTGTTTGTTGTCTTGGGCTGTTAACTGTTTCACTACTTCGTTTTCGTTTTTCTTCTTCTTCTTTCTTCTTCTTCTTCTTTCTTCTTCTTTCTTTCTTTCTTTCTTCTTTTCTTTCTTTCTTTCTTTTTCTTCTTTTTGCCCTGTCACGCTCACAGTCATTGGAAAATTGGTGCACTCAATGGAGACTTTGACTAAACACGTGGATCTGTTCAATGATATTTATAAGATCCGCCCAGGATTTTACGTTTCCAACATCGTTGCATTTTTTTTTCTTCTGCTTGTTTGTTTGGCAAAAGAATCACGCTAAAATGTCCTCAGCTTATTTCCATTTGATTCGTCAAAGGATAGAACGAGGTCCAAGAACAAACCCCACACCATTTTTTGTCTGGATTCGGTTCGAACGTGGCACACAGGACCATCCAGCAAGACTAAGACGCCAAACCTACACTTACCTATTCACGTTACACACAGCATGCACCTACACTTTACCTATTCAGCAAATGGATGACACGTTACACACAGCATGCAAGTTGTGTTAACGAGTGGTAAGAATGTAACGAACCTTTAAGTAAAATTGGAAGAATGAACGAAGTAAAGGGAATTGAGTGAACGATATTGAACGATATTGACTGGATGACACGGGAAACGACTAAATGAAGAAGCAGCTGGCTGCTCTTCAGACGGCACTACCCAGGTAGACAGCCCGTTGTGTTAACGAGTGGGTTTTGTAAAGGTTGAGAGAGTTTTGGTCTCTAAACGATGATAGACGCTCTATAAGTATTCATTATAATACTAATATTAATAAAAGACAAACAAATATGCTAGAAGGATACAATCTGGGCCCATGGACAAACGCATTTCAGTTTGGTGAAGATCTGTGCGCGTATCCATTTTTTTTCCCCCCCCCCCCCCCTTTTTTTTTTTTTTTTTTTTGCTTCTGGCATGTTTTTGTTTTCTTAGAAAATTGGATCTGGCCTTAAAAAGTACGAATACGAAAACAAAACACCTTTTAACCCACAATGCCCCAGCCGGCAGCATACGACGCAAACAACAGTGCACGGCGTGTGTTCCCATCCTGAACGAGAATAGCACACATTTCCATTAAACATGGACAGTGTGAAATTACTGCCATGAACAGACAACTGTCTACGTTTCCGCTTATTTTCCGTATAACCCAGGCTAGCGACCACACAGAGAGCTTATGAGGGCTGTCAAACGTACACAGGGGGAAAAAAGTCACATCACAGAAACAAGTCAGACTATCAAACAACAACAAAACAAAACAAAAAAAAAAAAATAAAAAAAACAGAAACAAACAAAAAAAAAGCGGCTGCGGTAACTACACTACTGACATCTTACGGTGCATACCATTAATCTATGCTTAGACCACAAAGCATTCCCCTGGATTAATCACCCCTAGAATTTTTCAAAATCGTAAATAAATAAATAAATAAAAAAAACAAAACAGCCTTATGGGTCAATACACATTGCAGAATGGACAATTAGTGTCCACCCTGGACAGTGTGTACAATTTTGCCTAGCTTGTCGCTAGACTACATCGAAAAAAAACCAACCAAATAAACAAACACAAACAAAAAAAAACGCTTTCATGTCACAAACTATCAGACTGAAAGAAATGTATAAGAGTTTCCCAAACAAGGACAGGAAAATGGTCTACGTAGAGGGGGAAAAAGTGGACGACAGTAAAGAAAGAACCCCCCCCCCCCCCCCCCCGAAAAAAAGATGAAAGTAAAATAAAAAGAAATGAATAAATAAAGGCCGAGTCAAAGAGAGTTGCAGAACAGAGGAAATGACAAGCACAGAACATGAAGAAGGGGGGGGGGGGGGGGGGGGAAGGGAGCGGGAGGGGAATTGCTTGTGCTGAAAGAGCCCTCGACATGCCTACAGGGACAACTACCTACACAAAGTAATGGATTTTCAGGGAATACTAAAATGTTCTTGTGGCATAAGCGTTGACATTTTGTTTTTTTCTGAACATCGTTTTAAAAAAGAAAACGTACACAACGAACAGCCCCTTCAGTCCGAACCAACTATTACATTTCCTGGTGTTTACTCGTCAACTGACTCCAAAAGCGGATCCAGTATTAGTTCGACTTTGGCAGACTTCGGCACCCTTCCGGGTGCTCTTCTAGGTGTCGTTTGTTTCGCGCTTCTTTCGCTGGATTTTCCCTGCAAGCAAGGCGATGCGATGCTGAGGATTTTCCCCCGGTCCTCTCGGTTCGTGTGATTGTGTATTTGCTTACCCAGAAGATCGAAGTGTGGGCGATTCTGCTTTGCATTGTGCAGAATTTTTATTTTGTTTATTTTTGTTTTAATAGAAGAACAAGAGGGGTGATGGTGGAGTGGGAGTAGAGGGGTAGATGGGTGTGTGTGTGTGTGTGTGTGGGGGGGGGGGGGGGGGGGGGGGGTAGGGGGAGGGGGGGGTTGGAATGGTTGGTAGAGAGGTTACGGAAGCGGGAAAGAGGGGCGTGTGTTGGGAGAGGGGACGGCACGGGGAAGGGGAGGGGAAAGCTGTGTGTGAGAGTTAGGGTAGGGCGGGTAGGACTGTGATTATCTAAAAGCTGTTTAGTCTGAATCCAATAAGCGCAAATCTAACGAAATATTGATATAAGGAATCATTCTTAAAAGAGGAAAGACCAGTTTCAGTCAGATTTTTTTTTTTCTTATTTGCTCAGGCATTTGAGTGTGTATAGTTTGCATCCTTTCATGCGTAGCTCCTTCACGAAGTCGTGCATTTGACTCGAAAAAACAAGTAGGAAAGGTGGGGTATGCATGGGGTAGGGGGGGGTGGGAAGGGAAAGGGAGGGAACGGCAGGCGGAGTCTGGTCAGGAGGAGGAGGTGCAGGGAGATTTAGGGAACGTGCAAGGAATAAGATGGAGGGGGGGGGGGGGGGGGGGGGGGGGGGGGGGAAGAGGGGCGGGGGGGGGGGGGGGGGGGGGGGCAGAGGAAGAAATTGGATTTAACAGTGATTGTTGGTTGATGGCAAGGAAAAGAAGTGATGGATACATGGGCAATGCTCACAACTGAAACAGATCACTCTGCTTCTGTTCAGACGGGTATTGCCGTCTACTGTGATCGAAGAAGAACGGGAAGCAGGCACTTTGCTCTGCATTCCTTCTCTCTACAGCTGTTCCCCGCAGTCTCCAACCCAAAGCATTCAGGAAAAGAGAAACATGAATCGGCTCCATTCCAGCGATGTCATCGTCTGCCTTCTGCGTCATCAGGTCAGTCGATTTCCGCTATCAAAGGCCCTTTATGTTCCACTCTAGTTCGGTGAAAGTTGTGGAATGTTTCTTCGTCCTTCGTTGTTTTCTTCTGTCCTTCGTTGTTTTCTTCTGTCTTCTTCGTTGTTTTCTTCTGTATTGTTTTTTTTCCCCTCTCTCAACTGGTATTCTTTGATTATTTGTGTGTGTGTGTGTGTGTGTGTGTGTGTGTGTGTGTGTGTGTGTGTGTGTGTGCTGCATTCACAAACTTGAATTCTGAAAGTAAAATGTTCGCAAACGAGGAAAAAAATTGTATCTGACAGGGAACATACTGTTCATTTGTGCTGGAGAATTAAGTGTTTGTGGTTTGCGTCTCCTTCTCAGACCTTGTGTCTCTATTAAGTTGTGTGTTTTATGGAAGGAACAAGTGAAGGTACATCGGGACATGCGGAGCAGAACAGGATCGGATATGGAGGGTGGACAGGATGGGACGTGGAGGGTGGACAGAATGGGATGTGGAGGGTAGACAGGATGGGATGTGGAGGGTAGACAGGATGGGATGTAGAGGGTGGACAGGATGGGATGTGGAGGGTGGACAGGATGGGATGTAGAGGGTGGACAGGATGGGATGTAGAGGGTGGACATGATGGGATGTGGTAGGATGGACATGATGGATGTGGAGGGTAGACAGGATGGGATGTAGAGGGGTGTACAGGATGGATGTGTAGAGGGGGGACAGGATGGGATGTAGAGGGTGGACAGGATGGGATGTGGAGGGTGGACAGGATGGGATGTGGAGGGTGGACAGAAGTGGGATGTAGAGGGTGGACAGGATGGGATGTGTAGGATGGACAGGATGAGATGTGGAGGGTGGACAGGATGGGATGTAGGTGGTGGACAGGATGGGATGTGTAGGATGGACATGATGAGATGTGGAGGGTGGACAGGATGGGATGTGGAGGGTGGATAGGATGGGATGTGGAGGGTGGACAATATGGGATGTGGAGGGTGGACAGGATGGGATGTGGAGGGTGGACAGGATGGGATGTGGAGGTGCACAGGATGGGATGTGGAGGTGGGCAGGATGGGATGTGGAGGTGGACAGGATGGGATGTGGAGGGTGGACAGGATGGGATGTGGAGGTGCACAGGATGGGATGTGGAGGTGGGCAGGATGGGATGTGGAGGTGGGCAGGATGGGATGTGGAGGTGGACAGGATGGGATGTGGAGGTGCACAGGATGGGATGTGGAGGTGGGCAGGATGGGATGTGGAGGTGGACAGGATGGGATGTGGAGGGTGGACAGGATAAGATGTGGAGGGTGGACAGGATGGATGTGGAGGGTGGACAGGATAAGATGTGGAGGGTGGACAGGATGGGATGTGGAGGGTGGACAGAAGTGGGATGTAGAGGGTGGACAGGAAGGGATGTGGAGGGCGGACAGGATCGTATGTGGAAGGTGGATAGGATGGGGTGTGGAAGGTGGACAGGATGGGATGTGGAGTGTGGACAGATGGGATGTAGAGGGTGGACAGGATGGGATGTGGAGGGTGGACAGGATGGGAGTGGAGGGTGGACAGGATGGGATGTGGAGGGTGGACAGGATGGGATGTGTAGGATGGACAGGATGGGATGTGGACGGTGTGGACAGGATGGGGATGTAGAGGGATGGACAGGATGGGATGTGAGGGGTGGACAGGATTGGATGTGGAGGGTGGACAGGATGGGATGTAGGTGGTGGATAGGATGGGATGTGGAGGGTGGACAGGATGGGATGTGGAGGGTGGATAAGATGGGACGTGGAGGGTGGACAGGATGGGATGTGGAGGGTGGACAGGATGGGATGTGGAGGGTGGATAAGATGGGATGTAGAGGGGGGACAAGATGGGATGTGGAGGGTGGACAGAAGTGGGATGTGGAGGGTGGACAGGATGGGATGTGGAGGTGGGCAGGATGGGATGTGGAGGTGGACAGGATGGGATGTGGAGGGTGGACAGGATCGTATGGTGAGGGTGGACAGGTTGGGATGTGGAGGGTGGACAGGATGGGATGTGGAGGGTGGACAGAGGAGGGAGGGAAAGAGATAGCAATGGGTAGTGGTGGTTGTTGGTCGATGGAGGGGAAAATGTGATTTACTGTGTGTGTGTGTGTGTGTGCGTGCGTGCGTGTGTGTGTGTGTGTGTGTGTGTGTGTGTGTGTGTGTGTGTGTGTGTGTGTGTGTGTGTTACTCCAGCTGTGATACACCATTACTGCGTTTTTTCTGTACTAAAGATTATTTTGATGCTTTCTACCTGTCGTAAGTATCTTGCTTCTCGAGCGATCAAAGATGGGTAGGAAATGACCACTTGGCTCTGCACTGCCGCCCTCTTGTGCTGCCGCTCTTTTGCGCTGTTCCTCACAACCTCCGACCAAGGCGTCCAGGAAAATGGGGGCATGTATTTTACCCCACTCCAACGATGCTATTGTCTGCCCTCTACGTCATCAGGCCAGTCGATTTCCGCTAACAAAGGCTCTTTATGCTCGACGCTTGTTCGGCGAACAGCAAGAGTTTGTTTTCTGGACCCTCATTGTTTCACTCTTCATTCATTCCCGTGTGTGTGTGTGTGTGTGTGTGTGTGTGTGTGTGTGTGTGTGTGTGTGTGTGAGCGCATGTGAGCCTGCATGTCTGTGATTTGCTGTGTAGTGCTGCGCTCACAATCTCTAAACAAAAGAAAATGTTGTCAAACGAGAAAAACTGTTCGTTTGTAAAACGAATTAATCATGTATGATCTGTGTCCCTCTCAACGAGTTTGTCGCATTTTTGAAGCTGGTTGCATAACTGAAAGAATAAGTGTGTTGTGGATTTCCTTGAGGGTGGGGCGAAAAGGGGGGGTGCGGTGTGGCAGGCGAATGGAGGAGGGACGGAAACTGAAAAATGAGAGCACACAGAAGTGACTCATGGTTGAGAGCAACTGCAACTGTAAGAGAGAACATATCTTTTTAAAAATCGTTCTGAGACAGACTGATCTTGGACGGGTTTGTATTTTTTTCATGCTCTCTCTGTTTCTGTTCTCTGTCTGTTATATATGTATTTTATTGACTACAGCAATCAAGGAAGAAGAACGGAAACGGCCACCTTACTCTTCACTGCTGCTTCTACTAGAGATATTCCTCACTATTTCTGACCGCTTTGGTTCAGAAAAATTGGGCCATATATCTGTGTGCAATCATCTACCTTCTGCGTCACCAGAGCAGTAGATTTCTGGTAACAAAACCCTTTCATAGTCGACGCTTCTTTGACGAACAGCATCATTTCTTCTATTTCACCGCACTTTCTGTATTGCTCACTGTGTTTTAAAACCTGCATCTCTTTTTAATTTAGTTGTTACTTTTCTGCACTCAAAATCTTGAGTTCTGACAAACAAAGTCCACGAACTAGGAAAATTGTTCATTTAATTTTGTTAAGAGAATTAAGTTTATATGACTTGTGTCCCTTTTTTCCCCGCGTCTCATTTCAATGAAGTCATTTGCACGACTGAAACAACAGGATAGGAGCGGAGTTATGCCCGGATGCCGGACTGAACGGGTTGGGGGTGTGTGTGTGTGTGTGTGTGTGTGTGTGTGTGTGTGTGTGTGTGTGTGTGTGTGTCGGGGTGGGTGTGGGGGGTGATGGAGGAGGGAGGGAAGAACAAAGGGAGAGAATCTGATGATGGCTGTGTTGGCTGAATGAGAAAAGGGTGGGTCAAACTATATGTCTTTAATTCAGCTGCAATGCAGTTGTCTTTCACTGCTCCGGATTTTTCGCGACTTCATTGTTTCTGTTCCCTCTCAAAGATGTATTACTGCCTGTGGCACTCAAAGAACAACAGAAAACACCCACGTTGCTATGCGCGGCTAAATCTCTTGAGATGTTCCACAAAATCTACCAAAACGTTCGGGAAAATCAGGGCGTGCATCTGCTCCACTGTAATGATTCCAGCATCTGCCTTTCTGCATCAACAGGGCCGTTGATTTCCACTAACAAAGAACATTCCGGGGGCCGGAATAGCTCAGTTAGTAGAGCGCCGGACTCGTGATCCTGAGGTCACGGGTTCGAATTTCGGTACAGGGGGATTTTTCCCTCGGAGTTAACATTGGTTCTGACTCCATTCCCCACACAGTCCTTCGAATGAGACTATAAACCGGGGCTCCGTGTGTGAACTCACGCATAACATCTTGCACACAGGTAAAATCCCATCACCAACTTTCGGAAGAGAAGGCCAGTTTGGCCGTTGGTATGGATGACACGTTACACATAGCATGCACCCTGCGTGAGAGATTGAAAGAATGGAGGAAGTAAGGAAACTGAGTGAACGATATTGAACGATATTGACTGGATGACACGGAAACGACTGAATGAAGCGCCCAGCTGGCAGCTCTTCAGTCGGCACTACCCAGGTAGGCAGCCCGCTGTGTAAACGAGTGTGGATTGTAAAGCGCTTAGAGCTTGGTCTCTAGCCGAGAATAGGCGCTATATAAGTATTCATTATTATTGTTATTATTATTATTATTACTCTGCTTTGGCAAACAGCCATGGTTTTGTTTTCTTGTCCTTTGTTCTTTTCTTTCTGTACCTCCATTTCTTTTTAGAGATTGCATCACGTTGATTGTAGCTTTTGTTTTTGTTGTGGTTACAATCGTGAGTTCTGAAAAAAGAAAATCGCAGAAAGAAGAAAGCTGACTACTTGTCAAGGAATTCCCTGGGTATGGTTTGGGAAGAAAAGATGAACTTGGAGCAGAATAGGGTGGGGTGAGATGTGGATGGAGGAGGAAGGGAAGGGAAAAGTGAGTGCATTTCATAACGGGTTGTTGGCTGATGGACGGGAAAAATGTGGTTAAGTACTTTTAATCAAGCTATGACTTACTAGTACTGAGCCGCACTGCATTAAAAAAAAAAGAAGTCAGTTGTTTCTACTGTCTGCGTGTCACATGAGTACTGCTGTCTAGAGCGATCAAAGAAGAACGGAAACGGCCACTTTGCTCCGCACTGCTGCTCTCCGGGCCAGTTCCTCCCAACCTCCGACCAAAGCTTTCTGAAAAATGGGGACCCACATCTACTCCCCTCCAACGATGTCATCGTCTGCCTCCTGCGTCATCGACTGCATCAGGCCTGTCGATTTCCGCTAACAAAGGCCGTTAACTCTCGGCATTAGTTCGACGCACAGCGCGAGTTTCTTTTTACTTGTTGTTTTCCTTTCATTCGTGCTCGCTTTCCCCTCCATCGTGCTGTTGAATGCTCGCATGTCATCCCATTTAGTTTCCTCTGGACGCGCTCAAAAGTGGCAAGAAATGCAAGCACGCAACGGGGATACTGTTTGAACGCTTAAGGACATAAAGCTTCCTGCTGATTTATTGATTGATTGATTTATTTTTGTTTTGCTTTCACTTGTTTTATCCATTATTTTATTTTTTTTTGTCAATGTCTCTTAACATAATCTTATCAATATGAACAATACTGAAATTATTTTTGTGGGTGTTCCGAGTTTTTTTTTCTTTCTATCTATCTATCTATCTATCTATCTACCTATCTATCTATCTATCTACATCTATCATTAGTCATTTCATTTGTTGATTTATGCATTCATTTTTCACATATTATTTTCATCTGTTCAGCGTATATTTCACTGTTGAGAGAGGCATTTAGCGATAAAATCTGAGTCTACTCTCAACACTTCGTAACAATACGGTGAAATAGGATTGGGAAAAAAAAGTCATGAAAAAAGTTCGCCTTTGACTACTAGCACATGTACGTATGCAATACACACACACACACACACACACACACACACACACACACACACACACACACACACACACACACACACGCAAGCAAGCACACAAGCGCGCGCACGCGCACACACACACAAACCGAGTATCTATACGCGTCTACATAAACATGCACGCACGCACGCATGCATATAGGCACACAAGGACGCGCGCCAACACACACACACACACACACACACACACACACACACACACACACACACACACACATACACACAACATAGATGCACAAGAGGACGGTCAAAAAAAAAAGAAGATACAAATGACAATAAAATGGGGGTGGGGAAGGGTGGGAAGAGAGAGAGAGAGAGAGAGAGAGAGAGAGAGAGAGAGAGAGAGAGAGAGAGAGAGAGAGAGAGAGAGAGAGAATCGGTGTGGAGATGGAGGAGGGTTGGAGAATAGTGGAGGGAAAACTGGGGCAAAAACGTACGGACAATTCAAGTTGCTTTGAATCCATAACCATGGTTACCTTGACGTCATGAGCCAAAAGAAAAAAAAAAAAAAAAAGACATTTAAAAATGTTGCCTTGAAAGTGTAACGGCTGTGATGTTACCATTTTCTTTTACATCCATCCAGACTCCTCCCTCCCTCCCTCCCTCCGCCCCTCTCTCTGTGTCTGTCTGTCTGTCTCTCTTGTTTTTGTTCCTTTTCTCTCCCTCTCTCTCTCCTTGTCAGTCGGTCTCTCCCTCTCCCTCTGTCTGTCTGTCCCTTTCTCTCTCCCTGTCTCTCCGTCTGTCTGCCCTCTCTTTCTCTCTCTCTCTCTCTGCCTTTGTGTGTGTGTGTGTGTGTGTGTGTGTGTGTGTGTGTGTGTGAGTGTGTGTGTGTGTGTGTGTGTGTGTGTGTGTGTGTGTGTGTGTGTGTGTGTGTGTGTGTGTGTGTGTGTGTGTGTGTGGTGCGCGCGCTCCTACATTCCCCCTTTTCCTGTGCCTCTTTCTGTGCATCCCTCGTTTTCTCTAAATATCTCTCTCTCTCTCTCTCTCTCTCTCTCTCTCTCTCTCTCTCTCTCTCTCTCTCTCTCTCGTGTGTGTGTGTGTGTGTGTGTGTGTGTGTGTGTGTGTGTGTGTGTGTGGAACACATACGCGTTACGTACAGTTAAAGTCTTGTATGGAATACAGACAGAAATAAACGCATCTGGATAATGTCACTGACACAATCGATTCAAGCTGTACGTATTATATCCTATCGTTATGTACCAGACAGATGACTACACGTGAAGCAAGACAGGTGAGGTGAGGGTGTAAGGTGGTGGTGATGGGCAGCATTGGGGTGGGGGAGGGGAGGGGGAAGCGGAGCTGGGAGAAGGGAAGGAAGTTGAGGAGTGGACACTGGGCAGGAGGTATGCATGTGACTTTGATTTTTCTACACCAACCCTCTGGTGGCTCTTCGCAAAACAACAGCTGGGGCACCGGGGACAACGCAGTCCTCCGCCAAGGTTGAACATGTCGGGGAAATCTTTTTTTTTTTTTCAGTCAGGGGAGTAATAGAAGGAAGCGACTGAAAATATTGCTTCCCATGTATTTTCATTTAAATGGGAGAAGTGAAGTGAAAAAAAAATGTCATCGTTCATATAACCAGAAAATTTCACATTGCCGCGACAATATATCGCTCAATAGAGCTTTATCAGTTCGTAAAATGATAACTTCACAGTGAACATGTTCAGAGGAAATTCTAATTCCTGTCGCTGAACGGATCCAGGAACTGACGTTTGATCCACATCCCCAATGTCGATCCCCATCCGGCCTGGGGCCACTTTCCGTCCTTCGGGGGAAATTTCGTTCAAATTTGTTCCCTAGTGTCTACGTGGGCTTGTTCACAAGTGCACGCGGATGAGAACGTTATCTCCTTAGACAAGTAACACAGCCAGTAATAATACTGATTAAACTAATCGAGCCAAAATTGATTTCAAGCACTCTATGAAACAAATCAATGATAAAAAAAGATGTAGAACAAAACAAAAAGCCAGAGGGAAATTATACGCACTAAACATACGTCGTGCGCCAGTTCTGCTAATGCTCAAGGCCTCAGTGAGTTGAGATGAAAAAAAAAAGAGAGAAAAGAAATAAAAAGAACAGAGAGAGAGAGAGAGAGAGAGAGAGAGAGAGAGAGAGAGAGAGAGAGAGAAAAAGGTATTCTCCAGCCAGCGGGCTATGCTATTAACGAAATATCTAGGTGTGCATTTTCACCTCCATCACGAAGGATAATATGCTTTCATTCGCGTCTTTGCATTGCTTTTTTTTTTTTCATTTTCTTTCTTTCCTTTTTCTTTCCTTCTTTGTTCTTGTCAGAACTAAAACTTCTGAACTAATTCTTACCCAACAGAAAGACGGAGGCGTTACGCCCAAGTAGGCGTTATGGCCCAAGGACATCCTCCTCTCTCTCTCTCTCTCTCTCTCTCTCTCTCTCTCTCTCTCTCTCACACACACACACACACACACACACACACACACACACACACACACACACACACACACACACACACATTTGATTCATCATCCTAGACATGAAGGGGAAAAGGATGACGAAGTTGTAAGTCAGGCAATGAGATGCTAAACACTTTGGAAATCAGTCTTTGCACCAGCTTTTGGCTCAACAATCTTAGGTACCGAGTAATAAATATCATGTTCGATAATTAAAACAAACATAATATTATGTAAAGTTAAAAGTTGCTGGGATACTGAGTACAAACCTGCTTAAACGATCAGTTTCAAGCAGGCGTTACGTCCGTGTTTCTGAAGTCTTTCAACAGGTAAATTCTACACCGATACAAAACATGGTTTACATTACAATTATAAAACGTCTTTTAATACAACACCAAAGATCATTATAACTGATTAATTTTCACTTCAGTCGTGACTTTGATTGTTGAACCATAGACGAGGGGGAAGGTGTGTGTGTGTGTGTGTGTGTGTGTGTGTGTGGGGGGGGGGGGGGGTGTCCTCTTTTCAAACAAAAAGTAATGTTGAGTTTTCTTGATTTGGTCTACTTTTGCTTCAGTGATTATTTAGTTGTCTTTTATAATCACGAGCGGACTGACGTTTTGCCAGTGTCGCATCAACAACGAATTCAGGTTTACCCTATTTGGCACCCACAAAGAAACGTCAGATGAGAAAAAACATTTTCCGAAACACGCAGTGCTGGTTTAGTCTTAGAATCCAACCACACAGTTTCATGATTCTTCCATGTTTCACGCATTTTCACTTCAAAATCTAGAAGTTAAGGCTATGGTATACCATTTCAGGGGCTGTGCGGAGGCTAGCTGCTATCATTCCAGACTTTTTTTTCTTCTCATTCTGTGATATAAAAGCTGCCCCTTTGACAGTGTTATTCAGTGTCAAGACTTGTTGATCCTGAATACAAGTCACTGTCAACATTCTACCACTCACTGAAACCCAGTCAATAAGTTCTACGTAGATAATTGATTATTAAGCACTGTTTTTTACACCACTGGTCACTATAACCAAACTTTCTCTGGGTTGTAACTAATCCTGTCCCTGAATAAACCGTTTCAAGTCTGTTACATCGTGGAAACACGCCAGCAACGCTAGGTATTACATTATCCATGAAAAGAGTTGAGGCATGGTGCCACAATTGACGTACGATCAGCGTTGCAAGCAGCGATGAGCAGCAGAGCATTGTATACGGAACAGCATCGTGTGCCAGACTGTTTGGAAAGGAAGTGAGTAAATGATATTCCTTTATACTTCAATTTCAATTTGGTTCCGTAACAGTGAAGTACTCATTCATGTAATCTGAACAGACCTTCAGGTTTTCAAACAATTTTGACTTTTCGCGAGAACATTACAACTGTACACGAGTTACATCACTAAAAGAGTCAAATTCGTCCATTGTCCCAGTGTTCTGATGTAGCTATTTTCGACGTAAAATTAATTGTGTAGTATATTTTCATGGATTATTAAAACATTAGGGTAATAATAAAAAATGCTGCTGTTTGGTATTTTACTTGTCCCATTGAACAAAATACAGGGGAAGTATTTTTTTTTGTATTGCTTACTTCCTATAGCAGAAAAAAAAACAATCTTATGCTCATTCATGTACTAACTTAAAGGTCATATCAAGAATCCATTCGACCGAAAAAGAGACCTGCGATCTTCTAAGTGTCATTTTAATTTATTTATTTATTTATTTATCGATTTATAATTTCTTGTATTGGCTGTCAGCAGAAACCACCCCGTCTTAAATTTACTTCTCTGTTTTGTAGTAACCAACGGAAAGCAAAGTTGAAAGACGAACTATGCTGTTGACTCGTTTTGTTTATTCGGTTGTGTGCCATAGAGTCTCTCTCTCTCTCTCTCTCTCTCTCTCTCTCTCTCTCTCTCTCTCTCTCTTTTTTGTCTTCTCATGTAAGAAACTGTCTGCCAGTGCCCGGATGATTGCTGGTTTCCGTCTTTCTGTTGGCAGGTTCTGGTGGTACGCTTTCAATTCATGGGGCCTTCCGTCTCCTGGCGATACACGGACAGACTCTTGCACCGCCAATCATATGAGTACCATTCCCTCACAAAGGTCGCCCTGCAGGGCTGCTTGACGAGCTTGACTACAGTCCAGGCAATTAACGGCACCAGCCCGGTTCCCTTCTCCTAATCCTTTATTCAGCGGTGACTCTACTTTCTGCGCTAGGAAGTCGACACTGGCTGGGCGCTAACCATAGGCTCTCTGTAAAATACGCAACGCGATAATTCACGTAGCTGTCACTGAAAGATGTATTATTCACACTGTAACATCGTCCCTTTCGTACTCTTTCTCCCCCCTTCCCCCCCACTTTTGTGAAAAGAAAGTAATGTGATTGAGTATACATAGCTTTTGGGGCCTAATCTGCAACCCAGGACCCAGATTTGAAATAGCATTACCTCACATCACATTTCAGGCCATTGAGCTCATTTGTAAACGCCATCTTTAGCCCGTTGGTGTTCCCCAAAATAGTGCCATTCTTTTAATTTTCTTCGGTCTGCTTAGAATCACCTGGCATATCTTTTGATGGGCGTAGGAAAGAAAAGAACAGGAATCAACTTCCAGACACAATGAACATTCTGTGAAATATCTGTGTCTGTCAATATCTAGTCGAATCGTTAAGCTCGACCTTGGCGCATAAATCTTTTTCTTGTGTCCGAACTTTAAATTGTAAGCCATTTCCATTGTACAAAAACAAAGATGGAGCTATTTTATTTCAGCTGGTTGGCATGTGGCGTATGGATAGATCACACTGACTCCAGAATAAAGCATAACCAAGAGCGTATATTGTAGGTTCAGTTTGTTTGGCCTAACACACAAAGATGGCGTCTACTTTCACTTTGTCTCTCGCTTCTTGGCAGAACGTTCTCGTTCTTCACCGGTGGCGGCCGTAATCTGATGGCAGTTCCCCACTGAGTGACTTGCTTATCTTTTGTGGCATCCTACAGCAAACACTAAATGATGCTAATCACCACATGTGCTAGATTACCTTACATTATTATTTCTGCCAGTATTTGCGTTTTCAACCACGTCTGTCTGTTTGTTTTCTCTGTGAACAAGATTATGCAAACGCTGTTACGCTGATCTCCACGGAATTTAGTTGAATGTGGCTCAGGGATAAACATGTTACATTTTGGAGGAGATCCACGATACCGATTGGGCTCCAACGGGGTGAGTCGTGGATCGTTGTTTCTTTATTCTGAATTAAAAAAAAAACAAACTTTTTACAAGTAAAGTATAATACAAAATTTCTGCACATATGACGTTACCAATAAAGTGAAAGGGTTGATGTCAATGTAAAATAGTAACATTTCGTTTTAGTCCATGGAACTAAAGGCTGTTTTTAATCGGACATTTTTTTTTGTTTGGCCTCACCACGCTTTCATTTGCAATGAATCATACAGATAACCTGCGATGTTTTTTTTTTTAATTACCTCAGCTATGGTTATGGTTTTTGAATGCGTGTGATGGTTTGTAAGTTAGCAAGATCACGCAATAAATGAATGAATGAATGAATGAATGAATGAATGAATCTATCAATCAATCTAGGAAAAAGAAACACAAAACCTATGTTAACAAAACTTGGCGGAATGTGACCCCAGGATGAACCCTTTAAAAAGTTTGCTGAGGATCTGAATCCAAACTGGATCTAGATCCCGTTCAGCAAACTCACGCAAAAACAACCAGTCCTGATTTTAATGAAAAAAAGGAATTTGTACTAGAAAATGAACCCTTGACATCCTGGTGTGGAGTCGGGTGGTGCTGATCTTGATCAAAGGCACCTCTGGGATGCTTTTCAGTAGATGACGCAAAACCACGGAACCGATTTCTAGCAACCCACAACTCTCTCAACCTTAACGGAGTTCTGTCCCCTTCCGAGTACCTTATCTAATTAGCTAATTAATCAAACTCACGATGAAATGGATCTTTTCATCATCATCATCATCATCATCATCATCATCATCATTATTATTATTACCATCACTATTGTCTTATCTTTATAGCGCCTGCCCTCGGTTAGAGAGCAAGCTCAGAGCGCTGTTTAGTCAAATTTGGCGACTCATCTTCCTGTACGCATACGAATTATAAACTCTGACAGCAAAGTGTAAATGAGGATCCAGACACTGGGTGTGAGATGCTTCAGAAGACTGCTTGGCATCTCTCCGACACTCAGCATGTCACAAAGAAGACACATCAAACAGCAAGTGAGTCACCAGATGAAAACCTGCTGACTGCACTGATCACAACAAACGCCGAAGTGGCATGATCGTGTGATGAGGTCAAGTGGGCTCCAGAAGACCATTCTTGAGGAACAGTAGTATCAAGTGGGCTCCAGAAGACCATTCCTGAAGGAACAGTAGCGGAAAAAAAGAAGACAGGATAAGCACAAAAGGAGGTGGACTGCCCAATATGATGACGTGAACCAGGAAGCGCCAGTCCGCCACCCAGACACTTGCCCGCAGCCGTCAGAGCTGGAGATCACTGACGCAGTGTTCATCACTGCAGTGCCACCATGGATCTGTTGGACTCCAGAGCCACTGACAGTAACACTGAGGAATCAAGGACCTGGTACCTGCATTGAGACTGCTCCCATGTTGTGATGACCGTGGTGTCTTTTAGCTCGATGGCCAGGAGTTGATCATGCCCCGAGGGCGCACTAGCTGCTTCAGAAGCGCACATGTCGTAGTACTCGACAGGTAAATGGACATACAAGTCCATATCAATTGCTAGAAAGCCTACAGTATCCGCCCAATCAACCAGCTGCTGTGGTGCAGTGGTTAGTGACGCAGTTTATAAGCTGGGACATCGTGGGTTCGAGTCCCATTAGAGGCGTTGTAGGAGTTTTTGGCCCTGGCCGACATCTACCCAGAGTTGTTTACGCTGTGGGCTCCGAGAGCAAGACTTGGGCCATACACTTGAGTTTCATCCAGTTGATGAATGCGATTCCGAGACAGAGGCATAACTTCCTGACAAACTCCACAGGTTTCTGGATCTCTAAAGGGCGTGACTGACGTCCGGGTATATGCTGAAATGAAGCGCAGTGTGCAGCCCTGTCATGTAGTCTCAGACCAGAATGGACCTCCACAGCATCACCTTCATCATCTCATTCATCACTGAAATAAAACAGACAGCGAATCGCCATGCCCAGCACGTATACTGTACACAAAAAATACACGGTGATGAGAAAGAAAAAAAAAAAAAGCTGAAAACAAACAAGGCTCTGATTCGGGAAAACCTCATAATCCATTTAATCTTGGATGAAAAAAGATCAGTGCTGTCTGCAGCTGAAGGCCAGAAAGGATTTTTTGTTCTAATTACGTACTACTCTTTCATCCCCCACGATACGCTACAAATAGTAACGTCTTCTCCTCGTAAATAATAAGCCCACAGACAGCCAAGCAACAACCTACCCCCCCCCCCAGAGAAGAAGAAGAAGAAGAAGAAGAAGAAGAAGAAGAAGAAGAACAACAACAACAACAACAATACCGCCAACCACTTACTCCCCCGCAACTCACTAACTCACCTACACACACACACACACACACACACACACACACACACACACACGCTACGTCTTCCTAACACGTCTGTGCGTAAATATCACACAACCCATAACGTCTTATTTGTACGTTCGCATAAAAACGGCATAAAAAGATTTTTTAGAGAAAAAAAAAAGGAACTGAAAATAGCAAATAAAAAAATGGATTTTTACGGTCAATGAAGAAGACACGTGAAGTACGACAGAAGGAGCTGCGTAGACTTCATGCAACCAAAGTTGTAGCAGAGACAGGAGCAGTATCTTTGTCTATCGCGAGTTTGACTTCATAGCACACACTGAAGCGTGTTCTATGGGACAACGTGCGCTTTTGAGCCATCAAAAGAACAAGAAGAAGAATTCAGAAGCGACAGAAACCCGTGACGATTCCTCTCTGTGCTGCGTTGTCTGGAGACCTTTTAGCCCACGTCTCCGCTGCAACCTCTGCACTTCAACAATTCAGGTGGTTTTAGTAACGGATTTA
>JADBJO010000483.1:202500-207500 GCA_016801955.1 Conus betulinus
ACACACACACACACACGGCGCCTGCACGTGCACACACACGACACCACACTATACCCCCTGCCCCCCTCCCCCACCATACACATAAGCAAGCAAGCAAGCGTGCACACACACACACACACACACACACACACACACACACACACACACTCACTCACTCACTCCCTCACTCACTGATACATACACACATACACACTCATACACACAACTCTCTCTCTCTCTCTCTCTCTCTCTCTCTCTCTCACGGACACACATCCAGACATCTACACTTTTTGGCGGCAGCTAAACTTGTAGTTTCCCTTCAACCGCAGTTGGTGGTGGCGGGATGGAGGGGGGGGGGGGGGGATGGGGTGAGCGTGTGTGTGTGTGTGTGTGTGTGTGTGTGTGTGTGTGAAGAGGGCCGGCGTGGGACAGGAGGTGGGGGGGGGGGAACCAGGAGGGTAAGGGGTGGTGTTGGAGTGAGAGGGCCCGGGGGTGGGGGTGGGGGACTGGAGAAGAAGAGAGAGAGGAGGGGGGAGGGTGTCCCTCGGAGCAACCCTAAGCCCAGCTGGCTTTTGCAAATTGTCATCATTTGGAGAGGGCAAGGAACCGTTTGGGACGGGGATGAGACGGGTTGGGAAGAGGTTGGGCAAGGAGACAGGGGGGGGGGGGGGGGGGGGGGGGGGGGGGCGGGAGAGAGGGGGTGGCTGGGTGGGTTTTTGAGTGGTATTTACGTGCACTTAGGACGAAAAGTTGTTTTTTTTTTTTTTTCCCCCTTTTTTTTCTTTTGACCATCTTCACCTATTCCTCCATCGGTCTCTCTGTCTGTCTCTCTGTCTCTTCGTCAACAAGAACGACTCTCTCTCTCTCTCTCTCTCTCTCTCTCTCTCTCTCTCTCTCTCTCTCTCTCTCTCTCTCTCTCTCGCTCTCTCTCAAGGTATTGCGTGTTATGTGCCACACCGTCCCACTCCTCCACCTACACACACTGACCCCACATACACCGGCACACGACCAGTGGATCATCTTGACAAATATTTCCATTCCTGACTAAAAATATCAGCTGTTCTTTCTATCGTCTTTTTTCCAATGTTCATAGCTTGTGATGAAGATTTTGTAGATCTATTATCACCTTTTCATTGTCGCTCGACAAAATATCCGCAATACGATTCTCTGGTCAGTAATATAAGAAGGTGAGTCAAGTGCAGTACATTGCTTTCGGATATGTTTGTAAGCTGTGTAGTAGAATAAGAAATGAACTTCATTTTCGGGTTCTGTTTTCACACGACGGACATTTACCATTAGCCTGTTTTTCCCTTTAAGAAAACCATCCCTTGCAGTTACTAAGCCCATTAAACCGTGGTCAAAATGTTATAAAGCTATCTTCATGCAGTTATTAAGCCCATTAAACCGTAGTCAAAAATTTATAAAGCTATCTCTATGCAGTTATTAAGCCCAGTAAACGTAGTATCAAAATGCTTAAGCCCAAAGCTAAAGCTACCTCTGTGCCATTTTTACGTGATTAAAGGCACGTATCTCCCTGGATGGAAAATGTCCTTAAAAGAGTAACGCCATTTACATTTGTCATTGTTTTCTAAAGCTGAACGCCAGTTTTGCATATTGCACGAAACTTCTGGAAATTTCTTCTATCTGTAAACTGAGCACGAAACCTATCTTCCCTCCCAACTCTTTAAACATCCACACAATACCAAATCCATTTCACATATAAACGCTCAGCACATTGGTCAGCCGCGTTGTTATGCCCAGATCCATACAGAACAAGAACCATCTCACATGCTGTCTGCATAGTCGTGACGTGGGTAGTCTCAGAAGCTTTAGCCACTGTGTAATACATTTCATTAGTTGTTTTGATACCTAGAGAATATCTATCGGTTTCTCTATAGACCAGTTTACTTAAAGCGTACAAAGGAATATTCAGAAATCTTTTTTAAGCCAAACGTACGTACAGAGAGAGAGAGAGAGAGAGAGAGAGAGAGAGAGAGAGAGGAGAGAGAGAGAGAGAGAGAGAGAGAGAGAGAGAGAGAGAGACAGAGAGAGAGAGAGAGAGAGATCAGATTTTTTTTCCTCGTGTTTGTCAGAGTGAATGAATATGGATTAATGCTAATGAAATGTGTTCTGTGTCTAGAATCTGCCATCAGTTGTCCGATTGTACGTTTTCCCATCAGAAAGTATACGCACATGGATGAAAAATAAGTCCGATGAACCTCCGGGCTGCAGCGGCAATGAACTGTTTGACCTTCATTTCGTCAAGGGCTCGCCATGATGAAAGGCGGTGACCTCCCCTTTCCTGTCGCCACCTTATCCATCCCTGACCTGAAGCAGGCACACAGTTTTACAGCTGGATGGACGGAGAGGCTTTCCAGGCTGTAAAAATCTGCCCCCCACGAGAGGCTCGAACTCACAACCGTCAGCTTTGAACCACTGCGCGCCTCGTTGTTTAATCATGAATGAGCGGCAAGTGCTCAGAACATTCGATGAGTAAGGTCATAACATGCAATTTACTGTTTCTAACAGTCAATGATTCCTTAAAGCTTTCGATAAGAAACTGACTCCGTAAGAATTCTTAGAATGCTGCTATAATTTGCCAGACTTGAATAAGAACTGGGATCGTACCACACTGTTAATACATACCACACATACCACAACATTAACACATACCACACTATTAACACATACCACACTATTAACACAGACCACTCGATTAATACACACCCCGTAATTGTTTTTGGAGTGCCTCTTTAAGCCTTTTAGCCTTCAGTAAATATTGAAACATTTTCGTCGTGTGCCGAACATGAGAGATAAGTGGTTTCTTGTTCTTCGTTTTCACTGTCCTAAAATGTTATTTGTTTTTGCCTGAAGAAAACCCAAGAGGTCGCAATGCATTGTGTCTTGTCTTGTACTTTGTTTGTCTTTGTCCTTGGCTGTAACTAACCCCTCTCGTTCTAAATGTTGGATTTAAACAACGGCACAACTACCTACTCTTTTATTACACTCCGGGTGCTCCATGATTCTTTCAACCTTCGTAAGAACTGCAGTTACACTGCGCTACCCTGTTACTATCCTTTATGCTGCTTCTTGCTTCGATCATCATTCCAGCTCTTTATGTTCATAACACACCAAGTTCGTAGCCACAGTCACATGTAATAAACAGACGATCGCGTAAAAGTACAAACACATGCGTATGCGCTTACGCAAATACATACACACACACACACACACACACACACACACACACACACACACACACACACACACAGAGTGGTACGCATACGTGCACACACACACACTACACACACACACACAATACACACACACGCACACACACACGCGCGCGCGCGCGCACACACACACACACACACACGCACGCACACACGCAGGCACGCACACGCACACACGCACACACACACACACACTCACAACACCACATTCGCACTCTTCAACACACGTTGTCAAGTTTGCAGTCATAGTCACATGTAGTAAACAGACGATCACGTAAAAGTACAAACACATGCGTATGCGCATACGCAAATATACACACAGTGGCACGCACACACACACACACACACACACACACACACACACACACACACACACACACACACACACACACACACACACACACACACACACACACACTCTCTCTCTCTCTCTCACTTACATCATTACATTCACACTCTCCTACACACGTTGCTCTAAGTGAAGAGACCTTAAACTGACGACGAATCTACTACACACACACACACACACACACACACACACACACACACACACACACACACACAC
This sequence comes from Conus betulinus, assembly GCA_016801955.1. Taxonomy (NCBI): domain Eukaryota; kingdom Metazoa; phylum Mollusca; class Gastropoda; order Neogastropoda; family Conidae; genus Conus; species Conus betulinus. Next base: position 206,278 of record JADBJO010000483.1, read on the forward strand.
ACACACACACACACACACACCGCACGCACTGACATGACATGCACTCACACAAGCACTCACACTCACATTCATGCTAGACTATACTAATCACCACAGAAAACGTTCACTTTTTTGCATCGAATCCCACCTCACCCCCTACCTCCCTCTCCTCTGGATCAGGGAAGCTTAAGCGCCAAACTCCACCGCCACCCCCCCCCACCCCCCCACCCCCCCCCCTTCTGAGAATCCCATGGTATGTGCACTATCTGCCCAGAGTCTGAGATCGTGATGGCAGGGAAGCGAGGGAGCTTCTCCCATGGCACTCAGCTGTCTTGATGAGATTACCCAGACCAATGCGTCCATCGAGGCCAGAGTCCATTGCCAGGCCTGTGGAGACAGCACTGCCCATTAACCACAATGACAACCGTCATGTCTGGCTCCAGCCTGTTTCTTTTTCTGCTGACCTGACCCGAGCGACCGGAAACCATGTGACTGGGGAGGGGAAGTCAGTCAGCAACAACAGGAAGTGGAACTCAATCTTTGCAGGTTATTTGAGCTGTAATAACAAAGAGAAAGTGCAGTAATCAACATCGAAGTATGCATCGAAGCATAAGTGCACCTTGGGGGAAAAAAAAGGGAAACCGTTGCGCCTGTCATCAACTCAACATCGTGACTTTCCTACATTCAACAATCTACAGTATAGTCTTCATGAGAAGTTTGCCTTTGAGATTGTGGCGAAGTAACTGTACTTTCAGCTCGATTTACAAACAATAATATTTCAGTGGGCAATAATTTTCTCCTTGAAAGAAGTTTACTCGGAGCAGACAAACAGGAAATGCGTATTGTCTTCACGTTGGTTACCATCACTTTGCTTATTATAAGGGTCAGTTCTTAATTGACCGAAACGACGAATATCATGAAGAGATAATCGATTGTAGGTTTATCTCAGTAAACAGAAGCATTTCTTTCTATGATCTGCTCCAGAGTTGTGATATACTTTGATCTTAGCGATTCCTGAGTTGATTAAACAGTAATGTCCCCATAACAGACAGAGTCGGGTCAAATTTCAAAGAATACGTCTTTCAATCAGTATTTGAACTGTTCCCATGAAATCTGAGCTTGCCCACGGTTTGCAGTGGTAAAACATAAATAAAACCGTGCTTACAAAGTAGCAGCTTGACTTGTCAAGCCTAGTTTTTTTTTTTCCCATCTTATAAATGTTGTGTGTGTAACACATCACAGCA
>JADBJO010000483.1:212500-215000 GCA_016801955.1 Conus betulinus
CTAATGACGTCAGAAACACTTAGCTCTCCTCCATTTTTGGTTTTACCCCCACAAGAGGCCAAAGCCACTGAAACCATCCTAAACATCCCATGGTGGCATCTGCACTGTCTGCCCAGTGTCTGAGATCCTAATGGTAAAGAAGTCAGGGCAGCTTTGCTCCATGGCAGTGTGCTGTCTTGATGGCATCATCCAGACCAACGAGTCCATTAAGGGGAAAACCCTTTGCCAGGCCTTTAGAGACCCCCCCCCCCCCCCCCCGCTGTCCACTGACCACACACACACACACACACACACACACACCACTGTCATGCCTGGCTCACAACCAGTTGTATGTCGTTCTTTTCTTGCTTAGGCCGATCGTACACGTCGACAGTTAGATGCCGGCTACAACGGAAAAACTTTCTGCCGACTATTCTAGAACTACCGCTAATAATTTGTTGTCTTTCAGACAGTTCCTTATATGGTCAGCTCGTGAGTTATCTTCTCCTGGCAAATGGTTATTCTTACTTTTGACTAAGACAACAAACAGGCTGGTTCACCAACTCACCCCACACCACAGCGTCCATTTTAGAATGATGTCATCACTACAGAAAATCAGGATGGATAGAACACTTCATTAACAAATGATGGACTAAGGTGGAGAAGGCGATTTTTTTTTTTATACACAATATCATTTTAAGATAAAAGAACAAAATCTAACAAGCAACGATGCAGGCGTGATTCGATCTCAAAATGCTACAGACATAGTAGTGCAGGAGTTGAACACTATCCAACACACTGACGAGGCACTGGTACTTTAGCACAATCTAATATATTGAAAAAAAGACTCTAGTCTTCGACATCCAAAAAGGAAGCTATGAACAAAATGGAAGTCATCGCAATGGTTTGTGAACAGAAGTTATGCGAGTCACTACTCACGACACGTTAAAAAAAATATCAGGAGTACCAGCCTGAACAATAGAATGAGTGACCCATCCAGTCTCTCTCTCTCTCTCTCTCTCTCTCTCTCTCTCTCTCTCTCTCCATCCTGGCCCCAGCATTCACGGACAACCGACAACGGAAAACGCATCCTCGCCGGCAAGATTCGGGTTTAAACGAACCGTCCGTTTTTTCAGTTATATGCTGGAATGTCTAACAAACTGGCGATGGGTCCTCAAGAGAAGAAGAAGAAGGGGATAAAAGAGTTACTTTAGCTGAAAACAAAAAAAAACCGCAGTCGGTCATTTTCCTTCGACCTCTAATGAGCTGTCGTGTCAACTCGAGTGTCAATGAGGCGTCTGACGATTGGCTGTTATACTGGCTAGGATAGAAACCATAGAAACGAGTTCTTTTCAGTAAATATGTTGCTCAGAAGGTAGAAAGGCCATTTTTCAAACTATCATGTCCTAGGATTGGGGTGGGTAGGATTTTTGAGCAACTCATACGGACGGCCTCAGTGTGGTTCATCTGGCTGAACGGATCTGGACAGATGTGGTTTCATGATTAAGGAAGGCGGGGTGGGTTTAATGTTTTCTTGTTGTTGCTGAAGTTGTTGTTTAGTTGTTCTTGTTGTTGCTGTCGTTGTTGTTGCTGTTAGTGTTGTTTTGCTGTCATTATTGTTTTGTTGTTGTAGCTGTCGTTGTTGTTGTTTTGCTGTTATTGATTTTGTTTGTTGTTGTTGCTGTTGCTGTTTCAGTTATTTGTGTTGTACCTATCGTTGAATCCTTAGTCATCAGCTTAAAAAACCAAGCGACTAGTTATCTATTTGAATTCGCTATTTCCATCTTCTCCCTCCCTCTCTTCTCCACACGCGCATTCGCTTTCATATGAAACGACAGTTATTATCACATCAGAAACGTTTTCCCTCTCTCCCATTTAGGTCTTACTCCCCAAAGAGGCAAAAGCCACTGAAACCATCCTGAACATCCCAAAGTATCTGCACTGTCTGCCCAGTGTCTGAGATCCTAATGGTAAGGAAGTGAGGGGAGCTTTGCCCCTTGGCAGTCTGCAGTCTTGATGGCATCATCCAGACCAACGAGTCCATTAAGGGGAAAAACCCTCTGCCAGGTCTTTGGAGACCCCCCCCCCCCCCCCCCCTTGACCATACACACACATACCACTGTCATGTCTGGCTCACAACCAGTTTTATGTCGTTCTTTCTTACTTAGTGTAGTTGACCTGACTGAGCAGATGTGGACAGATGCGGTCTACTGAGGAAGAAGGGCAGGCAGGATGAGAGTTTTCATGGTCACTATTCATTCTTCCTCTTGTAGTTGGTGGTGGTGGTGATGTTAGTGTCGCTGTTGTTGTTTGCTGCTCTTGTTGCTATTGCTTTTTTTTTTTCTCTTTTTTTTTTTGCTGTCCCAACCTCTGCGCCACCTCAGAGGCAGTGCACCCACGCCGCTCATTCCGACACCCCGTCCACAGCCACAACCCGGTCGGCCCCCCCGCCGCAGCCCGGCACCGGCAATCCACAGGGAGCAGTCAATGTCAAGTCGTCAAGAGGCAACCCACCGGAGGA
>JADBJO010000483.1:220000-225000 GCA_016801955.1 Conus betulinus
CGTTGTGTCTGATTTGTAATGTGTTTGTTCCTTCGTAAGTGGCCAACAGGGTTGAAACGCGTTGTTTTTCTTTTTGTTTTGTTTGTTCCTTCGCTTGGCGTCTCAGAAATTCTAATTTTGCCTTTAAGAGCTAGAAGTCAGAAATGAAATGTGTCCTTAGTATGCACCTTGTCGCTTTTCCGTGCACTGTAAATAGAAACGTCATTTGGCTGGTAGAAATTGTGAACGGATTTTCATATTTCAACGGTTCAAAGGGCAGTTCCTCCTATCAAGCGTGCACGACGCTGTCACAAAAGGGTGAGAGAGAGAGAGAGAGAGAGAGAGCGAGAGAGAGAGAGCAGAGCATTTCTGAATCTGAAAGGATTTCCTACAGAAATGTAAGTTTTTTCTTGTACTGAAATTTCAGCCATGTTTCTGACAGAGAAATTACCCGAGTGTCTTGCCCAGTCTGATTTATGTGTACTGACCTTATTTAACTTCGCACATGTTAAAAATACGTTTGATATTCACTTCACCAGTTGAGTCTGTTAACACGCTTTGGATGTTCACATCTAGTGTTAAGATGCTCCCTTATGTGAAGTCTATTAAAACACGTTTGATGCTCCCTGATGTGAAGTCTATTAAAACACGTTTGATGCTCACTGATGTGAAGTCTATTAAAACACGTTTGATGCTCCCTTATGTGAAGTCTATTAAAACACGTTTTTGATGCTCCCTGATGTGAAGACTATTTAAAACACGTTTGATGCTCACTGATGTGAAGTCTATTAAAACACGTTTGATGCTCCCTGATGTGAAGTCTCTATTCAAACATGTGAAGTCTTTGATGCTCCCTGAAGATGTAAAAAGTCTCCCTGATTAAAACACGTGTTGATGCTCACTGATGTGAAGTCTATTCAAACACATTTGATGCTCCCTTATGTGAAGTCTATTAAAACACGTTTGATGCTCCCTTATGTGAAGTCTATTAAAACACGTTGGATGCTCCCTGATGTGAAGTCTATTAAAACACGTTTGATGCTCCCTGATGTGAAGTCTATTAAAACACGTTTGATGCTCACTGATGTGAAGTCTATTAAAACACGTTGGATGCTCCCTGATGTGAAGTCTATTCAAACCTTTGGATGCTCCCTGAAGTCTATTCAAACACGTTTGATGCTCCCTTATGTGAAGTCTATTAAAACATGTTGGATGTTCACTGATGTGAAGTCTATTAAAACACGTTGGATGCTCCCTGATGTGAAGTCTATTAAAACACGTTTGATGCTCCCTGACGTGAAGTCTATAAAACACGTTTGATGCTCACGTCCCTAGCTGACAATCTGAAAACAACTTTGATGTTCACTTCTTATGTTGAGTCTCTTAAACATGTTCCATGTTCACTCCTCGCACTGGGTCTGTTAAAACTGGTTTGATGTTCACTTCTCGTTTCGCGTCTGTTAAAACATGTTCAATGGTCAGCGCTTGTGTTGAGTCTGTTAAAAACAAGTTCGATGTTCATTTCTTGTGCTCAATCTGTTTAAACATGTTACGTGTTCACTTCTCGTGTTGAGTCTGTTAAAACATATTTGATGTTCACTTTACTGAATCTGTTAAACTAAAGTTGATGTTCACTGTTTGTTTTTTGCGTCTGTTAAAAACATGTTTAATGTTAACTTCTCGTGTTGGGTCTGTTTAAACATGTTTGATTTCATTTTTCGTGTTGAATCAGTAAAAACACGTTTGATGTTCACTTCTCCTGTTGAATATTAAAACATACTAAATTTTTTGGTACTTATATTAAGTTTGTTCAAAGATGCTTGATGTTCCTTCTCCTGTTGAATATTGAAACATATTTGATATTTGCATCTTGTGTTAAATCTGCTGACAGATGCTTGATGTTCCCTCTCCTGTTGAATACTAAAACATTTTTGATATTTTCTTCTTTTGTTAAGTCTGTTAAAGATGCTTGATGTTCCTTCTCCTGTTGAATATTAAAACATATTTGATATTGCTTCTTGTGCTAAGTCTGCTGAAAGAAGCTTGATGTTCCCTCTCCCGTTGAATACTAAAACATATTTGATATTTGTTTTTTTGTTTTAAGTCTGATAGGAGATGCTTGATGTTTACTTCTGTTGAATACTAAAACAATTTTTGATATCTGCTTCTTGTGTTAAGTCTGTTAAAAGATGCCACTTCTGTTGAGTCTGTGAAAATATGTTTGATGTTCACCTCTCCTGTTCAGTCTGTTAAAACACGTCTACAGTTCACTTGTCATGTTGACTCTGGTTAAACGATGTTAAATGCAAACTTCTTTCCTTGTCTGTTAAAACATGTTCAGCGCACTTTGAGCTCTAAGCACTTCGTTGAAAAGTGAATGAATCGGAATCTCATATCTTGAAAACAAAGGCCCTGCTCATTTTAACAAAATCATGAAACAAAGAGAATTCGCCGAAATACGTCATTTCTTTACCTTTGATTTCTTTGTTTGGGACGTCTCCTTCCTGTGTTATGTTGAAACATGTTCACCGTATTGCACTCTACATGGTCAAAACAAAGGTCAAAGGTGGAATAAATCTCCACTCTTGAAGAAAAGTGTGTGTGCAGAAGCGAGAGGTGGAGGGAGGGGGGGGGCGTGGAGGCAATGGAGGGTCGAGAAGAGAGGAAGTGAGGAGTTGGAGGGGAGGAAGGGAAGGGTAAGGAACGATGGGGGCGGAGGGAGGGAGAGGGAGAGGGAACTCGCCGCAAACGAAGGGACGTAAATCCTACTACACGGTCTGACTCCATCGCCTGCAGACGTCAAAGAATTTCTGAACACGGGACGGGTTTTCTTTTTTTTTTTCTTCTTTTTTTTTCCCCCCCCGCCCTTAACTGTTCGTTAATCTTTTAGCTAAAAACGTCGACACGTTGTGCCTTATTGATGCTGACCCATCTAACAACCCTGCGGACAGTGATGGCTATCGTAGACAGGTCGACAAGCAATCAAAGAAACAGGCAGGGCAAGAAAAACTGCCCCGCACAGCAGGACTTGGTTTACGCACCTCTCTCTCTCTCTCTCTCTCTCTCTCTCTCTCTCTCTCTCTCTCTCTCTCTCTCTCCCCCCCCCCCCCTTTCACAAGCACATACAAACACCCCAAAAAGAAAAAAGCAGATTAAAAAAGAACGCCAAAAAAAAAAAAAAAAAAAAATCGAAAATCAGGAGAGGAATAACTTGGGAACAAACCCAAAATACAACCAAAAAAATGATGTTGTCTTTAATGGCGGGAGAGATCAACAAACCTCCGTTCCTAATCCAATATGGGATGAAAATTGATAAGATTTATCTGCCCGAGAGAGAGAGAGAGAGAGAGAGAGAGAGAGGGAGGGAGAGAGATTTATCTGACCGAGACAGAGAGAGAGAGAGAGAACAGAAAAGAGAGAAGAGAGAGAGAGAGAGAGAGAGAGAGAGAGAGGGAGAGAGGCAAACAGAGAGAGAGAGAGAAGAGGGGGGGGGGGGGGAGAGAACAAAGAGAAAAAGGAGAGAGGGTGATGGGGGTAGGGACATCCGATCGATGCTTCGAACGCAGACTCCTGTCCAAAGTTCTCAGGGCACTTTTCTTCTGCTTGTATCAGCACAGACAGCAGTTGTGCTATCACCTCGGCACTAACTCGATCAATTCAACAACATTCTCGATAAAAAGCAGGCCAGCAGAAGGCAGGAAGATAACAAACAGGAAGAAGAAGAAGAGAAGAAGAAGAAGAAGAAGAAGAAGAAGAAGAAGAAGATGATGATGATGATGATGATGATGATGATGATGATGATGATGATGATGATAAAGGAGAAGAAAAGAAAAAAAGGAGAAGCAGCAGGAGGAGGGGGGGTGGGGTGGGGGTGGGGAGGAGAACGAAGGTGGAGTAGGAGAAAAAGGAAGAAAATCAAATGAAAAAAAAATAAACAGAGAACGAGGGGAGGTGGAAAGCGTCAAAAGAAAAAAAAATGAAGAGGTAGAGAACGAGGGGAGGAAGCAGACGGAGGAAGCAGACGAGGAGGACGGGACAGGAAGAAGAGGGAAAAAGCAGGATCAGGAAGGTAAGAAGAAATTGCAGCAGCAGCAGCAGCAGCAGCAGCAGCAGCAGCAGCAGCAGCAGCAGCAGCAGCAGCAGCAGCCACAGCAGTTGCAGCCACATCAACATCATCATCATCATCATCATCAGCAGCAGCAGCAGCAGCAGCAGCAGCAGCAGTAGAAGAGGGCGAGGAACAGGAGGAGAGGGAGGGAAGAGGCAGAGAAGGCGTTCGGTCAGAAACGAGAACAGGAAGAACAAAGAAAGAAGGAGTAAGTAGGAGAGAAGGATGAGAAGGAAGTGGAGAAAAAGAAGAGGAGTAGAGGAGGAGGGGGAGAGAAAGAAGAAAGAAAAGCTGAATGAAAATATCATCATCAACCTTGTCCTTCAGCTTGTTTACCGATGATGGTTAGAAAGGAAAAAAAAAGATCCGAAACTTGACAACTTCCATGGCAACACCTCCCACACTGTGTTTGCGTCATTTCGATTACTCATGGGTGGCAAGGTGGGTGGGTGGGATAGAGGAGTAGGTGGGGAGTCTTGTTTTTAAAAAAAAAAAAAAAAAAATAAAATCAATGGTACTAGAGTCGTGTCGGTGTGCTCGTCTACATGCCTTGTTTGCTTTGATTTTTTCCCCCTTTTCATTCCTTCCATCATTCCTTTCGGGTTTTCAAAAAAAAAAATCTTTCTTTCTTGTTTTCCATTCTTACGTTTTTCTTTTTTTTGTGTATTCTTTTGAGTTGTCTTTCTTTCTTTCGTTCCTTTTCTTTCTTTTCTTCTTTTTTTTTTTTTTTTTCTTCCTTTCTTCCCCTCTTGCCCCCCCCCCCCCCCCCCGCTCCTCCATTTCTCATTTCCTTCCTTTTTCTCTTTCTGTTTTTTTTTTTTCTTCTTTCGAGCCTCCAAACATTGTATAATACAATCAGAGCGTGGTCATTTAACTGATATCTGATCCCACCATGGTCATGCACATTTATGAT
>JADBJO010000483.1:232500-237500 GCA_016801955.1 Conus betulinus
AGAGGAGGGAAGGGAGTTTATTTATTTGTCGAACGCCTTCTTTTTTCAGGGTTATCCTCCATCCCTCACTTGCTCAGTGTGCGGAATGTGAGTAAGTGTGCGTGTGTGTGCCTCTGTGTGTGTGTGTCCAAAGAGTGAGACTGAAACAGACTCTCAATTCTGTTAATTTTGAAATGAATGGACATGCTGCGGGCGCGCGCGCACACACACACGCGCGAAAAAAGCGCGCATTCTTACTTGCTCACTGACACATACAAACCGAGAGAGAGACAAACCACAAGAGCAAGGATATTCAAACTTCTGGTCCTAAACTGAAGCCATAAAGAGAAGAAGAAGAAATGAAGGAGGGGATGGTGAATGGGTGGGGAAGGGAGTGGAGAGTAATGAAGGGGCAGATGTAGAAGAAGAGGAGAGGGCGCGCACGCACATCCACTCTCCCTCTCTCTGTGTCACACACACACGTACGCACGCGATCTCCCCCCCCCCACCCCCACATAACTGCAGCGAGGTGTTACATTATTTCCGATCCGAGTTGCTGTGGGGTACACCGAGTAACCAAGGCCCATCCCAGGCAGTCTCAGCAGCCACTGACTAACCCTAACACACTGGATAAACACAGCCACTGGACAAACGGCCAGGATGGTGACGACATGACAATGATGACGGCATGACAATGGGTGGCCGCTTGGGGGATGCCGCCTCTGGCTTCCACCCCTGGACACACACTCTAATAACACAAGTCTCTCTCTCAATGGTCTCTCTCTCTCTCTCTCTCACAGTGGGTTCTCTCTCTCTCTCTGTGTTCTCTCTTTATTCTCTCTTCGTGTTTCTCTCTCTCTCTCTCCCTTTCTGGGTGTGTGTCTCTCTCTGTGTATTCTGTCTCTCTCCCCGTCTTTCTCTCTCTCCCCCCCTCTCTCTCTCTCTCTCTCTCTCTCTCTCTCTCTCTCTCTCACCTCGCACACGTGCGTGCTTATACATGATGAATACGTGTGTGTACAGGTAGATCCTTAAAGCTGTTTTCGTAAGAGCGCATGAGAACATGCGTTATGTCGTCTAATCACTATGCTTGATCCCCGCTGTCTTTACATGTCTGTATATGTTTTTTTTTTCTTTCATATAGAAACGCGCGTAATATACTTACATACATAGATAAGGATTTTTCTTTCTGCGTACGCAGGCTGATACTCCTGTGGACACTACCTGTACAGGCAGACCATTTTTTTTTTATCCTGCCATTAAGGCAGCCATCACCATCTTCGGGGAAGGTGCATGCTATGTGTAACGTGTCATCCATACCAACGGCCAAACTGGCCTTCTCTTCCGAAAGTTGGTGATGGGATTTTCACGTGTGTGCAATATGTTGTGCGTGCGTTCACACACACGGAACCTCGGTTTTATAGTCTCATTCGAACGTATGGGGAATGTTATGGGGAATGTGTTAACTCCGAGGAAAAAAAAATCCCCCTGTACCGGAATTCGAACCCACAACCCCAGGATCACGAGTTTGGCGCTCTACCAACTGAGCTATTCCGGCTCCCATTGGAAAGGGTATCACCAACACTTTTTGTGTTTGAAACAACGCTAGCGCTGGTACGGAAAAAAAGCGCACGGGAAGCATTCTTTTTACAACGCTTTTCCCCGCCTTCTTGTGAACTGAATCTTTATCGTTCAATGCAGCACAAGAAAGTTGCTCTGCCTGAAAACCGATCTCCACTTCAGTACTCAGTGTGATCATCATGTACTTTACAACAGGCGCTCAAAATAAGTCATCCTCTGAAACGCGTTCAGTGTGCACTATCTGCTTTTGTTTTTTTTTTATTCCTATAGGATGATACATTTTACTACAGATATTCTGTCAGCACCGCTTTGTTTTTTTTTTTTTTTTTCCTTTTCTACACGATGTTTCTTCTTGCAACGTGCATCCTACAGCTATGATTACTGTGTCCTGGCGGATCGTTCTTATGTCTATGTATCAAGTTATCAGGCCACCACCACTTCCTGCTACATATGCCGTTCAACCGTTCAACCGATATTACTTTTGTGCTGCAGGATGTTCATTACTAATTACTACTAAATTATTGCTCATGAATATTGATCAACCCGGCGGCGGAATTTTCTTACCGGATGTGCGAGTATTTCTACACGTGTTGTTAAGCCAGAACTTTTGTTTGCAACAGGATGCAACATTTAAGACTTGTGCTGTTCAGCTACTTCGGATGCTGTTACGACCGAATGAATCCTGCAACCAGCGCTTCTTCTCCAACTAGATGTTGCTTATCATTACATTTATTGTTCAACCAGAAGTCCTTCCTCCTTCCGGATGTTGGTTACTGCTGCGTGAATTGTACAACCATCGCTTCTTTTCCAATCAGACGTTACTTACAGTTACTTATAATTACATGTATTGTTCAACCAGAAGTGCTGCCTCCTACTGGATGTTATTTTGCGTTACTTGTATTGTTTGACCAGTTATTGATCTAACGGATGTCACGTTTGGTTACAAACATCCTTCGATCGGTATTACTTTCTGCTAGCGTACGTTATTCACTATTACATGTGTGTTTAACCAGTATTATTTTCTCCAACCGGATGTTGCTTACAATCACATGGATAACTCAACCACTCTTTCTTTGTCCAGCCGGATTTTTCGTATTGCTACATGTAGGGATCAGCCAGCACTACTCCTTCCTGTCAGATGTTCTTTATCATAACGTTTTTTGACAAGCAAACACTTCTCTGCCCTCCCGATTGTTATTTATCATTACGTGCATTGTTCAGCTAACACTACTGTGTCTTACCGGGTGTTACTTATTAATACATGTATCGTTCAACCTTACTCTGCCCTACCTGGTGTTACTTATTATTACATGTATGGTTCAGCCAGCACTACTGTGCCATACTGGGTGTTACTTATAATTACATGTATGGTTCCGCCAGCAGTCCTTGTGTCTTACAGGGTGCTACTTTACATTACATGTATTCAGCCAGCACTACTCTGTCTTATCGGGTGTTACTCTGTTTTATCGGGTGTTACTTTATATTATATGTATTGTTCAGCCAGCACTACTCTGTCGTATTGGGTGTTACTTATTATGACATGTATTGTTCAGCCAGCACTACTCTGTCTTATCGTGTGTTACTCATTATGACATGTATTATTCACCCAGCACTACACTGTCTTATCGTGTGTTACTCATTATGACATGTATTATTCACTCAGCACTACTCTGTCTTATCGGGTGTTACTCATTACATGTATTGTACAGCTAGCACTACTCTGTCTTTTCCGGGTGTTACTCATTACATGTATTGTTCAGCTAGCACTACTCTGTCTTATTATGACATGTATTATTCACTCAGCACTATTCTGTCTTATCGGGTGTTACTCATTATTACATGTATTGTTCAGCTAGCACGACTATGTCTTACTGGATGTTATTCATTATTACACCTACTATTCAGCCTGCATTACTCCCGTCTTACCAGGTGTTACTTATTATTACATGTATCGTTCAGCCAGCACAACTCTGCCCTATCGGGTGTTACTGTTCACGACGTATATTTGTTCAGCCAACACTATTCTGCCCTACCGGGATGCTAATCATTATTCCACGTCAAGCCAGCAATACTCTGTCCTAATGGATGCAATTCATTATTAAGGTATTGGTCAGCCATAACTACTCATCCCGACCGGAAGCAACTTATAGCTACTGGTATCATTAAGCGAGCAGCATTTTGTCCTATATGATGCTGCTTAGTACTGCTTGTATCGTTCGGGTAAAACTTTCGTTTGCCCTTCCGATCTATACCATTTCTGGAGCGTGCTTTGGCCGGGGGGCGTACGGCAGCGAAAGTCCACGTCGAGCTTACGAGCAGAGTGCTTACAAGACTGCCGCTTCTTGTCCATGTTTTTACTCTCATTTCTTCTCTCCTTCTTGCTGTCCATATGTTTTTGTTTTCCTTTTCTTCCTTCGTGCTTTCTTTCTTTCTTTTCTTCTAGTATACTTGTCTCTTTTCATTGTAATATTTTTTTTTTCTGTCTTGATGATAAAGAGTCCGATTCCCTCTTTTTCAATTCGGCATTCCACGGCAAACTGATTCTGTAACAAAAATGGCATGAAGTTATTTTCGCCCCGCCAACCGGTTTCAGTTCGACCTTTTCGTCTGGAGTGAATGAAAACAACATGGCGTCGTCTTCTTCTCCTTCACTCCACGGGCAGTCACAGGGCCACCACACTGAAGAACAGTCCATCAAGTTCATGCAGCTACGTTGGTTGTGTGGCCACCACACTGAAGAACAGTCCATCAGGTTCCTGCAGCTACGTTGGTTGTGTGGCCACCACACTGAAGAACAGTCCATCAGGTTCCTGCAGCTACGTTGGTTGTGTGGCCACCACACTGAAGAACAGTCCATCAGGTTCCTGCAGCTACGTTGGTTGTGTGGCCACCACACACTGACAGAACAGTCCATCAGTGTCATGCAGTCCATCAGGTTCATGCAGCCATCACACTGAAGAACAGTCCATCAGGTTCCTGCAGCTACGTTGGTTGTGTGGCCACCACCTGAAGAACAGTCCATCAGGTTCCTGCAGCTACGTTGGTTGTGTGGCCACCACACTGAAGAACAGTCCATCAGGTTCCTGCAGCTACGTTGGTTGTGTGGCCACCACACTGAAGAACAGTCCATCAGGTTCCTGCAGCTACGTTGGTTGTGTGGCCACCACACTGAAGAACAGTCCATCAGGTTCCTGCAGCTACGTTCGTTGTGTGGCCACCACACTGGAGAACAGTCCACCAGGTTCCTGCAGCTACGTTGGTTGTGTGGCCACCACACTGAAGAACAGTCCATCAGGTTCCTGCAGCTACGTTGGTTGTGTGGCCACCACACTGAAGAACAGTCCATCAGGTTCCTGCAGCTACGTTGGTTGTGTGGCCATCACACTGAAGAACAGTCCATCAGGTTCCTGCAGCTACGTTGGTTGTATGGCCATCACACTGAA
>JADBJO010000483.1:242500-245000 GCA_016801955.1 Conus betulinus
AATGTCAGCGAACCGCCCAGAGAAACGTGGACAAACGAGTCACAAGACAAACCACAACGCGTTTCGACCTCTTAGGTCTTTCAGGTGCAACAAAAATGAAACAGATAACGAAAATGGACTTAGCTTTGATCGTTTCTGTGTTCAGCGCTCCTGTTTTCTTGCGCTGAACACAGAAGCGATCAAAGCTAAGTCCATTTTCGTTATTTGTTTCATTTTTTGTTGCACCTGAAGAAGACCTAAGAGGTCGAAACGCGTTGTGGTTTGTCTTGTGACTCGTTTGTCCACGTTTCTCTGGACGGTTCGCTGACATTTTATTTAAGATTTGTTTAGATTTCCGCCTGCAGTCGTTTCACTTTGCAACTTTGTCAAAATGACGTATTTTCGTTAAAACTAGGCTACATACATGCGTTCATTAGGACAGAGAGAGAGAATATCCACATAGACGGGGGCACAGTGGGACGGGGGAACAATGAGACGGGGGAACAATGAGACGGGGGCAGAATGAGACGGGGGGCACAATGAGACGGGGGCACAATGACACGGGGGCGCTATGAGACGGGGGAACAATGAGACGGGGGCGCAATGAGACGGGGGGAACAAAAGGACGGGGGAACAATGAGACGGGGGCGCAATGAGACGGGGGCACAATGAGACGGGGGCGCAATGAGACGGGGGGAACAATGAGACGGGGGGCGCAATGAGACAGGGGAACAAAAGGACGGGGAAACAGTGAGACGGGGGCACAATGAGACGGGGGGAACAAATGAGACGCGGGGCACAATGACACGGGGGCACAATGAGACGGGGGGCACAATGAGACGGGGGCGCAATGAGACGGGGGAACAACAATGAAACGGGGGCGCAATGAGACGGGGGGAACAAAAAGGACGGGGGGGGGAACAATGAGACGGGGGGGCGCAATGAGACGGGGGAACAGTGAGACGGGGGGAACAATGAGACGGGGGAACAATGAGACGGGGGAACAATGAGACGGGGGAACAATGAGACGGGGGGCGCAATGAGACGGGGGAACAATGAGACGGGGGCGCAATGAGACGGGGGCGCAATGAGACGGGGGCGCAATGGGGGGAACAATGAGACGGGGGAACAATGAGACGGGGGAACAATGAGACGGGGGGGGCAATGAGACGGGGGGAACAATGAGACGGGGGAACAATGAGACGGGGGGAACAATGAGACGGGGGGAACAAAAGGACGGGGGAACAAAAAAGGACGGGGGAACAATGAGACGGGGGAACAATGAGACGGGGGAACAATGAGACGGGGGAACAAAAGGATGGGGGGGGGAACAATGAGACGGGGGAACAATGAGACGGGGGAACAATGAGGGGGGGGGAACAGACGGGGGAGACGGGGGAACAGTGAGACGGGGGAACAATGAGACGGGGGAACAATGAGACGGGGGGCGCAATGAGACGGGGGAACAATGAGACGGGGGAACAATGAGACGGGGGAACAATGAGACGGGGGAACAATGAGACGGGGGGGCGCAATGAGACGGGGGAACAATGAGACGGGGGAACAATGAGACGGGGGAACAATGAGACGGGGGGGGCGCAATGAGACGGGGGGCGCAATGAGACGGGGGCGCAATGAGACGACGGGGGAACAATGAGAGGGGGGGGGAACAATGAGACGGGGGGGGGGGAACAATGAGACGGGGGAACAAAAGGACGGGGGAACAATGAGACGGGGGGGGGGGGGGAACAATGAGACGGGGGGAACAATGAGACGGGGGACAACAATGAGACGGGGGGCGCAATGAGACGGGGGAACAGTGAGACGGGGGGAACAATGAGACGGGGGGGAACAATGAGACGGGGGGGCGCAATGAGACGGGGGAACAGTGAGACGGGGGAGCAATGAGACGGGGGAACAATGAGACGGGGGGGAACAATGAGACGGGGGCGCAATGAGACGGGGGGAACAGTGAGACGGGGGAAACAGTGAACAATGAGACGGGGGGAACGGGAACAATGAGACGGGGGCGCAATGAGACGGGGGAACAGTGAGTGACGGGGGAACAATGAGACGGAGGCGCATGAGACGGGGGAACAATGAGACGGGTTGCTGCACGTTTGGGGGGCACAATGAGACGGGGACACAACGAGACGGATTGCACATTTGGGGGGCACAATGAGACGGGGGCACAATGAGACGGGGGCAGATTGACATGACCCCGCTGGTTTTACTCTCACCCCCCCCCCCACCCCCACCCCCCCCAAGCTAAGAGTTATCCTTTCACACTCCTGTACGCATTCCACCGCCTTTTTCTAGTCAAATAAACGACCACGGCTTCAGTTTAAATCGATCACTAGCTTTCTGTCCTCTCTAACATCTTCAAAACTGTTTCAGTTTTACAGGTCTTTGATATTGTTTTTTTTGTTTGTTTGTATGTTTGTTTGTTTCGGGCGGGGGGGGGGGGGGGTGGGGGGAGGAGAGAGAGAGAGAGAGAGAGAGAGAGAGGAGGAGAGAGAGA
>JADBJO010000483.1:250000-252500 GCA_016801955.1 Conus betulinus
TTCGTTTTCTCTCTCCCTCCCTCCCTCCCCCCTCTCTCCCTCTACCCCCCCCCCCCCTCTCTCTCTCTCTCTCTCATTCGAAAAGGACGGGATGGGAACAAAGGAAAGGTGAAGACGTGTGTTTTGAGTGAGTGTGTGTGTCGTTCATGTGAAACGTCAGCTTTTCGAATAGTGGATGCGGTTGTTCTCCCTCTTGTCAGCAGGGCTCACGAGCTGAATGGACAACGAAAACAAGGTCAGTGTCACTGTCAGTGTCTCCTCCTCTTCTTCTTCTTCCTTCAGGTGAACGCCTTCCGCATGACAAAGATGACTTCAGTATAAGAGGGCGTGAAAGAGGGGACAAAAACAAACAAAATGAACAACCAAACAGAAACAGGAACGAAGACAGACATCTCCCTGTAGGAGACGCGCCCGCTACACGTGCAGCCGCTGGCGGGCTACACGCTCTGTGTAAACGGAGCCCTAGCGAAGCTATGGCCAGGCCCACAAGGCGTCGCTTTTTTTTTTTTTTTGCCAAATAATGGAAAACAATATTTGGCAGGGGTCAGTGGAGGAAGGGAAACGCGCACGAGCGCGATGTGTGTGTGTGTGTGTGTGTGTGTGTGTGTGTGTTAGATTTGATGTTGGAAGGACTCTATAGAGAGTGGAGGGTGCTGCTTTCTCTGGGAGCATATTCCTTTTCACAATTGTGCAAGGAACAAAAAACAAAACAAACAAACAAACAAAACAAACAAACAAAACAAACAAAGCCGGTTGTTTGTTCGATAGGACTGAAGAGGACAGGACTGCGAGATGGCAGGCTGGACTCCATGTCTGCCTGGATGGGGGCACAGGGCGTGTTGGTCTCTCTCTCTGTCTGTCTCTCTGTCTGTCTGTCTGTCTGTCTGTCTGTCTGTCTCTGAGTGTATGCCAGTCAAAATGCACTGTTTCCGCTAGGGGCTCTGGCACGGACAGATCACCTTGTCCTGGCAGACGTCAAATCAAGATTTCCGTGATGTTTGGGTGCAGGTCGATCGATCGTCAAATCCTGAAGATTCTCCAAACACCCCAGGTCGCTTGGCGGTTTCCCGTTTCCTGCGGGGCCCAATAAGTAATCAGGATCAAGCTCACGGCTAAGGTCAGCTTTGAAATGCCCCCTGACGTCCCTGCGGGCGGGAGTCATCCTTTATTTGGGCCCACCTGCTGTTCTTCCTCGCCCTGCTTCAGCCAGGAAAAGCTCTTTGGGAACTCTGCAGGGCTTCGGGCCCGCAAGATCCAAAGCGGCTTACAGACCGGGAGATCCGACAGTTCTTGAAAAAAAAGAGGACCCCGGGAAGACCAAAAAAAAAAAAAAAAAAAAAAAAAAAAAAAAAAAAAAAAAAAAAGGAAGGGGGCGGTAGGGTGGGGGAGAAAGGGAAAAAAAAAAAAAAAAAAAAAAAAGAAACGAAACTCACGAACACGTAAGCGACCAGTCGTCAGCAAGACCATGGTTCATTCGATCCGCTTTGGAAGGATGGAAGGGTGGGCAGGCGAGGACACGAGAGAGAGAGAGAGAGAGAGAGAGAGAGAGAGAGAGAGAGGAGAGAGAGAGAGAGAGAGAGAGAGAGAGAGAGAGAGAGAGAGAGTTTAAATGGCAGAGAAAGAGCATCATAAATCAAGTAAAGTAACAATAGCCTGTCGAAGTTTCGGCCGGAGGGAGCATGTTCACTTTTTAGGGGGCACTTTCCACACACGCATAAAATTTTCCATTTTCCACACAACAAAACACGCAACTCAAGAAGCATACACGCGAGCACGCACGCACGATCTCTCTATCTCTCTGTCTGCCTGCCTGCCTGCCTGCCTGCCTGCCTGTCTGCCTGCCTGCCTGTCTGCCTATCTCTCTCTCAAAATGCGCGCGCACGCACACACACACACTCACATAAAATGCGCTCCAGAGAGAGAGAGAGAGAGAGAGAGAGAGAGAGAGAGAGAGAAAAGAACAGACAGACAGACAGACCGACCGACCCGACCGACAGACAGACCGACCGACCGAGAGAGAGAGAGAGGGGGAGAGGGAGGGAGGGAGGGGAGGGGAGAGAGAGAGAGAGAGAGAGAGAGAGAGAGAGAGAGAGGAGAGAGAAGAGAGAGAGAGAGGGGAGGGGGGGGGGAGGAGGAGAGAGAAGAAGAAGAAGACGACGACAACGACGACGATGACGTAGAACAAGAACAAGAAGATGAAGTAGACAACGACGATGACGATGACGACGACGACAGTGAAAGAAGAAGAAGAAGAAGAAGAAGAAGAAAGAAGAAGAAGCAGAAGTCTAAGAAGTGATGTTTGTGTCTCACGTGTGTATTCAATGCGACTATATTCTGTTGTTTGTCTTACAAGGGAATTCGGTTACCCCCATTCGAACCCCATTCCCCTTTTATGGATAAGAGAGATAAAAGGCGACTCCTGACGAAGAGGAACATTTTACAGCTTTTTTTTTTTTTTCAAAATCAATGGTATCCATAGCCTGCTCATAGGAAATAAGAA
>JADBJO010000483.1:257500-260000 GCA_016801955.1 Conus betulinus
TCCGTTGATGTTTATCACTGTTTGCCAGGATGCCCAGCGACATCAAAACACTTCTGCTTGATAGGGGGGATGGGGAGGATAGTGGACTGAATGCGATGAGATGAGAGAAGGGGTGGGGAGGGGAGGCGCGGGGGGGGGGGGGGTGGGGTGAAAGGACAATTGGGTGGAAAACGATGCGAAAAGGGGGGGGGGGGTGGGGGTGGGAGAGGAAGGGGCGTAGAAGGGAGGAGGGGTAAGAAAGACAGCTGATACTGTGAACGACAATACACTGGACTCACTTCCGATTTTGTCAGCGATTGCACTGGTGCATGTCGTTACTACAAGAAGGCGGGAGGACAAGAATACAAACCGCAAGTTCTTTTAGTGCCATATCCAGAATAACTGCCAGACAGATTCATACGTTAAAATCATCGAGGGTACTAAAAATAAACGATAAAGATTTAGAAGGACGAGAGGTCAGAACGGATAGATGATGACGTGTCACCAGTCGTGTGTGGGTCTGGGTCTGAGAGAGAGAGAGAGAGGAGAGAGAGAGAGAGGGAGAGAGAGAGAGAGAGAGAGAGAGAGAGAGATTCTATGTTTAAAATTCTTCGATACCATATTCAATAAGAGTTTGTTAAACTGAAGACCAATACATTGTAGATCATAAGTCGCAAATCTATAACTACGGTTAGTGATGTTCGTGCTTCTTCACACACACACACACACACACACACACACACACACACACACACACACACACACTATTCTCCCCATGGACAGGAGCCTGATGTATGTGTGTGTGTGTGTGTGTGTGTGTGTGTTTAAATATGCACCCAGGCTGTAACCCAATACATCTTTTGTGCCTTTCACCTCAGAAAAAAAAAATCAATCGGCCAGGTTCACCATGTTTAAGTTCCCCAGTGAAAACGCCTGTTATCACACAGCTCAGCTCAACTCTCTCTCTCTCTCTCTCTCTCTCTCTCGGACCCAGTTATCAGCTGATCTCTTTTACACCTTGCATGCAGGTAAACTTGTCAGCTTTTATTTATCCACTACGCACCTGCCATGGCTGCTCCCTCTGATAACCTGTTTCCAAACCACTCCAGATTATCGTCATCGCCACTCACTTTTCAACGGCGCCCCCGCACAGCCGTGGACGGATGCGTTTTCGTCTGATAGCGGAGGCCTGCACTGTATCCTACGAGGCCCTGTCACGACAGACTGTGGCACACTACGTGCCTAATGGATCATGCTAGTTTAGAGGGTCCACGACCCAGTGGACAGAACGAACGTCTTTGGTCCAAACGTCTCGTGAAACTGAAAAAAAAAAGACAGACAGGTCACAAACCCACCCGCCCCTGCACCCCTCACTTCCCCCTCTCCCCCATCCTCCCATTCATTCCACGTGGCCATGGCCATGAAGTATGTGCCAAGGGTAGGGTGGAAAGTTTACAGAATTCAAAGAATCACCGAGCACATAATAAGTGTGCTCTGTCTGTCTGTCTCTCTCTGTCTCTCTGTCTCTCTCTCTCTCTCCAGCCCCTTTTATTCAGCTTCGTTCCATGTCAAATCCACTCCCTCTTTGAAACAAACATTAATTATACATGCCCATAAAGACTGGAGGTCAGATCAGGGAGAACATCTTTCCTCATAAACTATTATTTTTCCATCACAATTTCAATGGTCACGTTCTACTTGGTGCTCATGTGACAGGAATCCTGGATCTTCTGACACAGAGGGGACTGAACAAGTGGGCGGCCGGTGGGTGCAGTGCAGTGATATAATGCTGTGTTCAGAGTTACACTCTGGGGGAGTTTCAAACATCCCTAGCACTCGCACATCCTTTGTTTTCTTTCCTGTCCTGGGGGCAGGTAGACAAGGTTTTAGCCTATCCACAGCTTAAAAACCACCTGCCCGTCAGTCGGTGATAATTTGATCTAATTCTGTAGTGCTAAATAACTGAAAACACAATTCATGATCGTCCTCCTGTAAGCAGGTAGCCATCACTAAACATCCTGTGCGCTCCATTCTGATTGGACCGACTCTGGCACTCACTTGCCAGGAAACTTTAAAGGATGCTGATGTCATTACCAGCAACGTCAATGAGAAATGTACATAGCAATGCTGTCACAATCAGGTGACAATGGTCATCCTATATGCCGCACTTTAATCTCCACACTGCAAAGGTTTGAAAAAAAATTTGCTCTCGCTCAGCATTTGCAGCTGCAGCGGCAGCATGCCCCCCACTTGCCCAGAGCACGTGATCGCCTGCCCAGGACAGTCAGGGGGCAAGCCTTTACTGTCCCTCTATGTTACATCAAACAAATAGCATGTTCGCTGTGTCTATGTCTACACGTTGTTTGTTTTAGGTAGATTATGTGTGGTGTGGTATGGCAGAACCCCTGCCCCCCCCCCCCCCCCCCCCCCCCCCCCCCCCCCCGCCCCCTTCTTCTCTCACCCATTTTCCTGGGAATCGTTATTCCAGTCTGACAGATAACTGGTGATAGGCGGGAACACC
>JADBJO010000483.1:262500-265000 GCA_016801955.1 Conus betulinus
TGTGTGTGGTGTGTGTGTGTGTGTGCGCGCGCGCGGGAGCGCGCGCCTGTATGTGTATATGTGCGCGCGCGCGCATGTGTGTGTTGTGTGTGTTCGGCGGGAATTGTAATGAACTAATCACAACTGACGCATGTCGATTTGTTTGTCATTTTGTTTGTTTCAAAATCCGGGCCCAAAGGGTTCACGTCAAGGTCAGACTTCTACAGTGACAGATGACCGTTTTGTACTCGAGGCATTAAAACTGTTTGCTGGGGCATCGTGTGACACACAATAGCTTTGGGCGTGAAAGGGGGAAAATCCGTGACAATTGGATGGATGAGGTACGGCACAGAGAGGAAATCTGGCTGAACTGGCGAATGAGATTTCAACTGAATTCATTTTGGGGGTGGGAGTGGGGGGTGGGGGGGTCCCCTTGCGGGGGCACGGGCGGGTGGCGCATGCTATAATCACCTTCATCGTCACCAAAGGGTACAGTGGTACGGTGCATGTTCTTTGAGAGTGCTGGCACTTGCATGATGTGAGGGATAATGAACACTTTACAGCAGACTGCATGAAAACCTTGTTCAGAGAGGTCCCGCCTGATTGTGGTTTTTGAATTTCTGAAAGAAATGAACATTCTTCATCTGGTGTTAGATTTTACGGAAGAAAGATTTTTCAGAAAATTTCCGGTGCATTTTTAGAGGGTGTATTTCAAAGTTTTTTTTTTTGTTTGTCTTCAAAAATTACATGTGAGTTGATTTCAACGCGGTAAACAACCCTGATATGGCCTTTCGCAGTTGGCTGGGCTATAAGCATCATTATTTCTCTCTCTCTCTCTCTCTCTCTCCCCCCACCCTCTCCCTCCCTCCCCTCCCTCTCTCTCTCTCTCTCTCTCTCTCTCTCTCTCTCTCTCTCTCTCTCTCTCTCTCTCTCTCTCTCTCGCCACATCCAGAATCTGCCACATGACGATTTGAAATCACAGAAAATAATAAGCATGAAAAAATTCTGTGAGGAATACACGTCAGAAAGGAAAGATTCTGTGGCGGCGAATAATTATTTCTTCCCAGCGTTTATTAATAGTCACGTTTTGACTAATGAAGAAAAAAAATGATAGGAACTCTGTCGTCACGTGTTGACACCCCCCCATCCCCATCCCCCGCGGTTCGATACTGTCCCTCGCTCAATACTCCCCAAGCTCGATAGTCCTTCCACTCAGTATTACCCCTCATTGTCGCCTGCTCAGTGCTTGCCCTGCTCGATACTCCCTCTGTCCCATACTCCTCCTGCTCAACATTCCCCCGCGCTCGATGTTCCCTACCTCAATTCTACCTCGCCCACAACGGAAAATAGCTCTTATTGGTATGAAAGGAAATCTTTCCCAGTTCACATTCAAAACCACACAAACGCGCGCACGGTAAGCTGACTCCGTCCCCCTGTTCAACAATGATATATGAGAGAGAGGAGATAGAGAGAGAGAGAGAGAGAGAGAGAAGATGAGACTAACATTAAGAGAGATGGGATGGAGACGAGAGAAGAAGAGAGAACGACGAAGAGAAGGAGCAGAGATAGAGAATCGAGGGAAAGCAGACATCTAAAGAGGAGAGAGAGAGATCGAGGAGAGGAGAGAGAGGAGAGAATAGCGTAGATAAGAGGAGAGGAATAAAACGGCGGGAGGAGACGCAAGAAAAGTTAGGAGAGGAGAGATGACGGATAAAAAGAGAAGAGAGATAATGAGAAACTCCAAATTAATCTAGAGAGGGAAGAGAACGATAGGAGAGAGAGTCCGCGAGAGAGAGAGAGAAGGATCTAGTTACTAAAATTATAGGATCTTTCTATCTAGGGAGGAGGAGAAGAGAGAGATTATCTTGCTTGCATCAAACTTAAGAATAGTCCCTGGAGGAAGCCCGAGAAGAGATCTATATAGCTATGGGAGATCTTCGGACCTATGGAGACTCTAACTGAAGGAGGCGAATACCAGAGAACTTAAAAACCCGTTGAGCCTGAAGAGAGCCTTAATAGTATACCCACAAGGATGATACCCCTTGACAACAATCATTCACCGTGTTCTGAGGAGATGAGCTTCTCAAAGGAGAGATCAATATTTTACAGAGGAAGCATGTGACCCACAGAGACCTGCAGGGAACGAGCCAGAGAGGAGAAGGAGCGAGAGAGACCGTAACAATCAGGATCAGTTTTGTCATAAAATCACCACCCATATGATACATTTTTTCTTGAAAACCTCGGGGAAGGAAATTACCCATGCATGAAAGGAGAAGAGAAATAATGAGAAGGAGCGCACCGCACAGGGAGGAGGACGAGAGCAATTGAGGAGAAGAGATTATATAACCACCACACACGAAGAAGAAGAGGACGGCTTTATTGTGAAGCCGTTGCACAGCCAGAACAGCAACTACCCACAGCAGGACCATACACTAGACGAGGGGAGAGAGATGAGAAGTGGGACAGATAAGAACCGTTGACACGAGAGGGATGAAGAGCGAACGAGATAGAAGTCCCAGAG
>JADBJO010000483.1:270000-275000 GCA_016801955.1 Conus betulinus
ACACACACACACACACACACACACACACACACACACACACACACACACACACACACACACACACACGTCTATCTCTTGTCTGTCTCTGTCTGCCTATTTCTATATCTATGTCTCTGTCTCTCTCTTCTTTTCTTTTTCTTTTTCTCAATCTTTCCCTCCCCTCCCCTCCCCCCCCCCCCTTTCTCTCTCCTTCTCTCCCTCCCACTCCTTCTCCCCTTACTTCTCTCTTGCCTTCTCAGCTCCAACCCCCCTCTTTCTCTGTCTTGTCAATAATCAACGAAGCGACATCTTTACATTAAACGTATGTTTTATGCACATTTCATATCTGTTTCCTTGTTTTTGATCTTCTTGTTCGCATTTTTTGTTCTTCTCTCTTTTTTCCTTTGCGCACTGCGTGACACTTCATGACATTGACTCTGAAGTTTGCATTTGCTTTTAGATTAAGTAAGTACGCATTTATGTGTAGGTTAGTGTGTTCAGATATATTTAATTACACATTCATGTGTAGGTTATCTACAGTGTTTATATTTTTTTTGTGTTTGTTGTAGTATGTTCATAACGTTTTTATTGACGTGTGATTTTATACTTATATCTTCGAACTCTATGTTTCGTTTTGTTTCTTTGTTTTTTGAATTTTCTCATTTCATTATTAAGAACAGGATAGAAACACGAACTACTTTTTTTTTTTTTTTTTTTTTTCGTCTTTTTTCCCCCCTTTTTTTTTTCAAATTAAGAAAAAAATCTCTTCTGCTGCTCTCTTTCTTTCTCCATACACATTCCACCCTCTCTCTCTCTCTCTCTCTCTCTCTCTCCTCTCTCTCTCTCTCTCTTCAGGAAGGATCTCTTGACTTAAATGTCACCGACTCTTGCTTTGTTTTCATTTCACCTTTTAAGAGTTTTCAGCCCCAGTGTAAATGGCACTAGAATCGTTAAATAGAACAGAAGAAACAAGTGTTCAGGAGCAGCATATGCCAGAGTGCATACGAGGGATAAATACGTGGGCCTGCCTGTGCCATCCCCCGGGTTTCTTTTGCTCCTGAAAGATAGCTGGCTGCTGCATGAATGGCGGTAACAGAGCGAGAAGAAAGAGAAGAAGTCTGGAATCGAGCACCTTTTGGCGTTTTTACATGACATTCGCCACCGAGCGCTTTTCGCTGTTGAGCTGGGTGATCAACCTGTACTGCCATTCACACTGAATGTCATGGTACAGCTGTCTTGACCCCCTCTCCCTCTTTAGTGTGTGTGTGTGTGTGGTGTGTGTGTGTGTGTGTGTGTGTGTGTGAGAGAGAGAGAGAGAGAGAGAGAGAGAGAGAGAGAGAGAGAGAGAGAGAGAGAGAGCACGTGTCTGCGCTTCGTGTAAGTATGAGCCAGGGACCTCTTGTAACGTGCCACACTCACTTTCTCTCCGACATCATTCCCCGGCGAGCGAAAAAAAGGGGCGCGACCACAAACTCCCTTTTCCCCCTCTCTCTCCCTCCCCTTCTCCCACCCCCACCCCCAGCCCCACCCCGAAAATAGTCAATCCAGATCCACTCCTTCTTGGTTCCCAAATCACTTGCCCTCATTCCAAAATATTCAGTTCTAGAAGATAAAACACATCAATACACACGAACTTGGAAGAAGGCTGTGGGGGAGGGGGGAAGGGGGGGGGAGGGGGATGAAACCTTGGCGGGAGATTCTTGATCCGAGCCAGATCTACTCCCCACCCTGCACCCACCAATCCCACCTGTGCGCGTTGTGGGATGGGATTCCCCCCCCCCCCCCCCCCCCCCCCCCCCCCCCCCCCCCCCCCCCCCCCTTCGCCCATGCAGTGGCGACTGATTTCAGGAGTGGAGTTATTACGCCTTCTTCGTTAGTGGGTTGTCCGTTGAGCTATCTCCCCCCCCCCCCCCCTTCCCCTTTCCACACGGTGTGCAGCTGGACGAGGTCTTATCCTGACCAATCCGTCACTGGTCAATGTCCAGTCCTTAACCCAAACTGTTCCTCCTCACGTCTACAGTCTCGCCCGGCTTGTATTGCTGAACGGCGACCATGCGTTCATGAGCGGGGCTTCTCAGTGGGTTGGCGGACTGGGGACACATCTGGCCAACCCAGGGATTGTTCTGCCTGCCTCATCATTCACAGACCCGCACAGAGGTTTCTGCTTCGTCTGCATGCTGTGAAGTGATGTCCTGGCTGAGGTGAAGGCATGATGATGATGATGAAGGGTGATGATGATGATGATGATGATGATGCTGACAGTGAGGGGGATGCAGGCAGCAGCCAACGTTCCAGAGGATCTGTGGAAGGCGTTAAAACCTCCTCGTGCTGTTTTCAGACTTTCTGTTCCCAGGGGGTTCGGAGGTTTAACGTGTGCGGCTCTTTCCTCCCTGACCACGGCACTGTCTGGCTACTGATGACACTCACAAATCCTGTGGAATCAATCCACGTTGTTTATAGCCCAGCCGACCGCGGAGAACGTATTGGGTTTTGAAGCTGTGGGTGGATCAGTGGGAGGTTGAATACACCCGTAAACTATACACCCATAAACTGTCTGGTTTTTTTCTGCCTGGACGTGTGGGGGCAATCTGAAAGACGCGGTAGTCCACAGGTCACACTATAGGTCTCCCACCACCATCCTTCTGCCCACTGCCTCTTTCGCCTTTCCGGCTATGTCTTCCTGGGGGTTTTATGAGATTAGTATGCAGCCCATAAAATCGGACCTATGCTCTCTCCAAAAACATCCACACTGTGTGGTAGTAGGCTATTCGAGAAGATTTATTGCTCACACACACACGGACGCTCACATACTCGGACATAAAAAAACAAACAAACAAACAAACCCGAAGAGTAGACTGTTACAACGTAACGTGTAACAATGTTCCAGCCTCCACGAAAACGTGTTATCCACTGAAATTGCACTATCGTTACAGTTTCGTGCGTACGGCACATAAAACGTAACACTTTAAACATTTTTTTTCGTGCACCAAGGTCTAAAACTTTAACAGATTGTCATATTTTTTTCTCCAGAAGAACGCCACATGCTTTCTGTTATTCAAGAGGAAAGCAAAATATAATCAACGGCAAAAGATTGAAGTATGAATGTTCCATCGGGTTCAGCAATCACTGATTAATAAAAACTGAAAGGAGTAGTCTGGAAAAAAAATCAACACTCTTCGCACATCCCGGGGACGAAAAATGTAACATTTACAATTTTCGTGCATCGTATACAAAAACAGAAACAATTACCACACACTTCTTTTTTGACCACACAGCTAGCTGCATCGTTACATTTGGGGCTGAAATGGCAGTGTTGTTATATTTGACGTTCAGTTGGAGGACGATTCCAATTCACCCACTACCCCGACACCGCTTTAAGATTTTCTTTTTTTTTTTCTTTTTTTTTCAACCTACATGACTTCATCTTTTTTTTTTTTTGTCAACACTTCAACCCTCCCCGTATCAATGTTCTGTCTGAATGGAAAACACATGTACATGATACTGAAAGATTGTGATTTGCGATTCAACGTTCAACGGACTCCTCCACCCTCAAAGTGCGTATATGGTCAAATATACTATAGTACACACACACGCACTTACACATAAATAAAACCCACATAGAAGATAACTACACACACACACACACACACACACACACACACACACACACACACACACACACACACGTCGACATTGACATTAAACACTTAGATGTATACGCTAACGTCTAGACATGACTTCGACGACTTTATGCGTGGATGGGTAATACCCTTGGTTGTCACTTAATCCGCGCCTTTGGCTTGGCATTGTTTTAAAGATGCTTGGTTATGTATTCCGTCTTTTTTTTTCTTCTTTTTTTTTCATTTTTTTTCTTTCCTTCCTTCTTTTTCTTATGTGTGTTTGTCGTTGTTGTCTGAGTGTTTCCTTTTTTCCCCCCATTTTCATGATCCATTCTTTGTCTTTATTCTAGCTGTTTCCATTTTTATTGCCGAATAATTTTCGACTACAGTCATATAGTTGTAAACAACAATAATGTGCTTACAACACATTCTATGAGCTTTGGGCTGTTTTTTTTCTCAATTGACCGTTACTGGACTCTTTTATGAACAAAATGCTGTTTAAACAGCACACGCCACAGCTAGGTTCGGCGATGACGTCATGTTCCCGCCCCAACCCAAACAGGCTGATATCTCTCTATCTTACTTACAGGCGCAAGGGACAGAACACGTCACTGGATTTCACCACAATCCTTTTGCTTTCTTTGACATCAAGGAACGAAGAGAGCAGCTAAGGAATGATGAAGCGATCAGCAGTTAATATAAGTGATTGTCCCCATCAATTGGTGCTGGGAAACGCCGTGATGTCAGAAACAGCTGCTGTCGTAAGAATTTCATCTCCGTTCATTCTATGAAGACAAACTGAAGAACTGTAGTCCAGGTTTCTCCAGGTCGGCTGGTTGGGAGCCTGGGTTTGTGGAAATGCTTTCCCTGGTCATTCAGCTATACTGTCCGTCCGTCGGTATTTTCTTCGGTCTTTTCCTTTGTCTACCTACTTCCCTCAACAGTTCCTTGGAAAATTCTTTAAGCAAGGCCATTGGATCGTGCTCTGTGGCCAATCCAACGTCATATTCTTTTCCTTTTTTAAATGATATCAGCCGACATGGTCTGAAGTGCTGCTTCATGTTTTGACGCACTTGTGTTGCTTAGTGATATGATCAGAATGTCTGCAGGTTCCGTGTCTTTCCACATCCGCTGTGAGGCCCAGGATCAAGTCAAGGGATCGCCTCTGCTACTGCCCACTATGTAACCCAGTACAACCTGCTGCATGTTGGGAGGATGCCGAATAAGACTATCCGCCCTGGAGAGCGATGGGCTCCGGTAGGTTGGATTTGCCCAAGGCACACCACATGACCTTCACACAGAAGGGTGTGGTGGTGGCACGCCACATGACCTTCACACAGAGAGGGTGTGGTTGGATTTGCCCTAGGCACACCACATGACCTTCACACAGAAAGGGTGTGG
>JADBJO010000483.1:300000-302500 GCA_016801955.1 Conus betulinus
CCACCCCCCACCCTTTCTATTTCTCTCTCTTCTCCCCATCAAGCCACTCTTTCATTCTCTCCCCTACCTGCCCACCGCTCTCTCCAAACCATTCTCAATCCACACTTCCATTTATTCGATTTCATCTTTCCGAAGGAAAAAAAAACCTGAAAAAAGGCACACAAACAAACAAAGACGTAACAAAAAACCCGCTGCTCACCATCCTCTTTCCCCCCCCCCCCCCCCACATCCTCCTCCCTCCTCATCCAACACCCAGACCCCCCCTTTCCCTCCCTTCCTTCGCTCTCTGCTCACGATTTCTTTCCTCCATTTCAAAGCAAAGCTATCATCTTACCCCCTGCTTTGGCTCCCCCCCCCCCCCCCCCCTCCTTCCCTTTCCCTGTTTAGACTGTTTCCTGCAGGCCCAGTGTATTACATTTGATCTTCTTTTCTCCACCCCCTCCATCCCCCCCCCCCCCCCCCCCATCCACTCCACCCCGCTATCCATTTGTGTCCCGTTCTATCCAGTTTTTATAAAAAAAAAAAAAAAAAGAGACAAACATCGCAAAAAAAAAACAGGTTGAGAAAGCCACAAACGCACACACGCTTGCATGCACAGAAGCAGATACACACACACACACACATATACACGCGCGCGTGCGCGCATGCATGGTCATACAAACACACATACACACACACACACACACACACACACACACACACACGCGCGCGCGCGCGCACGCACGCACACACTCGCACGCACATGTACACACACACACACATACACGCACGTACACGCATACATAAGCACGCACGCATGCACAGAAACGTGCGCACACACGCACGTGCGCGTTCACACACACACACACACACACACACACACACACACACACACACACACACACACACACACACACGCACACACACACACACACACACACACACACACACAGACTGAATGAACGAACACTTTTTTTTTTGTCTGGTGACGCAGGAGATTCGCTGTTGGAGCCTCTGCACTGAAGACGAAAGATCTGGCGCGCGCAGCCTATGCACCGGGGAAAAAAATGAGTGTCTAAGGACATGACACAAATCCTGCTCGCATTAGCCATTCCCTGCCCAAATGGAAACTGCGATCCTCGCTCGCTCGCTACCATTACATTAAGATTCAGTCTTGTTAGTTGAGGCGCATGAGGCATCATCGCCATAGTGGACGAAGCACCAACCGAAGAAGTGGGAGAATACAGGATTCCAGTGGCTCTGGTGATGTGCCCAAGACTGATCTAGCCAGCACTGACTGACGATGTGCCACAGACTGATCTAGCCAGCACTGACTGATGATGTGCCACAAAGCACTGACTGACGATGTGCCAGCTAGCCAGCACTGACTGACTGATGACGATGTGCCACAAACTGATCTAGCCAGCACTGACTGACGATGTGCCACAAACTGATCTAGCCAGCACTGACTGGAATCAGACACTAACTCAATACTGAACCAGGTTTTGAAATATTCAAACGTATGACTGGTCAGACCTGATTTTATGTTTTATGATATGATTTTTTTTGTTTCTTGGTTTTCTTCATCATACATTCAGACAGGAACCTCAGAGGCACTGACGAAGGCTGCTGTACGGCGGAGGCCCTCCAGAGATCCACAGAGCTTCTCCCTCGTCGACGTGTCAGCAGGCCAGGTCTCTGTTCTTAGCTTTGATGTGCTGGACAGTCCTGCAGGAAGTGTTCAACTGTCACTGGGACTGTACCGCATAGGTACTCTGAAGACTCGCCATGTGGTGTTTGGGTCTGCAGTGTCCTGTCCTCAGTCTCACAGTACTCACTTAGTCTGGTCTGGGCAGCAGGTAGTACGCCTCCCTCTTGTTGAAGTCTGGGTGCTGCTCAAGCCATCTTCTTTTCTGCTTCTCCTTGATAATGCTTTGGCTTCGTCAAAGGAAACTTCCTGCTCCAGTTGGGTCTGCTGTTCTCCTTCCTTTTTTCCAGTTGGTCAGCTTCCTCATTGCCATATATATTGCAGTGTGAGGGTATCCACTGGATGTAATTTTTGTTGTTTGAATGAAACAAACAAACAAAAAAAAAAACCCAAACAAACAAACAAACACAAACAAAAAAAAAAACTACAAGAAGTACCTGACTATGGTATGCAAATTTTGTTTGAATGAAACAACAACAACAAAATCGGTAGATTTACATGTAGAATATTTACCTTTAAAAGACCAGTCGAGTGGGGTTGCACACATTAAAAAAAAAATGACAGATCGCTATCGTTTACATCCAGCCTATCAGCTTTCTTCTGCTGAGCAAGGAAATCAGGGCGAAGCTTCAGTCTGCGTTCCTGTTCCTGAAAAGAGCGAGAAGAGTGTATGCCAAGGAATGGAAAACTATCATGGGTGTGTTAATGGCGGATAACTGAAATCCAAAGCGTTGCTCATGAATGGATCCAGAAGCTCAAGTTGCGATTGCATGGGGAAAAGGTGTTCATTTTGATATGTAAACTTAAAGATAT
>JADBJO010000483.1:305000-317500 GCA_016801955.1 Conus betulinus
GTGTGTGTGTGTGTGTATAAAAGAACATTTTTGTTCCTTCAATCTCTAGTACCAAAGCGGCCGGCAAATAACCGATGTTATTTTATGTTATGCTATAATGCTACGCAATATTAGTTCACGGTTACCTTATACTAGCGACGTAAGGTGACATTGTCTTATAACATTATATATTATATTATATTATATTATATTATATTATATTATATTATATTATATTATATTATATATATTATATATTATATATCACACCAAATCACATCGCCATATCATGTTATATTATATTATATTATATAATATCATATTACATTACATCACATCACATAATATGATGTTATATACTGCATTATATTATATATGATATATGATATTTTTGTATTATATCATATCATACTGTTTTTTATACTATATCATAATATATTAAAATCGTACTATGTTGTATTTATATATGATTTTATACTACGATTATTGTCATAATTATTCACTTGTTAGCCCTCGCGCACACGAAAAAAATGTGAAGTGCGGTACTCTTTTCTTGTCCTGTCATTTTACTTGTAACTCAATGTCTATATGCTGTTCGTCTAACTTTCCGTCTTTCGGTTTGTATGTCCGCAACATAATTCGACAACAAGGATGTCTTTTTTTCGCCTACCTAGTCTTCCGTGCTATCCCGATGATGTCCTGGTCGCACCACTCATACAGGCTCCGTCTTCTGTATCAGCCAGCCCCAGCATGTCCTCGCCACAGTCCTGCACCGGCAATCGCGGAAAAGCTCGTATCAACATGAAGTCGAGAGACAACCCGGCAGCGGAGGCTCTGCTGCAAACACTTCGGTCGAGTCCCTTTCATGGGGTGTCATGGGCTTGACAGACTCGTTTGTAGGGACGATGTGTAGAAGCGATCTCACTCTGAATCCTCAAGGTCTTACAACACAGATGACATGCTGACGAAAAGCCCGTTGGATTACAGTCTATCTGTATGAGTGCTGGCCATGAAATTTGAGTGCGGGCTAGACTGCGCAGGATTTGCGTTCCCATCGTCATGGAAACAACAACCACTGGATGAGTCTAGAGTCATGTCGGACTGGCAATGCAGTGAGTGGTTCACGTTCGCCGTAAACGAACACAATCAAACACAGCAACACACATCCAACACGACAAGTTCGTGCGGGTGGTGGCCACGTTCGAATATATGAGAGCGTTTACTCTCCGAAGCGCAAACGTACAATCGTTTGACATTCAATGGTTTTCCTTTAAACGGGAACAAACCGTGTCTCCCTGTGTGTTCTGCGTGCTCTGTGTTAACATTTCTGCTAAGCGTTTTTGTGTATCGTAAGCGGCATTCGTTCGGAGCTATGAGAGAAAGAGTTACCGTACTTGTTCGCTATTTGCTGGGAACAAGACAAGTTTGTGTGATCGCCAAAGCTGCAACACAACACAGACAATTGAATGCTTGACAAATATGTCTTCTTCAGCTATGCACAAAATAACACGGATGTTCGTTTTTTTTCACATTACAGTTCGTCTACTGACAGCAATCTGAGGAGTATTGTTTTTCTGCATTACTTATACCTTTATTTGTGATGTATGAAGAAGATGTATGTATCGAAAATTCACACGTCTGTTTGTGCGTTGAGTGAGTGTTGCTTTCCGTTACGTTTAAAGGTTGATTTGTATTTTGGCTTCTGGCTGAAAAGGTTATCCCATTTACCAAGGGAGGAAGAACGGAGGAAACTACACAAAGGAATAAAGTATTAATCCCTACGATGTGAGAACCTGACACTTGTCAGCCAACTGGGGCTTTCCTTGTAAACTGTCTTGCCGAGTCTTTACTGAAGGAAATAGAACTGGGCAGCAACAAAAAGAGGCTGTCGACGACGAGAGAGAGAGAGAGAGAGAGAGAGAGAGAGAGAGAGAGAGAATATTAAAAAAAAAAAATGAAGAGAGAGAAAGAAGAAGAGAGGAGGGCAGGATCGATGAGAAGGATGAGTAGGAAATACGAGGAGAAAAAAAAAAATGAAGAGTGGGCAGGGGGGGGGGGGGGGGGGGGGGGGGGGGGGGAATCAAGAGGGAAAGAGAGGCAGAAAGAAACTAAAAGAACATGAGGTGGAGGAGACGATGGGGGGAGAAAAAAAAGAAGTTGCTGTTGAGAAAATCAATCAAGGAACAAGAGGCAAGTGAAGAAAGGAAGGAAAGGGGAAAAAGCGGGTAGAGGAGGAAGAGAAGGAGAAAAGAAAGCAAGACAGAGATGACAAAAGAAAACCGAACAGCGGAGAAGAAGAAGAAGAAGAGGAGCAACTTTCTTTCCGAACACCCAACCGTCCCAACCCCACCCCTCCCCACCCCATCCAATTTCTCTCTCTCTCTCTCTCTCTCTCTCTCTCTCTCTCTCTCTCTCTCTCTCATGCTTTGTTAATGTTTTCTATTTGTGTATCCCTTTGGTTAGGAGCATTGGTCTAAACTGATTAACTTTCGCAGACAGTCAGTCAGACAGACAGACAGACAGACAGACAGACACACACACACACACACACACACACACACACACACACACACACACACACACACACACACACACCACACCACACACACACACACACACACACACACACACACACACACAATTCACATAGTTTCCTTATCTTTCACTCAATATTTCTCCGTTGGGGATCTTCGGGTTCCAGTTCTTCCTACCTTTATCTGGGCATGGTCACAGTCAGGTTTGGCTGATGCCTTCTTCCTCCCATAGTATTGCGCATCCCTTCCAGACCTGAAAGCATGCAGCAGCAGCAGAAGCAGCAGCAGCAGTAGCGGTGATGCAGAGAGTGAGTACCGGTGATCTTCTCCACGATAGAACAGGTTCTATCTACACCGTGTGCTCCCTCCCACTCACACACAACACTGCTCAGGGAGGGAGACGGCGGGGGTCGGGGGAGTGTCGGGCTGGGGGTGGAGGGGAGAGGGGAGGGGGTGGGGTGGGGAGAAGCAATAACTGAGCTTGCTGTCGAGAACGAAGATAAGAGCTCGCTCATTCCGTTCTGATTTCTCAGTGATAAACTAGTCCAGAATGAGTTCTAAGTCCAAAGTAGACTTACTCCCTCTCCCCCCTCCCCCCACACACACTCACATTGTGTCCCCCCCCCCCCCCCCCCCCCCCCCCCCATGGTGAGAGGGGATGGGTAAGGATGGCGGTGGAGGGGTTGCTGGGGAAGGAGGGGGAAGGTACACGAAGCAGCAATGAAGAAGCAATCGTGCATTATGCTACGTGGATAGGAAAAAAAAAAACACACTGCAAGACAAACTGGACCAGACCTGAGCAGATCTTGAAACATCCCACGCAGTGCATGAGAGAGAGAGAGAGAGAGAGAGAGAGAGAGAGAGAGAGAGAGAGAGAGAGAGAGAGAGAGACAGACAGACAGACAGACAGACAGACTGACAGACAGAGAGGGAGAGAGAGAGGGAGAGAGAGAGAGAGGAGGGGGAGTGATGGAGGGGTCAAATATGAGAGAGAGAGAGAGAGGGAGACAGGCAGACAGGCAGACAGACAGACAGAGAGAGAGAGAGAGTGAGAGAGAGACAGAGAGAGAGAGAGAGAAAGAGAGAGAGAGACGCTTTGACCATTTATTGCCTTCAGCTTAACAAGCCATTGAAGGTAAGGTACATAAAACTTTGACACGCTGCTTCACAGAAGCATAAGGAAAATGAATAATGATTAATTAACAAAAGTATCAGGACGTAACGGATTAAAACATCGCTCACATTGTTAAGAAAGTACAGACATTTATAACTTAAACTTACTCGAACGGTCTAATCGGGTTGCAAGATTTCCGTTTAGAACATCTTTTCCTACGTTACCCCTCCCACTCCCTTAGTTCCACCACATAATTCCCTCTCCCTTCTCACGCTTTACACGCATGAACATAAGCAGTGCACACAAGCTCACATTCTTACATTCCTCCTTTCTCCAAACCTCAGAGAGAGAGAGAGAGACTGACACTGGCACATCCCTAGATGACAATTTGTCCCAAGGGGGACAATTTACAAAATAGGAGTGTACTATTAGCAACAAGTAAAGGGGAAAATACTCACGCACATCCATGCAAACACGCCAGCGCACGCGCGCGCGCTCGCTCACCTACACGTACACTTTTAAACCACGAGCAATTTGTAATTTAGGCTTACATTCTACATCCTTGCGCGCACATACACAAACGTGCGCGCGCGCGCACCACTGATCATCATCATCATAAATGCCAACCCGACCATCCATCTGTAATTATTCAAATACCAAGCATCTATCGCAACTCAAAATGTTGAGTAGTTAGTTATTTTGTTTTTTCAGTATCTCTCGTTTTTTTTTTTTTCCTCCGCCGTAGCTATTTTTTCTTTTTCTTACTTTTTTTTTTCTTTTCCTTCCTTCTTACGTTTTCGTTTCTTTCGTTTCTCTTACTTTTCGTTTCTTTCCTAGTAATTTTTTTTTCCTGCCTTTCTGTTCTCTTTTTCTTTGTAATTACCTTCCTTCCTTGTTTTACTCTCTTTATCATCCATTTTGTTTTGAATCAGTGTTGTTCGGATGACTCTTTCTTGTTCCTCGTATTATTTGCTTCTGCAATACATTTTGAAAGCAATATTATCATTTCTTCGTTTCCGGATACAAGAATAGCTATAAATCATGTCTGCTCGAAACAGGTAAAGAAAACAAACTATATTTATTCCGAATTGACTCACATGCAGGGAAATGAAAAATGAAAGGGCTTTCGTCTTCAACTTCATCACCACACATTAAGCATGATTAATCCATTTTCTGGTTGTCAATGAACCGTTTTTCTGTTAGTCTTTAAATTCAAGAGCTCTCATTCTCAGTCTGGCAAAAAGACCTCGATCCATCTATTTCTAATGACTGAGATATATTTTTCAGCCTGGAAAAATGTTTTTAAATGAGCAATACCAACTGTATTTTGTACTTTCTCCTACATGGGAATGCCAGTTTTGCTTATATGAATTGATTACACGATCTTTAAATTCAGAGATAAATAATCAGAGAGAGAGAGAGAGAGAGAGAGAGAGAGAGAGAGAGAGACAGACAGACAGACAGACAGACAGACAGACAGACAGAGACAGACAGGGGTAGGGAGTTGATAATGAGTGGGGTAGGAGAAGATTGAAAAAGGACAAGAAATGAAAGAGGAGATTCTCATCAGGGAAAGCCCTCAGGCAGACAGTTCCCCATGGTCACTCGCTCTCTCACTAACAGCCTTGCTGGCGTCATTGCTAAAACAGGTGAATTACGGCCTTAACAAACCAGGTACCAGTCACAGGCAGCTTACAGAATCTGTGGCGAATCACGCAGTTTGACATATACGCTAACACATAAAAGAGACAAGTCGAGAAAAAGACGTTGTTTAAGCAATCTGTAGTCTCTGATCCGCTTTCCTCCGTTTCAGATGCACTGCATTTTCAAATAAACAAGAGAGCCTCTGCCTCCAAAGGCTAAAGGCTGCATAGTGAAAAGACACAGCCCTGAGAAACACAGATGACATTTAAACAACCTTGTCTCTGATTCACCTTTCCTCCTTTTGCAATCCATCTCACCTTGGAAACAAACAAGCTAAATGTTGATATTAAAGGACAGAGGTAAAAAAAGGAAACCCTTTCTAAATACGCTTAGCCTCTCTCCCCCCCCCCCCCCCCCCCCACACACCCCCCCCCCCCCCCCACCACCTACCCCCCCCTGCCCCCACCCCCCCACCCCCCGCCGAGACACCAGAAATAGTAACGTCGTCAGATCGCTCGATAAAGTGGTCGGAATTTTCGCTCTCAAAAACGTAAACAAATTTGTCCCCGACCCTTTACGCCCCCACCCCGGCCTCCTCCTCCCTCCCCTTCCCTGCCTATTTTTGTCCTTCAAATAACACTTCATAAACAAACAGCAGACTGAATGGGATATATGTTCCCTTCAGACTGCTTGCCGCGTTTTCCGTCTCCCACTCAACCAAACCGGGAATCCAAAGTTTAGACCCATTAAAAGGAAAAGCAGAGGCAAAACTACAATTCTGTAGACCCCCCCCCCCCCTCCTCCCTTCCCCCACCTTTACCCCCGACAACCTCGAAAAAAAAATTGACACGAGAATACCGAGGTTCCGACATATCGGGGCTGTGTGTATTTAAAACGCCACGGCCACTCTCACGCTTTGACGAGGGCGTTCTTTCTATACCGCTGATAGACCAGTGCCAGTGTCTTCATATCAGCATCGCCAAGCAGCTAGCTACACCCAGTGTGGACTCTTCTTCAGAAAGACCCAAAACAAGAGAGAAGTTCTGGAAATCGACGTTGCCGTTACCCGCAGCATACACTGGGTTAACATCAGCGCTTGTCTTGAGTGGGCGAATAACTAGTTTAAGACCATGATTCACTTCTTTTTTCTTTCTCGGTTGTAAAAGCAGTAATATCAGTTGTCAAATTAGTTACATCTTTTTTTCACGTGAAAATAGTTTATCTTGGCTTTAGACTCCGATGTGCTGCGCTGTGACTTTAAATTCAATGTCGAACAAACAGCAACCTTCACACTTTGACCAAATGTTCAAGGTATTGCTGGATGATCACCGGAATCAACGGCCTTAATTTGCTGTTTTAGGGTATATGACTTATTGTCGTCATAAGGTTAATAATCATTGTTTTCTTTCTTTGGTCTGATCCATTCGTGGCGTCAAAAGCAATAAAGATGATTCGCTGGTCGTCAAAATCATTGCTTTGACGATTTTCTTCAATCGAACACTTAATCATCACTCTGTTGAAGAACACTTGCATTTTCGTACAGGATATGACAATTGTGACGTTTAGACGGTAGTAATATTCCACACTTCAGAGCGTTGATGCACAGATAAGAGAGGTGGGTCAATTTTCGAGAAGTGGTGATCGCCAAACTGGGTTGTAGTACGGGAACTACAGCAGTTTGGGTGACGAATTGGCTTCAGCAGACGCCGCTCTTGACAAGACGATCCGGAGGTTGCGGGTGACCGTACACTCAAACAGTTCACATTGGCTTTCTTGTGTGTTTTCACTGTGTTCATCCCCAGTCAGATGCTGCGCCTCCTGGTAGGCCCATGCTGGTCAAAGAGTCCTCAAGATTTACTGTAACAGACGATGTTGTATTACCGCTCTGTAAAGTATATGCCCATCATGACCCGCGCTTCATCAGAAGTGTATAGTTTGAATGAGGCGTTTG
The DNA here is from genome assembly GCA_016801955.1 of Conus betulinus. Classification (NCBI taxonomy): domain Eukaryota; kingdom Metazoa; phylum Mollusca; class Gastropoda; order Neogastropoda; family Conidae; genus Conus; species Conus betulinus. The sequence continues at coordinate 312,223 of JADBJO010000483.1, forward strand.
ATTTTTTTTCTTTCCCTGTTGATGCACATACACCAGAATAGGCTGACATCGAGTACATGACCTTTAAAAAAATCATCCAAATATTCTAATGGTTCCAGAGACATAATGACTCTTTGTGTGTCTGGTTCCAGGGGATCCAAAGAAACACGGTGAAGGTTCAACTTGCAGCAGCCAGGCAGTTTACATGTCATCACAGGTGGCATCACAGACGTAAAAACCAACAACAGAGTGATGATGAGCCGTTGGAAAAAACGCAGTGACTTGCTTCCCTTGGTCAAGAAGAGAAGTGGGACGCGCACCTTTCAAGAACAGCGGACATGGGGGGAAAAGAAACCGTCCAACTACACCATCATTCTGGGGGATAAAGAAGACGCAGACAGAAGAGAAAAAAAAGAGGTAGGACAAAAAAAAAAAAAAAAAAAAAAAAACCAGCAGGAAGTTTATAGGCCTGTCTTTCGCCAGCTCACAGAAGGCTGCAGGGGCAGGAGTGGAACAGACGGAGAGTTGTTGTCTGGAAGTCCTCGCTTGTGCCACATCACTCTCTATCCGCGGTACTCAGGTCGGTAAAAAAAGAACTGATTCGACGCGATCCATACTGAAATTCTCCTTTTCCTTGTCAGTTATAAACAAAGCTGATGTGCGAATTAATAAGCAAAAAAAGGAAAAAAAGTTAAACACGTAATCATAAAATTTCAAACAACCAAAAACAACCCAAAATCTACGCTGCTCGTTCTTCTCGTATAACATTCTCTTGAAGAAAATTAGAGAGAAAGGATACCAAAGTGTGCGTTCTCTCTCTCTCTCTCTCTCTCTCTCTCTCGTCTCTCTCTCTCTCTCTCTCTCTCTCTCTCTGGGGTTGCATCGTCCACCATTTTATACCGAAGCATCTAGTAATCCACCTGTTGTCCAGATGATCCACATGTGTAACGGAGACTTCTATATATAAATAAAGTGTAGAAACAATGGACTGCAGTATTGTTGACTTGTTTATTACGCTTCTTTGTATCAACTGTGGGATACCCAGAAAAGGGAAGACAGCAGAAAGTCCAGAGAGAAAGACAGACACCAGAACCAATACAAAAAGGAGAAAGGGTGCGTGATGCAGTTCCCAGAAGACGGAATATTATTTTTGTATTGTCCGATTGGCCGAATCTTTCCCATTCTTCTTATCCTTGTCCTTCTTATCGACCTTTTTCTCGTCGTCTTGGTCGTCGTCGTATTCGTTGTGGTCGTGGTGGTGGTGGTGGTCGTGGTGGTCGTCGTGGTCGTGATGGTGGGTGGTGGTGGTGGTGGTGGTCGTGGTCGTCGTGGTGGTGGTGGTGGTCGTGGTCGTCGTCGTGGTCGTCGTCGTGGTCGGTCGTGGTCGTGGTCGTGTTTGTCGTCGTGGTAGTCGTCGTGGTCGTCGTGGTCGTGGTTGTGGTCGTGGTCGTGGTCGTGGTCGTGGTGGTCGTGGTGGTCGTGGTCGTGGTCGTGGTCGTCGTCGTCGTGGTCGTGGTCGTCGTCGGCCTCCTCCTCCTCGTCGTCGTCGTCGTCGTCGTCGTCGTCGTGTCGTCGTCCTCGTCGTCGTCGTCGTCCTCGTCTTCTTCTTCCTCTAGTGTACTTGAATGAAGAGCAGTATACCGGACTACAAGAAGGAGAAGGAGAAAGATGCATCTCTGAGAGTGTTACTAAAATTTCCAGACCAACTCTGGAGGTTACTGTGTCTCTCGGGCCTGGATGACGCCGAGATATGTTATGAAGGGAAAACGTATAGTGCAGCCCTGTCGTGTAGTCTCTGTTTACGATGTTACTCCATAGTACCGTCATCAGCATCCTCATAAAAAAAAAGGTAGAGAGAAGAAGAAGAAGAAGAAGAAGAAGAGAAGAAGAGGAGGGAGGAGGACGAGGAGGACGAGGGAGGAGGAAGAGGAGGAGGAGGAGAAGAGGAGGAAGAAGAGGAAGAAGAGAAGAAACAAAAAGAAGAAGAAGAAGAAAAAGAAGAAGAAGAAGAAGAAGAAGAAGAAGAAGAGAAGAAAAAGAAGAATACGACAACAACGAAGACAAACGACGACGAAGACGACGACGGCGATGACGAAGAAGAAGAAGAAGAAGAAGAAGAAGAAGAAGAAGAAGAAGAAAAAACAACAACAACAACAACAAAAAACAACAACAACAAACAACAACAGCAAGATCAGAGCTAGGATAAGAAGACTGGGAGAGATTCAGCCTGTCAGACGAAATTTAACTTGACACCCGTTTCCCGATTGCATTCCGTCAGATGAGACGACTTCGACAGTTTCAGTGTCACTTTCATTATGGCCTATCAAACCACACGGGCTGCACCTGTCTATCTGTCTGTCTGGTCTGTCTGTCTGTCTGTCTGTCTGTCTGTCTCTCTCACTCTCCCTCTCTCTCTCCTTCGCTCCCTCCCTCCTCTCTCTCTCTCTCTCTCTCTCTCTCTCTCTCTCTCTCTCTCTCTCCCCCTTCTCTCTCTCTCTCACAGAGTTTTTGGACCTGGCTTTCTGTCTGTCCACACACACACACACACAGACACACACAGACACAGACACAGACACACACACATACACAATTTAATACACACATACACACACTTGCCTCAGAGGCCCTTCATACCCTGCTCTCGTGTTTCGGTTTCCTATCCACCGCCATGTCCGTGGTTAGCGCCATGTCCGTGGTTAGCGCCAATGTCTTCAGTATTGGCCTAGTCATAGGGACTGTCGTTGGATGGACGTGATAGCGCCCTCTTTGGGACGCTCATTCACGCTTGATCCGTCACAACTCTTCATTGTCATCAGTAGATGGTCTCATGAAGTTGTGTTCTGCGAAGTTTGGATCAGAACAGTCACTACTGAGCTCAACAGGTGGCTAGGCAACCAAGGCAGTGTCTCCACTGTTGGGTTTCCTAACGACAACCAGATACTGACTGTTCCCTGCAGGCTGTAGCGCTGAGCCTGCCACAGACTGAGCCAGGCTGACACTGTGTGTGGGGTGGAGCTGGAACGGACGGCGCAGGGTTCATGCCCGAGAGATGACACAGAAAACGACCCATAATTAAAAAAAGGAAATGAAAAGAAAAGAAAAAAAAAAAAGAAAGCAAACACTGGCCGGGCTTTCAGTGGCAGCAGACAATGGCCGGAAGAGGCAGCAGCCCACAATGTTCCAGACACCAGCGTCCACAAAACGGTGAGGTCCTTATCGATCGCCCTAACCGCCCTGTTGAGACGTGTTCAATATACTGATAACCGCGGACAGGATTCTAGACAACAAAAGCTTTCAGAGGGAAGGACGGTTTTTATCGACTGCTGCTGTTCACAGCCTGGTCCGGGTGGCCCCTTCAATGGACTGACGGCTAACAGTGTCGGCATTTTCCCGCCGCCTGTTTTGTCCCGTCCTGTCCCTCCCTACCATCCTGATAGTCACGTAAACATACAAACAGTTCGACCCAGGGTTAATGGTAAGGTTCAGGGTTAGGATGCAACGGGTAGGGAGGTCACAAAAAAAAAAAAGAAGCCTTGATCTGCTGCTTACATGAACCAGCTGTTTCAGTGACTGGCGTTCCACTGACTAAAACCCTGCGTAACCGATCTGTAAATCGGGTCGTGTCTGCTCTGTAAAACGTGTCATATCGGATCTGTAAAGCGGGTCATGTCAGGTCTGTTAAACACATGTCAGATCCGCAAAACATGTCATGTCAGATCTGTTAAAAAACATGGCAGATTGAACGCGTCATGTCCGATTCGCGCGACATGTCGGATCAAAATCGTAAAAAACAAACAAAATAAAAAAAAAAGGACAGGTCGGATCTGTAAAAGGTGTCACGTAGGACCTGTAATACGTAACATGACAAGTGTCACGTTAGCTCTGTAAACTATGTCATCGGAGATACGTAACACGTCCAAGATCAGACCTGTAGAACTTGTCACGTGGCGTCTTTAAAGATGTCACAGAAGACCTGTTTATTGTAGAACAAAGGTGATATCAAAGCAGACAAGAGCGTGAACGTTGATTCTCTCTGAGAGGTAGAACGTTTGAGAAGAAAGATCACATCAAAGCAGTAAAAGTGTCATTAATCAGGGGTTACATCGGAACTGCAAAGGGTGCACATCACAGCCGTAAAGCGAGTAAACTAGGGCATTTACAACCAGTAAAACAGGTAAAGCAAGGGTTATCTCCGAGCCGCAAAACGTGTAAACAGCCATGTCCATGAGAATTAAACCCCTAATTTCTTCTTCGTTTTTGTTTTATTCCACAAACATTGATACAGTACGCCAGTCTGTGCACGAACACGCGCCTGTGTGTGTGTGTGTGTGTGTGTGTGTGTGTGTGTGTGAACAAATCTTTTTTTTTTCTTGAATTCTTTCAAAGAATCCTGCAAGATCTAAATCTAATTAGATGGAATGCGTGGATCATTCCAGAACACCTTTGCACGAAAAATGCATAGAAGAAGAAGAAGAAGAGGAGAAGGAGGAGGAGGAGGAGGAGGAAAAGGAGGAGGAGGAGGAGGGGGGGGGAGGAGGAGGAGGAGGACGAAGAAGAAGAAGAAGAGGAGGAGGAGGAGGAGGAGAAGAGAAGAAGAAGAAGAAGAAGAAGAAGAAGAAGAAGAAGAAGAAGAAGAATATTCGTAGGACAACAAACTCATCGGTGACAATAGCGACAACAATAACAGAGAAACACACACCGAAGAACAAGCAACACATTCGTTAACAAAGAAAGACCCGGGACTGAAGACCTAAACATCAGCCCCCAATGTCACTCTCTGTCCTCCAGTTCGAAGACGGAGATGGGGAGGGGCTTAGAATCAATGATAACACGATGACGAAGGAATCAATGTAGTCACAGAAAATCATGCCACCATCTCCTCAACCTCCATATATCTCCCCCAACCCACCACCCCTCTCCTCCTCCTCCTCCTTACCAGCCCCCCCCCCCCCCTTCCCTGTTTCCCGTGCTCTCCCTCCTACTTCCCATTACTTCTTTCCCCCCCACATCATAAACCTGCCCCGGAGACAAATGAAGTCACTCTCACCTTACTTACCGTACCTGAAAGTCTGTTGACGGGAGCCGAGGAGAGCCTATCAGGTGCTTGGAGAGTCTTGGCACTTCTTTAACGAGGTCTTGTCTTCATGCCCTTCTGTCTGTTCACACGCGCACCGGAGAACAGGAGACATACGAAGGGGGGTGGGGGTGGGGGGGGGGTGGGGGAGGCAGCTGGGGAGGGAGGTGAAAGGGCGGATGAGGAGAAAGGAGAAGAGAGAGATACGCTTGACGCTTGACGCGC
>JADBJO010000483.1:322500-325000 GCA_016801955.1 Conus betulinus
GTTCAAGGTTCTCTTGATCGCCCCCCATGTGATGATATATATTTGAAACTTAACATTTCACGCTTCAGAATCATCATCATCATGGTTGAACAGAACACAAAACTAAAAATGAGCAATCAACCAGTCGACAAAGCTACCGGTTAATCTCTCTTCTTTTTTTTTTTAATCTGTTCGCTGCTGCATTTTAGCCACCTTCATCAAGTATGACGTAAAGAATGGAATAAAGAATGACAAGAATAAAAACAAGACAAGAACACCCACACGCGCGTGCGCGACACGGAGAGAGAGAGAGAGAGAGAGAGAGAGAGAGAGAGAGAGAGAGAGAGAGAGAGAGAGAGAGAGAGAGAGAGAAGCGGAAGTGGAAGCGGAAACAGAAGCGGATCTTTATTCGATAAAGGCCATAATGCCCTTTGAAATGTGGTGAATTCGCAAATGCCGCGCGAGAATAAAGAAAACAAAGCGAATGAAATCAAAAGACATCAAACAAATACAAACATGCTTTTCCGTAAATCATTGTGGCTTACTTCAAGCTTAGAAAAAAAGAGAGAGAGAGAGAGAGAGAGAGAGAGAGAGAGAGAGAGAGAGAGAGAGAGAGAGACAGACAGACAGACAGACACAGACAGACAAACAGAGACAAAGACGGACAAGCAGACAGACAGCGGGGTGGAGGGGAAGAAATGAAATAACGAACAACGAGAGAGAGAGAGAGAGAGAGAGAGAGAGAGAGAGAGAGAGAGAGAGAGAGAGAGAGAGAGAGAGAGAGAGAGAGAGAGAGAGAGAAACAGACTAGAGAACAGCAAAGAACAAATAAACAACAACAAACCAAAAAAAATGAAGATATATAGTTATAAGCTCGTATGTCTTTCATTTCTTTCTCAATTTCTTTAAGCCTACCTATCTATCAATCAATCAATCAATCAATCTATCTATCCATCTGTCTGTCTATCTGTGTCTGTCTATCTATCTATCTATCTATCTATCGATTGATCGATCTACCTTCTCTCTCTCTCTCTCTCTCTCTCTCTCTCTCTCTCTCTCTCTCTCTCTCTCTCTCTCGCCATATTTCATCTGTCTATTCATATATGTACACGTACGTTATCTATGTTCTTATTCATTGTTCTCTACGTTTGACTGCATTCCTTTCCTAAGAAAGGTTCTCATATTTCATGTTCAGCTGTTCCTTCTTTCTTCCTTTCATTTCTCACCTTTTCGGTCTCTCTCTCTCTCTCTCTCTCTCTCTCTCTCTCTCTCTCTCTCTCTCTCTCTCTCTCTGTTCATTTTTCGTTTTGTTCTTTCTATTATCCCTACCTCCCTACCCTCTCTCTCTCTCTCTCTCTTTACTTATTTTCCGTTCTATTCTTTCGTCGCTACTTTTAATGTTCTCTTTTTATTATTGCACTGTTTTTTCCTTTTCAAAATTGCCTACTTTTACTTCTTACTCTCTCTCTCTCTCTCTCTCTCTCTCTCTCTCTCTCTCTCTCTCTCTCCTCTCTCTCTCTCTCTCTCTCTCTCTCTCTCTCTCTTCTCTCTCTCTCTCAGCCTCTCTCAATCTCCTTCCTATCGAGTCATTTATTTTTCTTTTTCTTCTGTCTTACCTCCCTCTGCTTTCTTTCTGTCCGGGCGATCTTTTGTTTTTCTTTTATATATTCGTCTATATTTCTTTGTGGATTTGTTTCCTTCCTCCCCCCCCCCCCCCCCCCCCGCCCCCTGTGCTGTCTTTCTTTCCCTCTTATTTATTGTTTATTCTTTAATTCATTAATCTTCTCTTCTTTGTAAATTTATTCCTTTTTCCTTCCTTCCCACCCCTCCCCCCCCCCCCCCCCCCCCCCCCCCCCCCCCCCCCCCCCCCCCCCCCCCCCCCCCACCTCTTCTGCTGTCCTTTTGTCCCCGTGATCTATTGTTTATTCTTTTTCTCTTTATTCCGCGTCTTATTTCTTTGTGGATTTACTTCCTCCCTTCTTCCCCCCCCCCCCCCCAAAGCACCCCCCCCCCCCCCACCTCTGCTGTCTTTTCTTTCCCTGTTATCTATTATTTATTCTTTTAGTTATTCGCCGTCTTTCTGCGTTAATTTACTTATTTGCCCGCCTCATCCCCGATTAAGAGCTTAGGGCGGCTGTTTGGCAGGCTTAGCATGAATGGCACCATGGGGAAGAGGGGACTTCATCTCAGCAGCTGCAGCAGCCCGCGCAGTGCCTGAAGGGCCGTCAGGAGACTCCTGCCTCGGGCACCACAGCCTTTCCCATGGGGCAAATCCGTGCCCAGGATTTGTCACCTCTGTCAGTCTTTCTGTCTCTTTGTCTCTCTCTCTCTCTTTCTCTTTTACACACACACACACACACACACACACACACACACACACACACACACACTCTCTCTCTCTCTCTCTCTCTCTCTCTCTTCCTTCCTTTTGTTCCTGCATGCAAGTAGCGGAGCGAGAAAAGACCGGAAACGAAGGGAGGGCATCAGGCCATGACCTCCACCCATGATTTCCACCCATGAT
>JADBJO010000483.1:337500-340000 GCA_016801955.1 Conus betulinus
TCCTTTGCTGTACATAAATATTCCGTACCTTTGCTGCATGATCATCATCCTATTCCTTTGCTGTACATAAATATTCCGTACCTTTGCTGCACCATCATCATCCTATTCCTTTGCTGTACATAAATATTCCGTACCTTTGCTGCACCATCATCATCCTATTCCTTTGCTGTACATAAATATTCCGTACCTTTGCTGCATGATCATCATCCTATTCCTTTGCTGTACATAAATATTCCGTACCTTTGCTGCATGATCATCATCCTATTCCTTTGCTGTACATAAATATTCCGTACCTTTGCTGCACCATCATCATCCTATTCCTTTGCTGTACATAAATATTCCGTACCTTTGCTGCATGATCATCATCCCATTCCTTTGCTGTACATAAATATTCCGTACCTTTGCTGCATGATCATCATCCTATTCCTTTGCTGTACATAAATATTCCGTACCTTTGCTGCACCATCATCGTCCTATTCCTTTGCTGTACATAAATATTCCGTACCTTTGCTGCATGATCATCATCCTATTCCTTTGCTGTACATAAATATTCCGTACCTTTGCTGCATGATCATCATCCTATTCCTTTGCTGTACATAAATATTCCGTACCTTTGCTGCATGATCATCGTCCTATTCCTTTGCTGTACATAAATATTCCGTACCTTTGCTGCACCATCATCATCCTATTTTTTGCTGTACATAAATATTCCGTACCTTTGCTGCATGATCATCATCCTATTCCTTTGCTGTACATAAATATTCCGTACCTTTGCTGCACCATCATCATCCTATTCCTTTGCTGTACATAAATATCCGTACCTTTGCTGCATGATCATCATCCTATTCCTTTGCTGTACATAAATATTCCGTACCTTTGCTGCATGATCATCGTCCTATTCCTTTGCTGTACATAAATATTCCGTACCTTTGCTGCATCATCATCCATCCTATTCCTTTGCTGTACATAAATATCCGTACCTTTGCTGCATGATCATCATCCCATTCCTTTGCTGCACCATCATCATCCTGTTCCTTTGCTGTACATAAATATTCCGTACCTTTGCTGTACCATCATCATCCTATTCCGTTTGCTGCACCAACATCATCTTATTCCGTTGCTGTACCATCATCATCATCCTACATCAACATTCTGTTTCCTTGCTGCTACTACATCAACATTCTGTGTCTTTGCTGCTACATCAATCAACATTCTGTGTCTTTGCTGCTACATCAACATTCTGTGTCGTTGCTGCTACATCAACATTCTGTGTCGTTGCTGCTACATCAACATTCTGTTTCTTTGCTGTGACATCAACATTCTCTTCTTTTGCTGTGACATCAACATTCTGCTCTTTTGCTGTTGTCTGATCGTGGTGGCAGGCTGCTACAATGGCTCTGCGAGAAAACACTAACAATTCCTGTAAACATGGTGTGAACTTCAAAAACATCACAAAATGGTAGAAACTGGGAGTGGGCGGGTAACAGGAAGGGACTATCTAATTGCTCTGTTGCCTCCAAACGACAGGTGAAAATGGGCAGCAAAAAAAGAGAAAAACCCCTCAACAAGACGACATAAATCATCAGGTTACAGGATGCCTTCCGCCCACCCCCCCCCCCCCCCCCCTTCCCTCTCTTTCTCTTGACATAACGAGACAAGCTCCATAAGATTGGCCCCATGAAAAATGGCGGGTTCTTTCGTCACGGGAGACGTCACTGCAGTCACTCAAATGGCAATCAGCCCGCGAGGAGGCGGGGCTAACGCCCATCACAACGCTATACAGTCACGTCAGCGATCACCACAGCCACAGGAACAGATGGTGACGTCCACGTGACGTCCACGCCAGAAAAAAAAAGCCTACACCCTCCATACGTCCTGCTTTACCCCAACCCCCACCCCCCTCCCTACCCGTCGACCCCCGCTTCCCACACCCCCCCCCCCCCCCCCCCACACTTCTCCTCCGTCATCCATGTTACCCCTTAGGGAGATAACAAGATGATTGTAGCTGTTCCGATCTCCCTCTCCTCATTCCCATCCCCTCCACCTTCCTCATGTCCTTCCTCCTCCTCCACAATCTCATTATTTCTCAATTATTTACCCGCAATATCAGATTGAGATTCTATCCAGTCGACAGTTCTTCTTTAATCATCGACGCAAACGACATAAATGTAAAATTAGAAATTTAGAACCAGGAAGAAGAACCTCTTTTGTTTTTATTATTCATTTATTGCTTTTACGATGTGTTCTTTCATCTTTTCATAACACATCATTACGACACTGCTCTAAAGAGTTCAAGACCATCATCGATCGACATTCGTTGCAGAGTTCTGTCGTTGCTGTCTTGGTGTGCAACGTGGATTTACAGTGGATGGAGACAGGATTCTTGGATGTATGATGGACAAACAGGCTAGGGGTTCCCCGCCCGACCCAAGGAACGATGAATTGGGTTGACAGGAACGTTGACGCTATATATATGATGTAGGCGATGCAGATGGGGAAA
>JADBJO010000483.1:385000-387500 GCA_016801955.1 Conus betulinus
ATGAAGACGAATCTTCTCCCGTTTCGAAACGAGTAAGTTTATTGTCTGCATCCTGTACCGTTCCATTTTTATATCAGATCGGAGTTCACATCCAATTTTAGTTAAGGAGTGTTCTATTCACTGTTGGCTACCGACATAGGGATGTCTGCAACCCACACCTTCGTAGCAGGTTTTTCTTCCCCGGAATCCTCTCTCAGAATAAACGGATTGGTGTTGGCTAATTGGATCAGAGTATTCCGGACAGTCATACCTTTGACCAGAAGATCGTTCCTTGCCTGTCTGGTAGCTGGGTAGATCCTCCAAAGACCTCTGATGTCCTGGGCACCAACGATGCTGCCACTGCCTGCCGTACGCTCCGCAGCCAGACACAGCTCCAGTCCTGTTACGCGGTTTTCCGCCGAGTCCGGGATGTCCCGATTTTTTTTAGAAAAACGGGCTGGACGGAAGACATTTCGCTCTTAACCGTGTTCAACGATCACGAAAAGAGAGCAGAAAAAAAGGAAGGAAAAACACTGAGACTGAAAAGCGAACAAGAAAAGCACTAAGTTGAAAATTCGCGTAGGCTTAGCTCGAATCGGCACGGCGAAGAGCGAACCAAATCCGTGACCGCACGCCCACGAGTGTTACTCACCGACTCCTCTATAATGTGTTTAGTCTCAGACTGTTCATTGAGGCTGGCACTTATTATATGTGACAGAGTATGTGGCTCCTTCCTGTCAAGTACGTCGATCCGTGCGCGTGTGTGTGTGTGTCCACCACGTCCGTCCAACGACAGCCTCCATGAAGCTGCCAGTACTGACCATCCCAACACAAACTGACCATCCCAACACAAACTGACCATCCCAACACAAACTGACCAAGGGCGCACACGCGGAGAGGAAATTAAAACTGGTTTTCATGAGAGCAGGGCATGAAAGCCATAATTTTTTTTTTAGACTTTTTTTTTCAATGTTGATTAATGAGGACGTGGGTGATGAAGATGATCGTATGGAATACCAATTTAGTCTGAAACTGCACGATGGAGCTGTACTCTACGCTTACTTCATACTTTATCCCGGCGTCAACCAGGCCCGAAACATGCAGACACCTGCAGTGTTACTCAGATAATTTCATCTATACTCTAAAAGACGCATCTACTAAGTGGATGAAGTTCGACTGTGTGTGGTCCCAGTCTTCCCAGCTGAGACCACAGCAAACTCAGCTCCGATAGGAGCCGGTCGGGACAGAAAAAAAAAAACTCACATATATGGGAATCGAACCAGCGACCTCCCAGTTGGGAATTCGCGACGCTAGCCACTGCGCTACGGCGTCAAAGGTTCTATTTTGGGTGGGTAGGAGCGGAGGTAGAGAAGTACTGGCGGAAGGGGGGGGGGGGGGGGGGCGCTATTGCGATCATGCTCACACCTATCCATCCACCCATACCAACACTCTTCGTTGTGGCCGACACACGTCATATTATCCGGGCGTCAGCTCCCTTCAGAAGCACAAGCGTTAGGCAAACAATACAATGCTCCCATTCATCAACCCCGACAGATTAGTTTGCACACACACACACACACACACACACGCACGCACACACGTACGCGCGCAAGTAAGCAAGCACACACACACACACACACACACACACACACACACACACACACACACACACAAACATATAGACAGACAGATAGACAGACAGACAGACAGACCGTCACACACACACACACACACACACACACACACACACACACACACACACACACACACACTTACAGAAAGAGAGAGTGGGGAGAGGGAGAATGCGTGTAGGTACATATTATACACACCGCAAACATACAAATACGAATGCGTGCACGCTCAAGTGAGAGATGATACGTCACTTACCATAGTATACACTCAACAGGATGATTTGTGAACACACACACACACACACACACACACACGCGCGCGCGCGCGCGCGCGCGCACACACACACACACACACATACATACACGCACGCACGCACGTACGCACACACACACAATTCGCTCATCACATTATGCATTCAAATATGCACACATCAATAGTTCAACAAACAGCCCATGGCACGCACTCACACAATTCAATAGCTTGAGCTAGATAAGATTGGGGAGCTTTCTCACACGTGAATACCGACGGGTCTTTCTGCCAATCGCTAGGCAGTTTACAGAGTTCGGCGAATCACTTAGCTCACTATACATTTCAGCATTTATAAATAAATGATTAAAACAAAAAGATAGAGATGAAAAACAGTTTTCGTATTTCTAATTCCACTTCTTTCTTTCACCCCCCCCCCCCCCCCTTTTTTTTTTTCCCTCCAGTGCTGTCAAGATAAACATTATCTTTAAGCGCTTGGGGTCAGAATGGATTCTCATTTCCTGATTATGAACAACCGTGCACCAAAAAAAAAAAAAAAAAAAAAGAAAAAAAAAACTTGGTTACGTCTGCTGATTGGTAGAAAGAACCGTCGGCATTTTCATTTTCTCTTTCCCTTAGATTG
>JADBJO010000483.1:392500-425000 GCA_016801955.1 Conus betulinus
TGTGCGGTTTGCCCAGTTCCGTCAGCTTCCTTATGATTGATTGGTAAACTGGTAATTTACAAGAGCTCAGTTCACGTTGCTTCTATCCGATTACATTTTCAAACACATCCAGGGCATAATGTGCGTCTCTCTAACGTCACTATTAAACACAACAACCTTTTTTTCCAGATGACGGCAAACTTTTAGTTAACCCTTTAGACGCCCAGCCGTTCTCCAAATCCTAGTATTTCTCCCGTTGATTTATTGTAATAGCTTGTAACTGTACATTTCAAAAGTAGCTCTCCTCGCTCGTTTACGTAAAACAGAGCTAAAATACTTTTCAACACCTATGCTTTTCATTTTTATCTCCCTTTTTTTTTCTTTCTTTTTTATCTTTTTTTTTTTCTTCTTCCTGCAACGACAGAGTTATCTATCAATGAAAAATGAACAGAAACATCCCAACGCTGTAAAGATTTTTTTTTCTCAAAATATATTGCAATGTCAGTGTAACACAGGACAGTACATTGCTGGCAAGAAATATTATGTATAACGACATTTAAATCCACAGGGCTTTCCTACAAGACCTCGTTTGTTAGCACAAATCCAACTATAATTGCTTGTTGATTGTTACCGTTGTGTCATCCTGTATTTAAGTCCAAAATAAACAGTGTCTAAGTTCAATTCCTATGTATTAGTATATGTATCTAAAATCATTCTTAAGAAAAACATTGAAGGTCATGTACATCTCTCTCTCTCTCTTTCCCTCTCTTTCTTTCTCTCTCTGTCGTCCCGCATTTAAGTCCAAAGTAAACAGTGCCTAATTTCAATTCCTATGTATTAGTATACGTATCCAAAATCATTATTAAGAAAAACATCGAAGGTCATGTACATCTGTCTATCTTTCCCTCTTTCTCTCTCTCTCTCTCTGTCATACACACACACACACGTACGCACGCACTCACGTACGTACGCACTCATGTACGCATGCGCGTGCACTCCTTCGAATGAGACTATAAACCGAGGTTCCGTGTGTGAACGCACGCATCACATCTTGCACACACGTGAAATTCCAACTTTCGGAAGAGAAGGCCAGTTTGATCGTTGGTATGGATGACACGTTACATATAGCATGCACCCTGCGTGAAAAATGGAAAGAATGAAGGAATGAAGAAAATTGAGTGAACGATATTGAACGATATTGACTGGATGACACGGGAAACGACTGAATGAAGCGCCAGCTGGCAGCTCTTCAGTCGGCACTACCAGGTAGGCAGCCCGTGTGTAAACTAGTGTGGATTGTAAAGCGCTTAGAGCTTGGCCTCTAGCCGAGGATAAGCGCTATGTAAGTTTTCATAGTAATGACAACAACACACACACAACAACACACACACACATACATTAACGGCACGCACGTATTCACGCGCGCGCGCGCGCGCGCACGCACACACACACACACACACACACACACACACACACACACACACACACACACACAAACGCTGTGTCAGTTTCTATTTTCTGTTATATTCCCCCCCCCCCTTTTTTTTTTTTGTTAAATCAGGTTCATTGCTTTCCATAGAAGTTTGCTATGAACATGTCCCCTAATATCTGTGTATTCTATGCTCATGTAGATATGAACGAACTTGTTTGAAAAAAAAAAAAAAAAAACGAAACAAAAAAAAAACGAAAAGGAATAAAAGAGCTTTCAATGATTTGAGGTGACAGAGAAATGCCGTCAGCATCCTCATCGAGCCTCGTTGTGGAGTTCTTGCCATTGTAGCGTTGAAAGGGTGAGAGAGAGCTTCGGCTTTCACTGTACGAGCCATCTGGATCATTTCACTCCAGACATTCCGCTACGAAAGAGACATGGAGCTGGCTCTCTACTCCTTTCAGCGAGGGGAAAATAGATGTCTTTGGACAGAATCGGCCATTATGTCAGGGGTGGGGTGCTGGGTAAGGTAGGATGGAGATAAGAACTAACTTGATGCAAGGGAGAATCTGGAGTAAGAATGTTGAGAGGAGAGAGAGAGAGGAGAGAGAGAGAGAGAGAGAGAGAGAGAGAGAGAGAGAGAGAGAGAGAGATACATACAGAGAGAGAGAGAGAGAGAGAGAGAGAGAGAGAGAGAGAGAGAGAGAGAGAGAGAGAGAGAGAGAGAACGAAGAGAGAGGAGAGAAAGAAAAGAAAAGAATGTGCGTAGTAGAAACAGGAGAAGGGGAGGCGGGGGGGGGGGGGGGGGGGGGGGAGGGGGGGGCTTGTTTTTATATTTATGCATTGAGGTATTCTCTTACTAACAGTTTTTTTCGGTTATTTGTGTGTGTGTGTGTGTGTGTGTGTGTGTGTGTGTGTGTGTGTGTTGTACGTTTTAAGCAAGGAAAAAAAAACCAGAAGATGTGTGGGGGTGTGTGTGTGTGCTCATGTGTGCATGTGTGCGAGCGGGCATGCATGCTTACATGCGTAAGCCTGACTTAACTTCCCCGCCAATAACCTCCCCACCCCCATCCCGCACCCCCACCAGCATCCCACAACCCGTCCTGCCCTGGACTCTGCACTCTCTCCCCACACCCTACTCCACCTGGGGAGACCGGGCCAGACGAAAGGAGGGGGAGAAGGGGTGGGAGTGGGTTTGCTGAAGAGAGGAGGTGGTGGTGGTGGGGGGGGGGGGCTGCTGTGTGAGCATCAACCAATTGGATTAGCCCATCGTCGGCTGTCGACCTCAGCAGCCAATGTAAGCAGATTTACGACTGGCCTTTTCCAGTCTTCCAAAAACCCAGGCAGGCCAAAGGGCAGCCCCCCCACACCCCCCACCCCCCACCCCCTCACACACACACCTCTCGCCTCTCAGCCCGATTATTCGAGCCGGTTAGTTTTTAAATGGAGGAAGGTAGAGACGGGAGGAAGGGGGAAAGGAGTGGGGAATCACTTAGCTAATTAATTTTGATGGCGCGGCATTGTTCTTTAGGAGATGGTAAGGATGAGGGGAGTGGAGGAGGGAGGTGGAGAAAAGGAGACAAGGGGGTGGGGTGGAGGTGGCGCTGAGGGAGTGGAGTGAGCAATGAGGCATGTAACCCACAGCCGGCTATGGCGGAGCCCCGGTGGGGGAGCTGAAGAGTGGGTGCCCATGTCGGGACCCCGCTGTGTGAAGGCAGGGGGTGGTGATGTGAAGCGCACCGGCACAGGATCAGTGCCTTCCTCTTCAGCAAGCTGGAAGCTCCTTGGCGCACGGTGAAGGCATTCAACACTTCCTGTTTGTCTCGTTGGCTTTGCGTTGGCCTCCTGTTCACATAGTTTGGCGATCTGTCCACCACACGTCGCAAAATGATGATGTCACGTTGTCAAGTTTGAAGCGCAGACACACACACACACACGCACGCACGCACACACGCACGCACGCACGCGCACGCGCACGCACACACACACACACACACACACACACACACACACACACACACACTAGTTCACGTGCAGGCAACGTCTGCATGCAGGCAGCAGAACGACCTTGCCTAACAACAAACGACAAAGAAATTGGCGTTATGTGGATTATCTGACAGGGCATACACCCAGCTGAACGAATCTCTAGCCCAGTATGGGGCTAATTTTCTACTTGAGCATGATGAACGGACGGGACTCAAACACAGGGGACTAGAGGACAAACCACGAGAGATACAGTGCTCTGTCATCTGCCTCTTTAGTAGCTCTCAATGTCAGACAACGCGTGTAACAAGACTCAGGGACCAAAGGCAACGTAGAAGTGAGATATGTCATGTTGTTTAGAGCCACGCCGACCGCGGATGTGGAAGCCCCATCCCTCCCCCACCCCCACCCCCTTCTCTCTCTCTCTCTCTCTCTCTCTCTCTCTCTCTCTCTCTCTCTCTCTCTCGCAACCAGGTCGCAAGCAGGAGTTCACATGACAGGGCGGGGTTAACTAGAATAACGCTTTAGGATTTTTCGGCCTTGGACTGGCAGCGAGAAGAGTGATGGCTCTCCCTGTCGCTCTGACAGACAAGCAGGCAGGGCAGGCAGATCACCTGCCAGTGTGGGTCTTCAGAGTGGGAGTGGAGGCAGCCGGCGGCAGCCATAGCAGGGGAGGCAATTCAGCGAGGTGGGCCCCTGCTGCCCCCCCCCCCCCCCCCCCCCCCCCCTCCCCCGCGTTCGCTTTTTCTGAACGGCGTACGTGGGAACTGGGTCACAATACTGAGCAGAGGGTTTTTGTAACAATTATTTAAAAGAATTATTAGTATTTCCCCAGTAACAGGGACAAACAAATGACGAGACAAAACACGATGCGTTTCGACTTCTTAGGTCTTTTTCGGGCAAGAAAAAAAAAAAAAGCATTCAGGGCAGTGACAACGAAGGACAAGCAATCACTTATTTTCTCAAAGTGCGGAGGGTTTGCAGTATATAGCATACAACTGTCCCGGTATCACCGCAATGACTTAAGAAGGGTCTAGAGGAACGGGTTTAGGACAGACATGGGGGATGGACGGTGGTGAGAGAGGGAAAGTACGATGGGGGGGGGGGGGGGGGGGGGGGGGGAGGGGGCACTCGATAGATCCCCGTCTCGATAGATCCCCGTCTCGATGGATCCCCGTTACTGTTTTTGGATCTACGGAGACGGGGATCTATCGAGATGGGGATCTACCGAGATGGGGATCTACCGAGACGGGGATCTATCGAGACGGAAATTCGTCCACATGTAGTGGGGGATCTATCGAGATGGGGATCTACCGAGATGGGGATCTACCGAGACGGGGATCTACCGAGACGGAAATTCGCCCACAGGTAGTGGGGGATCTATCGAGACGGGGATCTACCGAGATGGGGATCTACCGAGACGGGGATCTATCGAGATGTACCCGCAGGGGATGTCCTTTACCTTAAAAATCGTTAACACGGCCTTACCGCTAGAGGCAGGCTCCGTGCTGAAGCTCCTGTTGTGCACCAATTCAGACAGTACTACATTAGATTCAACGCTTTTCAGAGTAGTAAGAAAAGAAGACAGGTTTGAAACTACATTGTTGTTGTTGTTGTTGTTGTTGTTGTTGTCCTACCCTGGCTAAAAGACTCCAGGGGTCATCCAAACAGCCGAAGCACTTTAACACCATGGTACAAATGCATCGGGTACGGATGAGAACATTACATGTGTGACCGTTTCTGATTACCCCGCCACGTGGGCAGCCACGCTCCGACTTGGGAGGATTTTTGGAGACTGATAATGTTATGCTAGGAGCTTGTCACGACTGAAGACAATCCCCGCATAACTATGCAGAGCATAACAACATTTTTGATGTAGCCTTGGTGTTCTAGCATATGCCAATTGGCCTTAAGCCAAAGCGGATGAAACTACATTGACTTCGCCATATGCTGGACAACTGAGCGAAAGGATTGCGTCCGTTACCAGCAGTTAAACCTGAATGGCTGTTAAAAGATATGACCTTTTAAATGATGTGGAGTTGAGAAGTGCCGTGTTACAGAACACCTCGCGACAGACAGGGTTGATGAAGTTACCATGCCAGAACGGCTCAAAGGTCAGACCCCACGGCCAGGACTTGTATTGGGAACGGTTACTGCAGCTACCATACGAAAGTGGCTTAAAGATGACACCCTATGGTCAAAGTCTGCATGGGGTGCTCCAACGGTTCATTTACTTGCCATGCAGGAGGTAAGGCCCCCCCATCCCCCCCCCCGGTCAAGATCTGCGGTGGATGTTAGAACGGTTCATTACACTACCATGCCAGAGTGGCTTACAAGTTCTACCCCACGGCCAAGCCCTGCTGTGTAGAGCGGGACCGTTCAGGTGAGACACAGTCAGGGCGGTCAGGGGCGGCACCATGGGCTCCCCCACCCAGGAAGAACATGGCTCAGGGAACGAAATAACAGCTCAACAGCTTCACCACACGACCAGGAAGACTAGATCTAGACTTGTAAAGGTGGAGACTGTAGTGTGATTCGTGAATGGAAGGGAAAGGCGTGGTGGGGTAGGTAGGGAGGATTCTACCTCACTCCCTCCATCCTTCGTCAGAACAACGCATGCGTCGTGGTCTGAGTTTCCAAAGGCAGTGTAAATTCAGGATGACTAAAAGAAACAACAGCAACAAGAGAACGAGATGTTAGATAAACAGAGCGCAAATAATCATTTAAAATACTACTACTACTACTACTACTACTACTACTACAACTACTACTATAACAATAATATAAACATTATAAAAACGCACACAAACACGTTGTGTGTGTGTGTGTGTGTGTGTGTGTGTGTGTGCAGAGAGGGGATCAGATTTCGGAAAAAGGTTGCAGGGACTGTGTGGATGCAGGTGGGGGTGTCGAACTTGAAATAGCATTCCCCCAAATAAAGAAAAAAAAAAAAAAGTAAAAATCGCGCACAGAAATCTGGTCCTACGGTAAAAATGCGTAACGCAACACAACGCAGAACAGCGAACCGTAGCACGTTCAACACGAAGCAACGCAACAACAAACGAATCGATACCTCCCCTCTCCCGTCCCTCCAATGTTCATTCCCTCTCTTCCCGAAAAGGTCACATCTCCATGTTGATATCACCTCTGATTTAATCCGGTGATCTTGTCAGGCAATTCTTCAGTGACGTAGGCGAAAGCTCAAGTTTGTTTGGGGGGAGCCATCAGTGAAGGACACCAGGAACGTTTGTCAGAAGGTCAGAATTACGCAAGGTCTACTCAGGGTTTAAAATAGAAATCAACGACACGTTGTTTGCTGCGTGGTCGTCAACGGGTTCTATCATTACTTCCGCCATGACGGTGCGTCTGCTGATTTGTTTGTGGTTGTTAGAAAGATGTTGTAAGACAGAAAAAAATACTTCACAGATTAAAACAAAAAGCTTTGTATAAAGGCTGAAGGTGGCCCAAGAACGAAGCCATTAAATTCTGGTGTAGATCCGTGGTGCAGATCCGTGCTGCAGTTCTGGTCAAAAGGACGGATCCAAGTTCCCTTCAAGAGGATGACGCAAAAAAAAAAACAAACAAACAAACAAGCAAACCAAAAAAAAAACACACTGAATTTTAACGAAACTAAGTGAAAAGACGGCACGTGGCCCAAAGATGAAGCCAATAGCGTTTGGTGTTGATCCAGTTCAAAGACCGGATCCAGGATCCACTGGACATTGGTGGAGGTCTGTGTTCTCCCATTTGGCCTTCTAGTTGACTTCCGGTTCTGCTTCTGTCAGCGGAAACAGCTGTTCCATCGACTGCTTCAAAGACACACTGAGACTGACAGACTGACTGACTGACCGAGTTTACTGACTGGATGGATGGCTTACTGGTCGAGAACCGGCTGACCGTGTGACTGACTCTGTCCTGGAGTGTTAGACTGACGGGTTCACTGTTTGATTGGCCGGCTAGTTCGTTGAGTGGTGGTGGTTGGTTGCTTGCTCAGCTCCGCCCTAAACTTCCTTCACGATTTTTTTCCTCACTCGCTCACTCACTCAACATTCACTCCCCAATCGCTCCCTCATCACTCACTCACACCACTCATTTATTTATAGTCAGGGAACAACCCAGGGAGGTTGAAGATGTAGACATATGTCTGCAGGAACCTTGTCCTTAAGGGCCTCAGGCGATAGGACGTAAATCTCACCCTTAACAGTAACCCAGGGAGGACCCATTGACCGCCAGGTCACTTGCACGGAAGGCAGTCACGCTTCGCGTAATCCTCCTCCTCTTTCTTCCTCCTCCTCCTTCTCCTCCTCCTCCTCCTCCATCACCTCCCCCTCATGTTCCTCCTCCCCCCCCCCCCCCAATCGGGAGGAAAAGCAATCAGGCTGATGGACTGTGAAGATAGTGCCACCAGTGCAAATCAATACAAGACAAGTTCTGCAGGCCGCTGCTTGTGATCGAAACCTCGACCGGCTTCCTTGGGCTGGTAAGTTGCTGGCTTATTTCCTGTCAGGGCGCCGGGAGAGTGAGTCACCGCCCTCAAGTGCCCCCCCTCGACTGGCCCCGCCTGCAAACTCCCTTCAGCGGAACTGAAGATGGATGAGGCTTAGGGTTTGGGAAGGAACTAGATGAATTGAAGATTGTGTTGCATTCGTTTGTAGTTGCAGCTTTCACGATTTAAAAGAGAAAAAAAAAAGGGGGGGGGGGGTCTTTTTAATCTGGAGAGAGAGAGAGAGAGAGAGAGAGAGAGAGAGAGAGAGAGAGAGAGAAAGAAGACAGACAGACAGACAGACAGACGGACAGAGAGACAGACTTGGGTGAGAGGAAAAACGGCGATTTTCACACAGCATGCATTCAACGCACAAAAGTACCCGCAGAACCAAGTTTTTGTCAAATTTTCTGCACAAATTGCGAAATCTTATCAGATGTGTCCTACCCGTTTTTCCCTCTAGAAAAAGCACATTTACTGTAGGCAAATCATTCTCCAATGTTCAAAGCCAAAACAACTTGCAGACAGCAACATAAATGAAAAAAAAAAGAGACGAACCGCCAAACACGCCAGACGACATGAACAGCCACACGCGCCATACGAAACGAGCAGATAAAAACACACCATAAACGAACAACCACACACACAATACGAAACGGAAAACCACACACACCATACGGAACGAACAGATAAACACACCATATGAAACGAACAACCACACACACCATACGAAACGAACATATAAACACAATATGAAACGAGCAACACACACCAAACGAAACGAGCATATAAACACAATACGAAACGAACAACCACACACACCATACGAAACGAACATAATAAACATAATACGAAAACGAGCAACCACACACACACCATACGAAACGAACATAAACACAATACGAAACGAACAACCACACACACACCATACGAAACGAACATATAAACACAATACGAAACGAACAACCACTCACACCATACACAAAAACAAACATATAAACACACAATACGAAACGAACGAACCACCACACACACCATACGAAACGAACATATAAACACACAATACGAAACGAACAACCACACACACCATACGAAACGAACATATAAAAACACAAAAAGGAAACGAACAACCACACACACCATACGAAACGAACATATAAACACACAAAACGAGCAGCCACACACGCAAAAGGAAACGAACAGCAAACCACACCACCATAGAAAACAAACAGCTAAACACGCCATAGGATACAAACAGCTAAACACACACCATAGGATACAAACAGCAAAACACACCATAGGATACAAACAGCAAAACACACCATAGGATACAAACAGCTAAACACCCTACAAGAAACGTAAAGCAAAACACGTCATTAGAAACGAACCGCAAAACAAGCTGTACAAAATACACAGCTAAACAGGCAATTAGAGAAATGTACGCTGAACAGCTCAAACGACAGCAGTGCCGAACGCATCACGCGACCGGCTATGGCTTCGTGCTGTACGGAAAGAAAACCGAAATGCACCCATCTTTTCCATGTCAGATCATCAGGCATTGTAAACCCGTCAAGCTGAAATGAAAAAAAAAAGGTTCACAAGATCCTCGTGTCAGTCCCAACACACACACACACACACACACACACACACACACACACACACACACACACACACACACACACACACACACACACACACACACACACACACACACACACACAGAAGCTGACAGCTTGCGTTCACTCATCGTCACCATATCTCTTGGCTCTCTATCTGTCCATCTGTCTCTGTCGCTATGACGCAATGCGACTCAGTGTATGTGGATGGGGGGTGGGGCGGCGGAGATCCCATAGTCAAATGCTTGAATCTCGGTTGAAGATCTGACAGTCTTGAGTTTGAACCAGTCGTGAGGTCGGATTTTCGGAGTCCTTTCCCTGTAAACAGCTCCCAAACCTTCTCTGTCCACCCGACTATACACGGGTACCTGGTTCAAGTCAGGGAAAGTTGAGGCAGCCGAAAGAGAGGGGTGGGCCTCGCCTTCCGTCATGACGTCCCCTGGACATGGTGAACTTTAACATTCCACTGCCTCGATGATTATTATATAAGTAACGGGACTCTACAGTGCTACGAAGCTTGTGTGTGTGTGTGTGTGTGTGTGTGTGTGTGTGTGTGTGTGTGTGTGTGTGTGTGTGATTGTGCATCTGTCTGTCTGTCTGTCTGTCTGCCTCTCAGCAAAATAAATGGAAAATGTTTTGTGGATTTTCATTCATCTTATGACTAAAATTAAATATTCTGCTTCGTGGGTGCGACGCCAAAACCGACGAAATGACGAAAAAGAAAAGGACGTTCGCAATCCGGGCGACAAGTTATAAAAAAAAAACAACGTAGGATGCAATCTCCATGCATATTTGTGAGGAGTCAGCGCGCAGGGTTTGCACCACTCACCTAACGTAAAACTCCATTCGAAAAAGTTCACAAGCCCAAACCCATCCCTGCCAATACCAGCGACTATTGTCCACTGTCACCTTCCAGGAGTCTAGCAGTCTATGTGGACATCACTCTGCTGGAAGTCATCATCCGTCTAGCTTAATCACGTGAATCTGGGCAAGTTCTGATTGACATTAATGGGAGGGCCTCGTGTCCGTCCCTCGCTAAGTGTATCACAGTTGTACATATACTGCGTTTAGCATTTTCTGCAGGTTTTTTTTTTTTTTTCGCATTTGCCACAAGAATGTTTTGACACGTGCATCGAGTAAGGTGCACAGGAAAACCTAAGAAAAGAAAAGATTTTCTTTTGTTGTGTAAATAAACACAACAACGCATCACCTCCAACACAGAGAACGCATCCATCTTTTGCTGCTTGCACGCAAACAAAGACAATGCATGTCACTCTGCAGTGCCAGCTGTATGTTCCCTGTGGTCACTGGGCATCTGCCCCAAGTCTCTTCTCTGACCCTTGCAGCGATGCGATGGAGGAGGGCTTGGTAACTGTGCGATTGCAGGGAAGTGTCCACAAACGGGGTCCACTGTCGTTTCATCTGTTTCAATAAGACAGCGTTCGGTGTGGCATAACGGCCCTGGTACTGACTGGGCGATAAGAAATGAATATAATTGTTACTCCCTGACGGCCTTGACCCATTAACTCCTCGGTTTCGTCATTAATTCTGTTCACGTAGCAAGTAATGCTCAGGAACTCGAACGCAGATGGAAGCATCGAAGGAAAACTGATAAGCCGAGTGAATATGATAGGGATATGTCATTTTTTTTAAGTGTGTGCTAGCAAGCATTCGAATCATCTCTCTTAAAACACAAAATACTGCTCATTTTCTTTCTTTCACTCATACGAAAACCGCGTATCATCAAAAGAAAAAAAAAAGGTGCTGATAAGTGAAACAAAAATTGAAATCAGTTCAACATCGATTTAGCGCCTCATTCCAGTTAGTGCTGGCGGGATCAGTTGGTGCCACAACAGGCATCACTGCCAGCGATTAGTTCCTCCATAAAAACGCCACACCCTGTCTGCTAAGCCATGATGTTTTATTCATGTTGTTCAACGCAGGAGGATGAAGTACCGGCCCCATGCGGCGTCTGTGTTGACGTCACAGCAGGTCTTCTGAATTCCCGTGCACTCCGCTGAATGATCCGCCACAAACCCCACACTATGACGTCACAGCAGGTCTTCTGAATTCCCGTGCCCTCCACAGAATGTTCCGCCACAAACCCCACACTATCACAAAATGCACCCCATGTCTGTGCTTTAAATCTGCACGATAGAGACATCAGTACATCACACAGCTCAGTTGTATTATTTTCTTTTGAAATTTCTTCTATTTGATTAACATTGAACAAGCGTCTTTTGTGTGAAACTGACAGTATTTATGAATCCGTTTAATTCACCGCAGCCTCGCCCCTCCTCCCCCTCTTCTTCCCGGTTTTGCGTAACACCTGAAAAAACGGTGATGCTCAAACAAGAGTCGCTGATTCTCTCCACACTATCGTGCAAAACGGGCCGTGGACACGGTCCTCAAGTAACGTCGACACCCAAGCGGCAGACAACAGTTCTACTGTGTGTTGTGGATTATCTTCCCCTGTCTCGGATTTCAATAAAGAAATAGCAAGAGGAAAAGTAAGGGATAAGAAAATGAGGAGAAACGAGGCGGGATGGGGGATGGGGGAGTGGTGGGCGGTGGGTATGGGAGCATACTAGCTTCAGAAACAATTATACATCTTTCCCTGTTCTCTTCATATCATACAGGGTAAAGTGTTCTGCTGTTATTCTGGAGAATCACACATGTTTTCCTTTGGACAAGAACCGATTTCCCTGTTTTCCTTAACTGTCTTCCCGAAGAAAACCGTGACCCTTTCGTTATCCCTTGGGATCAGAACTGACTTCCTACATTCGCTGGTAAAAGTAATAAACTCTTTTTAAAATGCCAAAACAAAGGAAAACAGTTGTTTCAAACCGGAAGTCCGCGTAGTAATACCAACAATACCAGTGCGCATGAGCTTGTCAGGGAAAATAGCGATCATAACTGATTTCCCTATCGTCGCCATTTTCCTCAAGATCTTATCATTTTCCTATCCAAAAAAAAAAAAAAAAAAAAAAAAAAAAAAAATAATGGTATAATCGTAAAGTAAATAGAGAAAATTATCATCATTGGGGAAGGAGGGGGGGGGGGGGATCCAATTATCATCTGAAGGAAACAGGGAAACCGCTGTGATACATGGGAAAGCAGCTGTGACCCTTTACGAGAAGAGTCGTGATCCTCAAGGATAACAGGGATAATTATTGTTGTCCCTATTTTCGCTCTCAATGATAACAAGGAAAGAGATTACAGTCCTAAGCTCAGAGAAAAAGAGGGAGAGGGGGAGTAAGACAGCGACAGAAGGAAAGAAAACACACTGTCTTTCTGACAGAAAAAGAAAAGATAAGGTAATTGATCACTGCTCCGGTTGTGAATTAATCATACGCACTTATCTCCGAAGTACTACTGCTTGCAGCGCTCATTCCTCTAAACTCATACAGACACACGAAGAGAGGGAAACGAAGGAAATTCCCTGAAAAGTTTCAAGCTAGCCCTACGCCCTGATACGACTGGTGCACACAGTAGCACCAACAACTGACCAGCTGTGCAAACTTATGTCAGGATACAGGCTTCATAAGCCGATACTGGCTGTTTTCCCAGGAAAACGGGGTTAAGGCCCCTGGGGTGAACAACTATTTTCCCCTAGAACAACAGCTACTTTCCCCACTTTACCAAGGACCACAACAGTTTCTCTGTTTCCTGAGCTAAAAACACTTAGTACGGGTGTTACTAAGAATCACTACTGTTTTCTCTAGATCAGCTGTCAAAACCATTTTCTTTAACGAAACAACAGCACAAATAAATAAATAAATAAAAAATAAAAAAAAATAGGGAAACGGTTTTTGTGATCCCTCAGAAACTACTTGTGATCCTCCCGACAATAACTGTTTTCCATCTTTTCGTTCTGTACTAATTTTACCAGAATGATTGAGCTTGTCGTGGCAAACAGTAAACACGTTTTTCCACGTCTACCGCGCTCCCACCCACCCCCCCCCCCGCCATAACCCCCCATTTACTTAAAAGAAAAAGGACAACAATTATCATCCCAAGGAAAGAGAGAAAAACAATGGAGATCCTAAGGGAAAGTTGGGAAAAAAAGTTATTATCCCGAGCAGAACCGGTAAAAAGAGCTAAGATCCCTAGAACATTAGTTGTGATCCTCAGTATATCATGCCTGTGTTCCCCCTTTTAGCTACTTTTCTAGAAGATCCTACCAGTTTTTCCAGGGAGAAAAAAAAAGCTGCCATTGCCTTTTGATGCAAGCATGTTCCTACAGAAACTCAGATTTTTCTTTCTTTCAAGACTGGCACAGCTTTTTGATCTTGCACGCTGGAACACAGCAGATGCAAACGAACTGAAAGAAGCACTGGTTACCCTTAGTGCGGTGTACATATCTTCTGTTGTCAGTGTGGGTCCGACCACCATTCTTTTCTTTCCTGTGGACTTTCGCCTCGAAAATTTCTCCTGGGGACTATAACGATATTCACAACTCTGGCATCACATCAGTTCTCCTTGGGACTAACGATATTCACAACTCTGGCATCACATCAGTTGAAAGATAGGCACACGGTTTTTTACTTCTTCTTCCCCATAAATTCCGGAAGCATCAGGAAGTAATGACGTCCTCTCTCTCTCTCTCTCTCTCTCTCTCTCTCTCTCTCTCTCTCTCTCTCTCTCTCTCTCTCTCTCTCTCTCTCCCGCGTGGGGGTTGATCGCCAGTTAATGAACGCGCACTCACTAACACTCTCTGTCTCCATGTGGAGCTTGATAGCAGGTTAATGAATACGCACCCGCTGACTGATTCAAGACACATGAACCTAAAAACAAAATCTTGTTGGTAGAGTGGGAGCACGGTGTGATTCAGGCTCGTTTTTTTTTTTTTTTTTCTTTTTTTTTTTTACCGTCAGTTATCAATCATAGGAGAAGACCATGGCGCCATGGCGCGCGTGTGTGCAGTATGTGTGTATGTATGTATGTATGTATGTATGTATGTATGTATGCATGTGTGTACGTGCGTGTGTGCGCGCGCGCGCGCGCGTGTGTGTGTGTGTGTGTGTGTATGTGTGTGTGTGTGTGTGTGTGTGTGTGTGTGTGTGTGTGTGTGTGTGTGTGTATGTGCACAAACGTACAAATTTACAACCGTAGCATTGTGAAAACGTGTGACCGCGGGACAGACAGTCCACGGGGCGAAAGTCCACGGGGTGAAAGTCCACGGGGTGAAAGTCCACGGGGCGAAAGTCCACGGGTGAAAGTCCACGGGGCGACAAAGTCCACAGTGGGGGAGACAGTCCACGGGGAGACAGTCCACGGGGAGACAGTCCACGGGGAGACAGTCCACGGGACGACAGTCCACGGGGAGACAGTGCACATGGAGACAGTCCACGGGGAGACAGTCCACGGGGCGAAAGTCCACGGGGTGAAAGTCCATGGGGGATAAAGTCCATGGGGCGAAAGTCCACGGGGCGACAGTCCATGGGGCGAAAGTCCACGGGGGCGACAGTCACGGGGTGAAAGTCCATGGGGAGACAGTCCATGGGGCGAAAGTCCACGGGGCGACAGTCCATGGGGCGAAAGTCCACGGGGCGACAGTCCACGGGGCGACAGTCCACGGGGCGACAGTCCGGGGGGGCGACAGTCCATGGGGCGAAAGTCCCACGGGCGACAGTCCATGGGGCGACAGTCCGGGGCGACAGTCCACGGGGCGACAGTCCATGGGGCGAAAGTCCATGGGGCGACAGTCCACGGGGCGACAGTCCACGGGCGACAGTCTACGGGGCGAAAATCCATGGGGCGACAGTCCATGGGGCGAAAGTCCATGGGGTGAACAGTCCATGGGGTGACAGTCCACGGGGCGAAAGTCCATGGGGAGACAGTCCACGGGGCGACAGTCCACAGGGCGACAGTCCACGGTTCCCCGAAAGTCCACGGGGCGAAAGTCCACGGGCTCACATTGTCCACGGGCCAGTGGGGCGACAGTCCACGGGGTGAAAGTCCACGGGGTGAAAGGACATGGGGTTAAAGTCCATGGGCGAAAGTCCACGGGGCGACAGTCCACAGGGCGACAGTCCACGTCCCCGTCAACCTTGCTGTACAAATATGTATCAGCTCAGATTGTACGGGCCAGTTTGGAACTTCCACGTTCGTTCGTGGGTGCCTTGAGTCTGCATGTGTACAAGACGAACGGCCACGGCCAGCACCTTGGCCCTGGAATCATGCCATGGAACTGCTTCACCAAAGACCGGCGTTGTGTCCCGATCTGGGCAGTGTTGTTTGGGGCATTCGATCTGGGCAGTGTTGTTTGGGGCATTCGATGTGGGCAGTGTTTGTTGGGGCATTTGATGTGGGCAGTGTTGTTTGGGGCATTCGATGTGGGCAGGGTTGTTTGGGGCATTCGATGTGGGGCAGGGTTGTTTGGGGCATTCGATGTGGGCAGGGTTGTTTGGGGCTTTCGATGTGGGCAGTGTTGTTTTGGGGCATTCGATGTGGGCAGTGTTGTTTGGGGCATTCGATGTGGGCAGGGTTTGTTGGGGCTTTTCGATGTGGGCAGTGTTGTTTGGGGCATTCGATGTGGGCAGTGTTGTTTAGGGGCATTCGATGTGGGCAGTGTTGTTTGGGGCATTCGATGTGGGCAGTGTTGTTTGGGGCATTCGATGTGGGCAGTGTTGTTTGGGGCATTCGATGTGGGCAGTGTTGTTTGGGGCATTCGATGTGGGCAGTGTTGTTTGGGGGTTTCGATGTGGGCAGTGTTGTTTGGGGCATTCGATGTGGGCAGTGTTGTTTTGGGGCTTTTGATGTGGGCAGTGTTGTTTGGGGCATTCGATGTGGGCAGGTGTTGTTTGGGGCATTCGATGTGGGCAGGGTTGTTTGTGGCATTCGATGTGGGCAGTGTTGTTATTTGGGGCATTCAATGTGGGCAGTGTTGTTTGGGGCATTCGATGTGGGCAGTGTTATTTGGGGCTTTTGATGTGGGCAGTGTTGTTTGGGGCATTCGATGTGGGCAGGTTGTTGTTTGGGGCATTCGATGTGGGCAGTGTTGTTGTTTTTGGGCATTCGATGTGTGGGCAGTGTTGTTTGGGGCATTCGATGTGGGCAGTGTTGTTTGGGGCTTTCGATGTGGGCAGTGTTGTATGGGGCATTCGATGTGGGCAGTGTTGTTTCGGACTTTCGATGTGGGCAGTGTTGTTTGGGGCTTTCGATGTGGAGTGTTGTTGTTTGGGCCTTTCGATGTGGGCAGTGTTGTTTGGGGCTTTCGATGTGGGCTGTTTTAAAGCATGTGGAAAAAATCTTTGCCGAAAAATTCTCATCAGTTCTGTATCAATTTCACAATAAGCTTTATTTTGCACATTGTTGTGTTTTTTTTTTTTTTTGTTTGTTTGGGGGGGGGGGGGGGGGGGGGGTGGAGGTGGTGGAGGGGGATGGAGGAAGGATGGGAGCTCATTCTTATAATCACCGCAGTCTCTTTCAGTCTCCTAATCCGGTCAACTTTAAAAAAAAAAAAAAAAAGGTACTCCCCTTAACTTTTAAAAAAGGTATCCTTTCCAAATTTCGAATCCAATCTTTTATCTTTTTCCTCGGAAAACGCCGATATTTATTCACAACCGTTAGCCCCCTCCCTCCCCACCCCACTTCCTCCCCTGTCCTCTGCCCCCTCTCCCGCTTCCCCACCTCCACCCCCACCCTGCATCCCTCACCCCTGATCCAGGACAATATGCATACATGTAAAGGAGAAAAAAAAAGATGCACAGAATGAATAAATAAACGAGAGAGAGAGAGAGAGAGAGAGAGAGAGAGAGAGAGAGACAGACAGACAGACAGACAGAGAGAGAGACAGAGGAAAAAAGGAAAGAGTCCAGTCATTTCAAAGGGGAGGATGGGAGAAGAACCAGGAGAGATATAACTGGGGGGGGGGGGGGGGGGGGGGGGGGGGGGGGGGGGGGGGGGGGGGGGGGGGGGGGGGGGGGGGGGAGTGGGGGGAGGGAGGGAGGGGGTGGAGTGGCGGAGAGAGAGACATGAGGATTTCGAAAAAGAAACGAACATGACAGATGAAAATGGAGAAAAGTGTGGACGGACGGGTGGTGGTGGTGGTGTGGTGGTGGTGGTGTGTGTGGAGGTGGAAGTTGATAGCGAAGTTCATTAACGCTAAAGAGACCGCTGAATGTCAGCACCGCTTCCCCCCCCCCCCCCCCCCCCCCCCCCCCCCCCGCAATATGATTAATCCAGGAAAATGGCACGAGTTCAGCTTCCATCCCTTTTTTTTCAAGCCCGTCTCCTCCTCCTCCACCCCCACCCCACCCTCCTCCCCAGCCCCCTTCCTCCCCTCCCCCCCCCGCCTCCTTCCACCACCACCACCCCTCCCTCCCCACCCCTCGCCATGGCCCAGACGGCCGGTCCTCATAAAGCGGTGAAGAGTCCAGGGGCAGATGAGCGGCATGACAAGTGAGTTGGGGGCAGGTCGATAGCAATAGACCGCAGTGTCCAGACACTGATCGATAGCTCGGCCCGGTCACTGGCCATTGATGCTGGACATGATGGGTCTGTGGCTCTCTCCTCCCTCCCTCCCTCCCTCCCTGTCTCTCTCTCTCTCTCTCTCTCTCTCTCTCTCTCTCTCTCTGTGATGTGATGTGATGTGATGTGTGTTTATCTGAGAGAGAGAGAGAGAGAGAGAGAGAGAGAGAGAGAGAGAGAGAGAGAGTGCTGCTTGTGTGTGTGTGTGTCCTGTCTGTCTGTGTGAGTCTCTGTGTCTGTGTGTGCCCGCAGAGAGAGAGAGAGAGAGAGAGAGAGAGAGAGAGAGAGAGAGAGAGAGAGAGAGAGAGAGAGAGGGGAGGGACAGAGAGACAGAGAGTGTTTGTGCCTGTGTCTGTGTCAGCGTATCTGTGTGAGTCTGTGCTTGTGTGCGTATAGTGTGCGCGTGCTTGTATGCGTGTGTTCGCGCGCTTGTGTGTGTGTGTGCGTGCGTGCTTGCGTGCGTGCGTACGTGCGTGTGTGTGTATGTGTGTGTGCATGTGCGCCCGCATGTGTGTGTGTATGTGTGCGTGCGTGTGTCTGCATGAATGTGAACAAGCTTGTGTGTATTCTCTCTCTCTCTCTCTCTCTCTCTCTCTCTCTCTCTCTCTCTCTCTGTTGTATGTGTTTGTGTGTTTTGTGTGTGTG
Organism: Conus betulinus; assembly: GCA_016801955.1. Classification (NCBI taxonomy): domain Eukaryota; kingdom Metazoa; phylum Mollusca; class Gastropoda; order Neogastropoda; family Conidae; genus Conus; species Conus betulinus. The sequence goes on from JADBJO010000483.1 coordinate 411,111, forward strand.
TGGAGAGAGAGACAGAGAGACAGAGAGAGAGAGACAGACAGACAGAGAGAAAGAGGTAGGTATGAAGAGAGAGAGAGAGAGGTAGAGAGAGAGAGAGAGAGAGAGAGAGAGACAGACAGACAGACAGACAGACAGACAGACAGACAGACAATACACAGACACAAAGGCATCAAGAGAGCTTTAGACAGACAGATAAATCGGTAGGCAGACAGACACATCGGTAGGTAGACAGCCAGCCTGACAGACAAACCGAGACATAAACAGAGACAGGCAAGCAAGACTAGCGCGCACGGAGAAGCACCCAGACACAGCAAAAATCCCCACCAAACAAACAACGAGAGAGAGAGAGAAAAAACGAAGCCGGCACTAATCGTAATATCCTATAAACCTGACAACACCACTCCTCCCGGCTTTTGCTGTCGGAGACTGCCAGGAACTAGCAGCCGATGAAGACGACTGGTTTCTCTTACCCGCGCTTGGCTTTTTCACGCGGTGTAGTCCTTATGTTTAGACCCCCCTCCTCCCTCCTCCTCCTGCCCCCAATGACGGGGGAGCGAGCGAAACGAGAGATGATGGGGAACAAGGAGGAGGAGGAGGACGAGGAGGAGGGGGAGGGGGAGGAGGAGGAGGAGGAGGAGGAGGAGGAGGAGGAGGCGGCGGAGGAATTACAAGAACAAAATGAACAAGAGAGAAAAAAATGAACAAGAACGAGGATAAATTGATGATGATAATTGATGACGGTGATCATGATGACGACGACGACCAAAACAACAATGTTGACGACGTTATTAAAGAATGAAAAGTAGGAGATGATGACGATCACGACGATGGCGATGATGATGATGATGATGATGATGATGATGATGGTGATGATGATGATGATGATGATGATGATGGTGATGATGATGATGATGATGATGATGATGATGATGATGATGGTGATGATGATGGTGGTGATGATGTGATGATGATGATGATGATGATGATGATGATGATGATGATGATGATGATGATGATGACGAGGAGAAGGAGGAGTCATATTACGATTCTTAAGATGATAATGAAATGACGGATACTGATATTGAATAAAACATCGTCTCGCCCCCCCCCCCCCCCCCCCCCCCCCCCCCCCCCCCCCCCCCCCCCCCCCCCCCCTCCCTCTCCCCCGCCCTTCCCCCTCCCCCGCCACCCACCACCCCCCCACCCCTGGAAATCAAAATCATGTTTTATGTTACGGAGAAATGAGAGGAACTGGAAAAGATACATTACTTTGTGTGACCGCGCGGGCCATGGCCTAAGACAGCAACGAAGACATTACCATCACCACACACACTTACCACAGACATCATTTTTCAGCCTCCATGACAGTCATCAAGATGCGTCGCTGCGCTGCGAGCGGACTAGCAACGACACGTCGGCCAGCAACCGTGAAACGTAATGGTGCGTATAGGATTAGACTACATGAATACATTAATCTAACAGCATCAAAAAGATAAAAGCTGCGGGTTAAAGCTGTGTTTTCACACACCCACTCACTACCTCTTAATCCATATTTCCACGCTATTCTCATTATGATATCTACCCTAAACCTTATCACAGTTATAGTTTCAGATTCATTTATACTGAGTCACACAGAAAGTATACTTGATATCACACAAAAAGCAACGAGTATGAATCAGAAACAATTGTGTTACGAGTACAATCAGAGAGATAGATTTATGAGAGAGAATGAGAGTGAGAGAGAGAGAGAGAGAGAGAGACGAAGCGAGTGAGTGAGTCGGAGATAAAATAAGAAAATGGAGTGGGAGGAGGGGAGGGAGGGATGGGTTGCAGAAGAAGGACGAATAAGACAGAAAAGACACGATCATGAAACTATTAGGCTACTTCAAAATATTTACTTCGCGTCATAGTACGTCTCTTCTTCTAATTCTACTTCTGGTGATAAACATTCTCTTATTAAAAATAAGTGTTTCCGCCGAGATCATATCCTAAATTCCTATAACCCTTTAGCAGCGTGTATGTACGTTGTATTGTTATTCATGGTTATATGGGTGTAACATGTGGAGCACCGTAAAGTGTATTGGAAAATGTGTTTAGTAGAAAATGTCTGTATAGTAGAAATATTGAAAACATGTATGGGATATGCATGTATAAACCAGCCTACTGCTCGATGGATTATACGATCGTAATAAACAAATAAAAAAAAAAAAAAAAAAAAAAAAAACGCTACGGGATTCAAGGTCTAGAGGACCAGACTTAGCAGACATCTGACCTACGCATTCATCCAACGCGCCTGATCAGGCCTGGGATGCCTACGTAATCTGCTCTGTGCGGTATGTGTTTATACCAGTGTGTGTGTTCACATGGATGTGTATATGATGATTGTACTTGGGTACACAGGATGCAAAAAGGCCCCTTATACTGGACTGGCTGGCCCGGAATCATGGACTTTGGCTATGAGGGTTTTCACCCTGTGCACTTTTGTCCCGCGGTCACACTTTTTTTTTTTTCCAACGGTACACATGTAAATTTGTATGTTCGGTGATTCCACTTGATAGTAACCTCTTTAAATACAGACGCACAATTCAACCACTGCAAATCATCACACGTACACACACACACACACACACACACACACACACACACACACACACACACACACACACGCACGCACGCACGCACGCACTCACACACGCACGCACACGCACGCACACAGACACACACACACACACACACACACACACACACACACACACACACACACACACACACACACACACACATCTTGGGTCTCCTGACAATTCAAGACAAACGGAGATCAACGTGCTTGCACTTCAACAACAACAGTTAGTTTGGGTTCCCATTTCTTGAGTCAGTTAATGCTCATTGTTTTGCGTACGAACAACCCCACGTGGGAAAAGAAATACAGTTCTAAAAATAAAGCAAAACAAACAAACACACACACGCACACACACACACACGCACACGCACGCACGCACGCACGCACACACACACACACACACACACACACACACACACACACACACACACACACACACACACGCACACACACACACACACAAAATAAAGAAAAAAAAAAAAACGCTCTTCGTGGAGGGATCCTTTATCAAACAAACACGGTGCCAAAACTCATGAATATCGTCATTCTGACAGAACCAAAACTCATGGAGCGGAAGTCGTCTGGGCCATGTCGATCGTCTTTCCCCTCGCATCGGGCAAACCATGTACAGTGGTGGACATCAATAGATAGAAGACGAAGAGGACAGTCAAGCGCACACACACACACACACACACACACACACACACACACACACACACACACACACACACACACACACACACACACACACACTCACACACACACACACACACAGACCATTCAGCGTCACCTCCCAATCATACACAGGAGTTTGAGCGACGTCCGAACACTGACCACTGACTTGTCCCAGCTTGAGGATGGAGTGGGGGGTGGGAAAGGGGAGGGGGTGGGGTGGGAACGAGAATGCTTTGGTATATACACAGATCAATCTCTCATACTTCATTTATTTTCCTTTCTGTTTTTTTTCACGACTGAAGTTGTTTGAATATACTGCAGGGGACTGTCCACCTTGTGAAGGGAGAACAAATTTACAAACAGAAAAATTAAAAAAAGACGGACAGAAAGAAAAGTTGGAGGAAGAAAAAGATAGGTAATGAGGAAGGAAGCTAACGAAGAGGATACGAAACAAGAAAAGACATTGGAAGACAACATAGAGATGAAGGAAGGAGGAGAAAGAAAGAAGAGTCAGCAGGAAGGAGAATATGGAGGATATCAATGAAACGGAGAAGAAAGAATGAACAATAGAGAAAGAAAAACGGGGAAGAAGGAAGAAGGAGGAAGGAGAGAGAAAGAGTAGAATGAGGAGGAGAACGGGGATTCTAAAGAAGATAAAGTGAGAACAAGGAGGAGCAGGAGAATTAAGAGAGAAAGAAAGGAGAGCATAGCAGCACGCAGCATGAAAAAGAGAGGAAAACGAGGAAAAAAGAGGGGGAGAGAAGAACATGCAGAAAAGACGGAGGAGGAAGAAGAAAGGGAAAGGGAAAGGGAAAAGGAGGGGGAAAACGGAGAAGAGAAGAAAAATACCATCAAGGAAGAAAGAACAAAGAAGAAAACAAAGAGAAAAGGGTTGAAGGAAAATAGGAAGACAAGGAGAAGAAGGAAGAAGAATGGAAAGTAAGAAGGAGGAGGTTGTGACAGAGGAAGAGAAAGGAGCAGAAGAAGAAGAAGAAGAAGAAGAAGCATACAGCAGGAAGGAAACCAACACACCGAACGCCCAGAGAACAGAATATCCAATAAATACCGATGATAAACAAACACTCTAGAGCTCGCACATCTGAACATTCATCTACAATAAGAGTACCCAAAGAGAAACCAGGCCAGATTTCTCTTCCGATTTAGAGAGCTGGAAAGGTAAGGAAAGACAGCGCAGGGGGAGAGAAAGGGAGTTTGGGGGGAGGGGAGGGGGGGGGGGGGGGGAGGGGGGCAGACGGGGTAGAGAGAAGAAGAATGGGAAGAAGAGAGGGGGCAGGCGAGCGAGAGTCCTTTCATGCACTTTATGGAGCGGGGAGATAAGACAGATAAGAAGTGTCAGCTTTCTTTTCCCTTGCCTCATCTTCACTTTTCATCTTTCGGGAACAGTGAAGCCCCCCCACCCCCACCCCTCCCCCCCACCCCCTGTTCCTAACCCCCCACCCTTTCCCATCCAGTTTGAAGGCAGAAGGAAATGGAAAACTGGATGAAGAGGGGAGAGGGAGAGAGGGAGGATGGAGAGGAAGGGGGATGACGTAGGACGGGGGTGGTGGGGTGTGGGGGGGGGGGGTGGAGGGGGAGGAACGGTGAGCGAGTGTATCTGATGGAGAAACGGAATTACCGTCATTAGTGTGGGGTTGCTGATCAGCGAGTTCTTGCACTCTGTGTATCAACTGGATACACCCGCTCACCACAGGGACGTTGGAAGGAACCGGGGAATCCTAATCCTCCTTATTATCAGGCAAAGTGTGATGGCAACCTGTTGTTGCTGACCACTGGAGGGCGGTTGGCCAGGAGAAACAAAGCCTCCTCCTGCTGATCAGGTAAGACGTGGTGCCACAATCCAAGTCACAAACTGCTTCGAACCCGATCCCCCACTTTGACTGGTCACCCCGCGACACTGACGACACAAAGGCGAAGTGAATGTGGTATCAACGCTAGAAGGAGGACAGCAAAATATGAAAGTTATAAAGGGAAAAAAAAAAGAAGAAGAGAAGGGGAAAAGGCGAGAGCTTTGGAAAGTTAAAAAAAAATCAGCAGTTGTTGAAGACTGAGGAGAATGAAGGAGGAGGAAGGAGAAGGAAGGGGACAAATGAGAAGGCGTTTGCAGGAAGAAGAGAGAGGAGGAGAAGAATGAAACTGATTAAGAGAGGAAAGAAAAGAGAAAGAGGAGAAGGACAAGAAGGAGAGCAAACGAGGAGGAGGAGGAGAAGAAGGAAGAAGGAAGATAAGGAGGGGGGATATTAGAACAATGAGAAGAATCAGAGAGGATGTACCAGAATGAAGAAGAAGAGGAGTAGAAGGAATAAAAAGAAGCCGATGTGGCATCACACACACACACACACACACACACACACACACACACACACACACACACACACACACACACACAGAACACACGCACGCACGCACGCACGCACGCACGCACACACACACACACACACACACACACACACACACACACACACACACACACACACACACACACACACACACACACACACACACACACACACACCCTTGTGAATCCTTCCTGACATTTTCTGAGAGACAAGACAAAAAAAATATTTTCACCTTCGATCATTCAGGAAAAGTAAAGAGCCGTTCTGAAAGGAAGGCTTGGGTGGTGGGGGGGGGGGGGGGGGGGGGGGGGTAGCGGATGGTGAGGTGGGGCAAGTGCTGGGGAAGGGGGAGGGGGAAGAGGAATGGAAAGACAGACAGGGAGGGGGGCGACGAAGGAAGCGGGAACAAGCGGTGGACGAGTGTATCTGATGGAGAAGGGATTACCGTCATTAGTGTCGGGTTGATGATTGGATAAACCCACTCACCCCAGGGACGTTGTAGGAGCAGGGGAAAGCCTAGTCCTGCTGATCAGGCAAAGTGTGATGGCATCGTGTTGGCGCTGTATCTACACGAAGGAAGTTTGCAGAGAGGGGCGAAGCCGAATTCTACGGAACAGACAAGGTAAGCAGACGGATATCACGTGGTTACTGAACATGGTGGGGAAGTTTGTAGGGGAGGGCGCGAACCCTGATGCTGCTGATCATCAAGGCAAAGCCTGCCGGCACTGTTAGGTTACAATGTTGTTCTTCACTGAATGTGGCGGCTCTTCCATACTAAGAAAACAAAGGCGAACAAACTGTTACAAAATGGTCAGCCAGTGAGGAGGAGCAGGAAGAACGATGAAAACTGAAATGAAGAAAACGAGGAGGAGGAGGAGGAGGAGGAGGAGGAGGAGGAGGAGGAGGAGGAGGAAAAGGGCGCAGGGGAGGGAAGACATGAAGAAGAAAAGGAGGACGAGAAAGGAGATTTAAAGTGGAGGAAGGAGAAGGAGGAAGAACAAAAGAGAGGAAGGAAAGAAGGAGGAAGAGGAATGAAGCAAGTCAACGAAAGGGGAAGAACAAGAAGGAAAAAAAAAAAAGAGGAACAAGAACGAAGATGAGAAAGAAGGAGAACAGTGAGGAAAATGAGGGCTGGAAGAGGAAGAAGAAGGAGGAGGAGGAGGAGGATCATGGAAGTGAACAGAGGGAGGAGGGGGAAGACACGGAGGAGAAAACAATGAACAGGATGGGAAGCAGGATGAATGAGGAGAAATAAGAAAATGAAAATAATCACACAGAAGAAGAAGAAAGAAGAGAGAAGAAGAAGAAGAAGAAGAAGAAGAAGAAGAAGAAGAAGAAGAAGAAAAGAGAAGAAGATAACAAAGAGGAGAATGGGGATGAGGGAAAAAGAAGAGGAAGAAGACAGAGATGGAGGAAGAAGAAGTAGCAGTAGGATGACGAACAGGAGGACAAGAAGCAATAGGAGAGAAAGAGAAAAGAAAGGAGGAGAAGGAGAAAGGGAAAGAAAGAGGAAAAGGCAGAACAACGGAGAAGAATGAGGAGATGAGATGAAGAGACAGGAGAAAGAAAGAGAAGACAACCACCAAAAAAAAAAACACACAAAGAAGACGAAGATCAAAATATAGGGGATGGGGGGGGGGGGGGGGGGGGGGGATGATGAACAAAATAAAAGGAAGAGGAAGAAGAGGAGGCGAAGGAGAAAGGAAAAAAGCAGAAATGGAGAACGAAGACGACGATCAAGTCCAACATATTTTTTTCACGGGTCTACCTAGAGATGATGAGATCACCACGATTAAAAACGTTAACATCCGAGTGCAGAAACTTGGCTTGAAGATTCCTCTGGTGGGAATCAAATGCTGGTTTTCTGTCTCTGAACAAATGAAAATCACGTGAAAGTATGAAGCACAAAAACCAAACCAAACCAAACCAAACCAACCGAACACGAAGTCTGCATAGACCACACAAAGAATAAAAAAAGCGCTTTAAAAAGGTCTGGAACAACATGAAACAAGTAATCAACCGGTCTTGTCCACGTATCCGTCTGTTAGCAGTCAACACTGATGGCGGAACCGATAGAACAAGGGCAATTTTCCCCGGGCCGAATCCTCGGAGAGGGAGGAAGATAAGGCACGAAAGTGTCAGCTTTCCGCTTCCATCCATTCGTCCTCCCCTCGCCCCCCCCCCCCCCCCCCTTCCTCCTCCTCACTCCCTCCTCGTTCCCAGTCTCACAGATACACAGACACGCATACATATGCCACACACACACACACACACACACACACACACACACACACACACACACACACACACACACACACACACACACACACACACACACACACGCACACACACTCACTCACGCACGCCCGAACAACACACACACACACACACACACACGCACACACGCACGCACGCACGCACACACGCACACACGCACGCACGCACGCACGCACGCACGCACACACACACACACACACACACACACACACACACACACACACACACACACACACGGAACAGCCCTACCCTTTGTATGAAGAGGGAGACTATCTGATAGAGACGGGAATGCCGGTCATTTGGTTTTTTCTTCCCTGACCACTGGTCTCCATCACTTAGTTTATCAGCTGGACAGCCAGCCGCCAGGAAGGCCGGTATCTCCCAGCGCAGTTACACACTGCCCCACACTCCCAGCCAAGCCTCCCAAAAGCGCGATTTTCCCGACAGTCACATTGAGCGCATGTTGAGAAAGTGCGAATCTTGAATCGACTGAAAGCGCGACTATTTTGGACGAAAACAGCGGATTTTTCAGTTTTCAAATGTATGCTGACTGCATTCTTGTTTTATTCACCACAGCATGGCCAGTTTCTTCAAGTTCCTTCCGTAATTTTTTTTTCTCTTTCTACCAAAAGATCCTGGCCCTACATGATTTATTCACAGTTAAAATTGATCTAAGTTTGGCGTTTACAAGAGTGAACAGTATAAATAAGATAATAAATAAGATAACAGAAATGTCTAGTCATGTTCTCTTTCATCTATTAGTTTTTTTGGCCGTACGTGATTTCTAAGCGGTGTTTGTGTGCTTTTTTTGTTTGTTTGTTTTTTTTTTCTCACGTATCATTCGCGCTTTTCGACATTGTAACTCTGCTTTTCAGTTAGTCGCGCTTTGGGGGCATGTCCTAGACCTAAAACCGATACACATTTTCTTTGCTGCCCTGGTTACTTGATATCCGTCCTTGCAATGCTGTCATCCTTCCAAACATTCTGTATGCTTTTGGAAAACCTTTTTCCTTTTTTGACATGTAATTCATACTTCAGCTGACTGGAGAAGACCATATCGGGTCGTTGCTATGTCCAGATATATTCTGTATATAATGCATGTCAGAAGTTCATTCCAAATACACTTAAAACAGATCATATACGAACCTATTTTCCGTAAAGTCTTCGATCAAATTAAAAAAAAATAAAAAAAAACATTGTCAGAAACTCTAGAATCATAAACGGTGCAACATCCCTGAGTAAGATCTTCATGAAGCCTGCCGGAAATTACCTAACAATTAGAATACTTCCCATCAAACCTCAGGTTCATGTATATCCATATGGTCAGTTCAAGCATGAGCCATTTTCTTTTCTGTTCTGTTCTTCAATCTGAAAATCAACACAGAAATGTTCATATTCGTGGCGGCATCTATGAATTACTCTGACCCCAGTCCATGCGAAAGCACATTTTGAAATGAAACCAGTCCCATTTCCAAGATAGAGAGCACACACACACACACACACACACACACACACACACACACACACACACACACACACACACACACACACACACACACACACACACACACACACACACACACACACGCACACACACACACGCACACACACACGCACACACACACACCACACACACACACACACACACACACACACACACACACACACACACACACACACACACACGCACGCACGCACACACACACACACACACACACACACACACATACATACACACACACACACACACACACACACACACACACACACACACACACACACACACACACACACACACACACACACAACTATGAACACACAACAAAAATGGCATGCAAACAACGTAACAAACGCTTCTCACTGGCCAAAGAGGAAAGTACACCCAAGAATCACACGCTCTGGCATAACTGTGTCTTCCATCCTAACTCCAGACAAATGGCAGAGCCAATTCACAGACATCTATTGAAGGAAGCCTGTGAGCCAAACAGGAGCAGGTCTATACGTTCCCTCGTCTATGATATCCCAGGTCTATATGCCCCCTAGGTCTATAAGTTTCAAACGGTCTATATGCCCCCCCTAGGTCTTGGACCCCCCCAGTCTATATGTCCCCTAGGGCTATATGTCCCCAATGGTCTATATGCCCTCTATGTCTTTATACCTCCCTTCCCCATGTCTATATGCCCCTTCCCTCACCTCGGTGAAACTGCATTTAAGTATATAACTGGGAATGTGCATGGTTGCGAACTTTAGCATTCATTGCGGTAGTGCAGTGTGTGTGTGTGTGTGTGTGTGTGTGTGTGTGTGTGTGTGTGTGTGTGTGTGTGTGTGTGTGTGTGTGTGCGCGCGCGCATTTGTCAGAGAGTAGGCGCGCAAGAGAGAGAGAGAGAGAGAGAGAGAGAGAGAGAGAGAGAGAGAGAGAGAGAGAGAGAGAGACAGACAGACAGAGAGACAGAGAGACAGAGAGAGACAGAGTGAGAAACAGAGACAGAGACAGACAGACACCACAGACACACACACAGAGAGAGAGAGAGAGAGAGAGAGAGAGAGAGAGAGAGAGAGAGAGAGAGAGAGTCAAGACTCAAGATGGTTTATTCATGGTTAGGCCTTTGCCCCACATGAAAGGGGTTGCAAATTAATTACAATCACCGTAGCACCTACGCAACTGCTCGTAAACATTAATAACTGTCATTCAGAAAAGTATTTTATGGCAGAAGAAATGAACTTAACTTGGATGCTTTAGTTACATAAATTGATATTTTTTTTTCTAACAGTTTGCATATATGCCAAAAGAAGTGCTAATCCCAAACCGACTTGGGAATTTATTGTACTTGAACAATATACACTGAGCTCTTAACTTGGAGAGAGAGAGAGAGAGAGAGAGAGAGAGAGAGAGAGAGAGAGAGAGAGAGAGAGAGAGAGAGAGAGAGAGAGAGAGAGAGAAAACGGGCAGAGATCGAGACCAGAAGAGAAAGAAGCTATCAGGGTGACATGCAGACCCAGGGGATTAGAGCGGATATAGACCCGGGGAACACATTGACCCCGGGGGAGACAGAGGAGGCAAACATAGACCTGGGGGGGGGGGGGGGGGGGGGGGGGGCACAGACCCAGGAACACAAAGACGTGACCCCGAGTCAAAGAGAGCAGGGTCATTTCTCTGGTGACATCATAGCAGGAGAATCCTCACAGGGGGGAAGATAAAACAGAGAGAGACGTGTCCGCTTCCGTCCTCCCTCCCCGCATCATCCCTACTCCTCTCTACTGCCGGAACACCAATACAAATACACACCTCCATCTGAAGTAGGCAGAAGTAGCGGGGAAGTGGGAGCACGTCAGGGTGGGGGGGGTAAGGTGGGGGGTGGGAGAGAGGGGTCAGGCGGGTCCTGGGGGGGGGGGGGGGGGGGGGGGGATGGATGGATGGATGGATGGGTGGTGGGTGGAGCGGCTCCCACATACATATCAGATGGAGAAGGGAGCGCCCCCATTTGTGTGGATTACTGGCCAGCGGTTCCAGCCTTCTGTTTATCAGTTCCATAGACCAGTATAGTCGCCTTGCAGAGCTGGAGTGGGGGGTGTGGGGGGGGAAGAGGAGAGGTGGGCGGGTGGGAGGGAGAGGGATGCCGCCATTATTTTATTTCCCGCCGATGCCACATGACCAGGCAGAGGCCTCTGATTGGCTCACAAACTACTATGAGTGGGCGTCTACGGGCGATAACTATGCAGCATATGTCGTCTAAGGGCGATAAATGACTGATGCCGCCTAAAGGCCCCCCCCCCCCCCCCCCCCCCCCCCCCGGTGCCAAACTGACCAGGCAGAGGCCTCTGATTGGCTCACAAACTACTGAAAGCACTTGGCGTCTAAGGGCGATAACTATGAGAGAGCATATGCGTCTAAAGGCGATAACTATGAGAGAGCATAATGGCGTCTAAAGGCAATAACTATGAGAGAGCATAAGGCGTCTAAAGGCGATAACTATGAGAGAGCATATCGCGTCTAAAGGCGATAACTAAGAGAGAGCACATGGCGTCTAAAGGCGATATACTGTTTTCCTCGGGAACAAAATACCGAAAAGAAGAGCAGGTACAATTCTGAGGTACACAACTATTTTCTAATGGATCATAATAATTGTTTTCCCCTGTCTACTTGGAGATATGACTGTTTTCCCCGCGAAAGAGGGAAAACGGTTACGACCCTCAGAGATAAACACTGATGATAACAACCGTTTTCCTTGCGCAATAAAAAAAAAATGCCTGTGATCCAAGAGAAAAACTGAAGAAAAAAAACCCAGGTTTTTTTTCTAGATAAAAGAGCTGTGGACCTCAGTGGCAACAGATTAACCTCGTTTTCTCAGGGGATAATAGCCGTTTTCCTGGGAAAACAGCTGATACTGGCTTATGACTCCAGAGCCCTCCCATACCCAAAGGTGGGAATTCTCACTGTTCGAGCCGCTGCTGCAGCTGCCGAGAGCCTAGACTGGAACCATTGAGAACTTGCAGCAGAGCCCGTGGAAATAGTGTGGGCAAGGTCCACATTTCTCCCCCCTTATGTGCTCTTCTGCTTGAAGTACCGAAAAGCAGCTTTTTCAGACTCGTGTGTATGTATACGTGGGCATGCTATTTGGAGAAAGCTGCGATTCCGTAATTCACACAGAGAGGAGTGCACTAGGGAAAATGAATATAGTGATGGTGTGTGTGTGTGTGTGTGTGTGTGTGTGTGTGTGTGTGTGTGTGTGTGTGTGTGTGTGTGTGTGTAGAGAAAGCTGTGCACATTTGCATGTGCACTTGTCTGTATGTGAGTGTGTACGTGTGTGTGCATGTTTGTCTATGTATAGCAGTGTGCGCATATTTGTAAATGCATGCGAGCATGCCCGCGTATGTGTGTATGCGTATATGTGTTTTTTTTTAACCACCCGCGCGCAAAAGAGTTTAAAAAACCAGTCTCTTTCTTCTTCACCGTGATCTGATATCAAATGACATCAAACGTCCAAACGTCCAAGCGTCACACGTTCTTACCCCCCCCTCCCCCCCCCCTCCCTCTCTCTCGCCCTCCTTCTCTCTCCATCCCCCCCCCCTCCTATCCTCCTCCCCATTTGACCACCCCAGGTCCGACAGAACGGAACACAGGTCTGACGTCATCCTGTCACACGTTCTTACCCCCTCCCTCTCTCGCCCTCCTTCTCTCCCAGCCCGTCTCCTGCTATCCTGCTCCCCATTTTTTTGATCACCCCAGGTCCCGCAGAACGGAACACAGATCTGACGTCATTCTGTCAGCAACACGGCAAACAGAGGGCACACGGGATGGATGACGTCATTCAGAGGTATACTGGAGAGCCCCTCGGACCCATTTACCCCCCCCCCCCCCCCCCCCCCCCCCACACAAAAACACACACGCGCCCACACGCGTGCGCGCGCACACACACACACACCCACACACACACACACACACGTACACGCACATACACGCCCTCGTGCACGTACGCACGCACGCGCTCACACACGCGCACCCTCTCTCCCCATCCCTCTATCTCCATGTTCCCTCTCTACCACTCCTCCATTCCTCCCTGTCCTTGTCCCAACCTCCCTCCTTTCTTCTGGTGAAAACCGTTTTTTGACTTAACAGTGACGACAGAGCTCTGTGTTCGAAGACAAGCGATGAGAGACGTCTTCCCACCCCACTATCGCCAAACATGAGACACACAAACAAACACACTGACACATCTTCCAACCCCAGTGTCGCCAAACATGAGACAAGCGGTGAGACGTCTACCGACCCCAATGTCGCCAAACATGAGACAGACAAAACAAACACTGACACATCTTCCGACCCCAATGTCGCCAAACATGAGACAGACAAACAAACACTGAGACGTCTTCCGACCCCAATATCGCCAAATATGAGACAGACAAACAAACACTGAGACGTCTTCCGACCCCAATGTCGCCAAACATGAGACAGACAAACAA
>JADBJO010000483.1:430000-432500 GCA_016801955.1 Conus betulinus
AGTTTCACTCAGAAGATCGCACGAATAAGCACAGATAGATTTTGTTGAGAGTATGTTTTGAGCACGCTTTCCAAAGTCCTTTTTCGAATCTAAGCATACCTCTTGAGAAACAAAAATTTTTTTGTGAGAAACTTTTCAAAACAAACTTTGAAGCAGAAGCTTTTCGGAAGTCTGTGAGTGGTAACACCTACCTCATTGTATGTCCCTAAATTTGATGTATGTGTGGGGACTCCAAGGGCAATTTTATAAGCTTTGCAATCAACACTTTGAAGTTTATTTAAAAGATGCTGAGGTGCATTAAAGAAAACTTCTTGAGCATAGCAAAGTCTTGAACGAACTAAAGCATTTGCTAAGATGGTTAATGTTTTAGAATCTTGAGCCCAGGATTGTTTATTTATAATTTTAAGGAAGTTTAAGCTTTTCCTTGCTTTGTTTAGAATGTAATCAATGTGAGCATTCCACGTAAGTTTGCTACTTACTATGACTCCTAGAAATTTAACGTTTTTAACATAGTTTAAAATCATACCATCCAATGTAAATTTTGGTAGCTTTTCTGGATCATAACCAGAGTTGAAGAGCATCATGTGAGTTTTTTCTGTTGAAAGGGAAAGCCCATTTTCATGTAAGAATTTGTTTATTTTATTGAGCTCATGCTGGTATTTGATTTTGATGTAATCAGAGATCAGAGATCGTAGAGAAGTATGGCGTTTCATAGTTACTTTCACCCATAAAACATATGTCGTCAGCAAACTGAGCTAATTCTGTATCTTTTGAGAGACCTTTTGGTAGATCATAAATCAGAATGTTGAATAACATTGGTGAAATTACAGAACCTTGGGGTAGACCCATCTGTAAAGGCCTAGGGATTGAATAAGTATTTCCTATTCGTGTTTGAATAGACCGGCAATGAAGAAACTCTTGAATATAATTTAAAACATATTACCACTAATACCAATATTCTTAATTTTATACAGCAAACGCTTGTGCCATACATGTTCGTAGGCCTTTCGAATGTCAAAAAATGTGGCTAATATGTTCTTGCGACGTGCAAATTGATGTTTTACCTGGGTAGAAAGTTTAACCAAGTGTTCAATTGTGGATCTACCTGTTTGAAATCCAGCTTGATTGATAGGAATTATGTTATGTTTATTGCAATGGTGAACTAATCTTTTTAATATAATTTTTTCCATTAATTTACACATGTGTTTGATGTTAAAGCAATGGGGCGATAACTACTTATATCTTTCATAGGTTTTCCCTTCTTATGAATTGGAACAACAATAGATTGTTTCCAAATCATAGGCATTGTTCCCTTTTCCCAACATTTCTGAAAAAAAAAAAACGAGAGGAGAAAATGTATTACATTTTGTGGAAGATGATTAAGGATTTCATTAGATATGCCATCTAAACCCACTGATGTGTTACTGTTTAAATTACTTAAACATTCTTTAACTTCTTGAATTGTTATTGGGGTATTTAGGTAATGATCTTCAATTGGATTTGGTTTATTATAAATGTCTTTTTTTTCGTTTTTCTTCGTTTTTCTCGATAATTTTATTTTCAGTGGATAGATTTTCTTTGCTGCTATTTTTAGCAAACAAGTCAGCAAATGCCTCAGCTTTATCAAAAATTAGATGGAAATTCACAATTGGTAAGATGAACAGGACAATTTGGTAGATTAATTCCACTTTTCATTGTTTTTAATTTTGTCCAAACTTTTTGAATATCTTTAAAGTTTGATACATTATTTTCACAAAAAGATGACCAATATTGTCGTTTTTCTCGAGCATTTATTCTGTTTTGTAGATTCTTTACTCTTTTTCTCTCCAAATTCTTTATGACCTTTTCTTTTGGATCTTTTTCACGTTTATATTCTTCGATTTCGCAATTTTCTCATCTTTTGCACGTTGACAAGTGTCGTTCCACCAGATATATTACCCCAGATGTTTTTTAGATTTTACAGATTTTACTGTTGGGATGGATTCACGAGCAGCTGAATGTATGGTCTTTTGAAATCTGTCATATAGTGTATCAACATCTTGATTATTAATGGTATCTATATCAATGTTGTTGAATGAACTTAATAAAGACAGAAAACTTGTTCCAATTTGCAATTTTTGTAAATATTTTGGAACTTTGTCATGTGTTGCATCATTTGTTTTACACTGCATGTTTTCTAATGTAATAATAATTGGAAAATGGTCACTATTTAATGAATCATCAAGGGTTTGCCAGTCACAAAACACTGCTAAATCAGGAGATATCAGTGACAAGTCAATGCGCTAGGGTTGTGTTTTGGATTGTCTGGGATGCGAGTAATACAACCATTGTTTAAAAGATAAAGAGATGAATCCACGATATTTTCTATAAAGCGATTGTTCGTTACTTTTTGACACCCCTTTTCCCAGAAAGGTGAATGGGCATTAAAAATCCCCAATGATAAGATATTTATTAGAATTGTCTGACTGGAGTGGAGTAATCGTAACCATTCCGTATTAAT
>JADBJO010000483.1:457500-467500 GCA_016801955.1 Conus betulinus
GTTGTGTGTGTGTGTGTGTTGTATGATGTGTGTGTGTGTGTGTGTGTGTGTGTGTGTTGTGTGTGTTGTGTGTGTGTGTGTGTGTAAGGACGGGCGGGAGCGGAGCGTTCCGTCCATTTCCATACAGGTGTGTGTCATAAAATTAAATGTTGCCGCCACTCTCTTGACACATTCCCAATGCGTACACCGTACCTGCGTTTTGTGTGTATAAGAGTAGAAGAGAGACAGGGAGGGAAGAGAGACAAGAGAGAAGACAGAGAGACAGACAGGAAGACAGACACAGAGAGACCACACAAGAGAACATAGAGGAGAGAGGAGAGAGAGAGATAGAAGACCAAGTCAGACAGAGAGGGAGAGGTCGACCATAAGAATAGAGAGAGGAGAGAGAGGAGAAGAGAGAGTAGAGAGGTACAGTACAGACCATACATATAGAGATAGACGATACATAATGATATATAGACAGATACACGACATAGCTACCTACGACAGACAGACCGAGGTGGATAGAGAGAAACCATAGTGAGCTACAGAGATATCCTGGGATACAGAGAGAACATCACTGAGAAGACAGACCATACGAACAGACGACACATATATAGACGTGAACAGATAAGATGGTCGCACAAGACACCCCGACACGAGATGCCAAGGCTTAGTTGCAGGAACAGTATTTCAGGTCACAAAAAGACAGACCTTTTCTTTGACAGACACGAGAAGATCAGCGAGATGTGAAGAGAGAGGAGAGACGAGAGGATGAGAGGACGGAGAGAGCTCCCGAGACACGTGAGAGAGGCCAAAGTGCTCATCGTCTCACTGTGCATTTGACGGACAGACTGAAATGGCGGCGGTGACAGGGAATGGCATGCTGTCACCTTGCTCTCTGTCACACAGAACACGACACCGCCTTTCCCCACAACCACTGCTTTTACCAAGTACGGGGGGGGGGGGGGGGGGGGGGGGGGGGGGGGGAGAGAGAGAGAGAGAGAGAGGGGGGGAGAGACAGAGACAGAGGCGGGGGAGGGGGGGCAGGCGAGAGGGAAAGCGGGAGATAGGGAGTATAGGGGTAGGGGGACAAGGGGCGGAGGGGGGGCGGGGGAGGGAGGAGAGGGAGGCTGGTTCGTGCTTGTAATATTCCTCTGGTTCCAAATTAAGTTAACGGCGGGACACGCGCTTAATACACATGCTCGTGAACGTGTGCACTCGAGCGCGCGTGCGCGCGCGCACACACACTCACAGAGCGAGAGAGAGAGACAAGAGAGACAAAGAGAGAGAGAGAGAAAGAGAGAGCGAAGAGAGGGAGACAGACAGACAGACAGACAGAGATAGACAGACAGACAGACGCGCATACAGAGTCGGATGGAGACAGAGAGAGAGAGAGAGAGAGAGAGAGAGAGAGAGAGAGAGAGATTCCGCCGTCGCTTTAGCTGTTTTTAACCCTTCGCCTCCCATGACTTAATAGTAATTTTTTTTCCCTGAAATCTTCCACTTTTACATGCCCTCTGTCTATCACATGTAATGCTTAAAGAAGTTTGGATTTAAATTGATCCAATACTCAATTCAGATCTCTGCAAAAAATCATGTAGAAAAATCATTCCTGGTGCATGCATGCGTTCCGGGTTTCCCAGACTCTTTTCCCGACGACTCACAGAAATGTGTCCACGCTCGAGGGTGAAAGGGTTAAGGTTTCTGTGTTTCATGTGTAAGTCGATCCCAGCTGGGAAGGAATCAGCAAAGTAGGAAGAACACAGCAACGAGCAAGCAAACAAAACAAAAAAAGTGAACCAGAAGAACTACAAATCGAGGAGAAGCAAGAGAAGAACGATGAGAACAAGGAGAATGAGGAGGAGAAGGGCGAGAATCAAGAACAGGACGAGAAGATTCGTAAGATTAGGAGAAACAGAAAGAAAAGAATGGCGAGACTCGGGAGAGAAAGAAGAGAAGAACAAGACTGAAGGGAGGAAAGAGAAGAGTATAAAAAGAACGAGACTGAAGAGAGGAAGAGAGGAAAGAGAAGAGGCTGTAAAGAAACGAGGCTGAAGAGAGGAAAGAGAAGAGTGTAAAAAAAAAAAAAAACGAGACTGAAGAGAGGAAAAAGAGAAGAGTGTGTAAAAAGAACGAGACTGAAGAGAGAGGAAAAGAGAAGAGTTGTAAAAAGAACGAGACTGAAGAGAGGAAAAGAGAAGAGTGTAAAAAAGAACGAGACTGAAGAGAGAAAGAGAAGAAGAGTGTAAAAAGAACGAGACTGAAGAGAGGAAAGAGAAGAGTGTAAAAGAACGAGACTGAGGCTGAAGAGAGGAAAGAGAAGAGTGTAAAAAAAAAAAAAAAAAGAGACTGAAAGAGAGGAAAGAGAAGAGGTGTAAAAAGAACGAGACTGAAGAGAGGGAAAGAGAAGAGTGTAAAAAGAAAACAAGACTGAAGAGAGGAAAGAGAAGAGTGTAAAAAGAACGAGACTGAAGAGAGGAAAGAGAAGAGTGTAAAGAACGAGACTGAAAGAGGAAAGAGAAGAGTGTAAAAATAACGAGACTGAAGAGAGGAAAAGAGAAGAGTTGTAAAAGAACGAGACTGAAGAGAGGAAAGAGAAGAGTGTAAAAAGAACGAGACTGAAAAGAGGAAAGAGAAGAGTGTAAAAAAAGAACGAGAGACTGAAAAGAGGAAAGAGAAGAGTGTAAAAAAAGAACGAGACTGAAGAGAGGAAAGAGAAGAGTGTAAAAAGAACGAGACTGAAGAGAGGAAAGAGAAGAGTGTAAAGAACGAGACTGAAGAGAGGAAAGAGAAGAGTGTAAAAAAGAACGAGACTGAAGAGAGGAAAAGAAAGAAAGTAAAGAACGAGACTGAAGAGAAGAAAGAGAAGAGCGTAAAAAGAACGAGAGACTGAAGAGAGGAAAGAGAAGAGTGTGTAAAAAGAACGAGACTGAAGAGAGGAAAGAGAAGAGTGTAAAGAGAACGAGACTGAAGAGAGGAAAAGAGAAGAGTGTA
Source organism: Conus betulinus (assembly GCA_016801955.1). NCBI lineage: Eukaryota > Metazoa > Mollusca > Gastropoda > Neogastropoda > Conidae > Conus > Conus betulinus. Next base: position 460,477 of record JADBJO010000483.1, read on the forward strand.
AAGAACGAGACTGAAGAGAGGAAAGAGAAGAGTGTAAAAAGAACGAGACTGAAGAGAGGAAAGAGAAAGAAGAGTGTAAAGAACGAGACTGAAGAGAGGAAAGAGAAGAGTGTAAAAAGAACGAGACTGAAGAGAGGAAAGAGAAGAGTGTGTAAAGAACGAGACTGAAGAGAGGAAAGAGAAGAGTGTAAAAGAACGAGACTGAAGAGAGGAAAGAGAAGAGTGTAAAGAACGAGGCTGAAGAGAGGAAAGAGAAGAGTGTAAAAAGAACGAGACTGAAGAGAGGAAAGAGAAGAGAGTAAAGAAACGAGACTGAAGAGAGGAAAGAGAAGAGTGTAAAGAACGAGACTGAAGAGAGGAAAGAGAAGAGTGTAAAGAACGAGACTGAAGAGAGGAAAGAGAAAGTTGTAAAAAGAACGAGACTGAAGAGAGGAAAGAGAAGAGTGTAAAAGAGAACGAGACTGAAGAGAGGAAAGAGAAGAGCGTAAAAAGAACGAGACTGAAGAGAGAAAAGAGAAGAGCGTAAAAAGAACGAGACTGAAGAGAGGAAAAGAGAAGAGTGTAAAAAGAACGAGACTGAAGAGAGGAAAGAGAAGAACGTACAGACGAAAGGGAAGCAGAAAAAGGAAGAACAATGAGAGGAAATGAAAATGAACGAGAAGGAACGCAAGGAAAAACAAACTACAAGGTGGACTGAGGAGCATAAAGAGAAGAAAGAGAGAAGAAGAAGAGGAAGAGGCGAAGAAAGAGAGGAACGGAGTCGACCATGAAGAAAAGAGAAGAAGAGCGAGATGCATAGTGAAACGAAGACAGATGAAGATGAGAAGAGGAATCAGAAGAGAAAGAGAATTAGAAAGAAGAAGACGGACAAAAGTGAGGAGAATAATCAGAACAACGAGAAACAGAATGAGAAGAAAGGTGAGAAAGAGGAGAAAGGCGAGAAAGAGGACAATGCACAAAAAGAACGACAGAAAAAAAAAATGAGAAGGTGAAAAGTCGAAAATGAGGAGAAGAAAAAGAAGAACGAGAACGAGAATGAGGGAGAAAAAAAAAAAAAAAATGAGGAGAATAAAGACACAACGAGAAAGAGAATTAGAAGACGAAAAAACAAGAACAAGGGGGGAGAAAGAGAGAGTGAAAAAAAAGGAGAATAAAGAGAAGAAAGAGAAGAATGAAACTGAGCATAAGTAGAAGAAAAAGAGGAGGAAAAAGAGAATAAAGAAAAGAAACAAAGGGAGAAAGAGAGTGAAGATTAACAAAATACGAGATGGAGAATGAACAGAAGAAGAAAGAGAAGAATGAGAAGAGAATGGGCAAACAAAACGACAACAAAAGAAGGAGAATGAACAAAAGAAAGAAGAGAACGAGGAAGGAAGGTGTGCAGAAGAAGAAGAAAGACAAGAACGCAGGGGAGAAAAGAACGATTAGACAAAAGAAGAGATTAGAATGAAGGAAAAGAGAAGAGAAGAAGAAGAAGAAAGAAAGAAGAAGAAAGAAGAAGAAGAAGAAGAAGAAGAGAAGAGAGAAGAAGAAGAAGAGGAGGAGAAGAAGAGGAGGAAGAGGAAGAAAAAAAAAAGAAGGAGGAGAAGAAGAAAAGGAAGGAGGAGGAGAAGGAGGAGGAAGAAGGAGAGGAGGAGAGGAAGAAGAGAGAGGAAGAAGGAAGAGGAGGAAGAAGAAGAAGAAGAAGAAAGAAGGAAAATAAGGAAGGAGGAGGAGGAGGAGGAGGAGGAGGAGGAGGAGAGGACAAGAAGAAGAGAAGAAAGAGGAGGGAGGAGGAGGAGGAGAAGGAGGAAGCGGAGGGACAGCCACCAGAATGAAGGGAGAAGAAGAAACAGGGAAATAAACAAGGAATTCATATGAAGATCAAGCAAACAGATGAAAGAAAATGGAAAACAGAGAGAGAGAGAGAGGAGAGAGAGAGAGAGAGAGAGAGAGAGAGAGAGAGAGAGAGAGAGAGAGAGAGAGAGACAGAGAGGGAGGAGAGAGAGAGAGAGAGAGAGAGACAGACCAGTCAGACAGGAAAAGTGAGCAGGAAGAGAAGAGCATTATTTCTACTTTCAGGTTTTCTACAGCTACGCCAACGCGCGGCCAGAACTTTTGGATCTCCCACGCAAATGAACAGAGTGACAGACAGCGACAGCTTAATAGGCACAAAACAATACACCTCGCACACCCGCAAAACTAGCCCGATCGATTTCACAATTACATAGTACATCGAGATACGGTGACAGCATGGATCAGACTCATCACAAACAGGAGAGAGAGAGAGAGAGAGAGAGAGAGAGAGAGAGAGAGAGAGAGAGAGAGAGTTGGGAGAGAGAGAGAGAGAGAGAGAGGAGAGAGAGAGACAACAAGAGATGACAGAGAGAGACAAGAGACAGAGGGAGTTCGGGGTCAGAGTCCGAAACGGAAGATTTACCACCGAGTTATTTTTCACCATCTCCCTCTCATCAATCTCTCTCTGTCTCTCTGTCTGTGTCTGTCTGTCTGTCTGTCTGTCTGTCTCTCTCTCTCTCTCAAATAAAATGAAACTGGAGATGAACAGAGATGAACAAATACCGGCATGAAAGGGATTCACAAATGAAAATCACGCCGCAGTTTGCATCCGGAGAGAAGAGATCAATGAATGTATGTTCGTCCCAATGTCCTCTGTGCTGAATGTTGATTCGTCCTGTCTGAAGAAAGACTCAGCAGCTCGAAACGCGTCGTGTCTGATTTGTAATGTGTTTCTTCCTTTGTTTTGGTGGCTCAGTAATTCTATTTTAGCTTTATAATTTAGAGTGGTATGTGGGAGTTCAGCTGGTAGAGCGCCGGACTCGTGATCCTGGGGTTGCGGGTTCAAATTTCGGTACAGGGGGATTTTTTCCTTGGAGTTAACATTGGTTCTGACTCCATTCCCCATACAGTCCTTCGAATGAGACTATAAACCGAGGTTCCGTGAGTGAACGCACGCACGACATCTTGCACACACGTAAAATCCCATCACCAACTTTCGGAAGAGAAGGCCCAGTTTGGCCGTTGGTATGGATGACACGTAACACATAGCATGCACCTTCCCGAAGATGGAGTATGGCTGCCTTAATGGCGGGATAAAAAACGATCATACAGAAAACTCTAGTGCCTGTCTATGCAGGCTGTGTTCGCAGAAGTATCAGCCTGCTTACGCAGAAAGAAAAAAAAAAAAGAGTGGTATGTCTTCAGGGCCTGTCAACAAAGATTTAACATGACAGCAAGGTTGTGGCCCTATTTTGCCTCTGCGTTAACATACGGAAGGGACAAAAAAAAAACACACACACAAAAAAAAATAGTGTGATCAAAAAAAAAAAATAGAAAGAAAGAAAACACGGAAAGGAAAAATGGAAAAGAAAGAAAAAAAAAAGAAAGAAAAGAAAAGATGGTATGACTGAGATTGCAGCCTGACCCAAACATGGGATCGAATCTTTTTCAACTTTCGTTTTTTTTTTTATCTGTAAGTTAGCACTCTCATCACAGACCCAAAACGGTTAAACCAGCTCTTAGCGACAGTTTTCCCAGGCCAACCACTCACTATTTTGAGACGTCTCTGTTCAGGGCATGTCGCTTAAAATGACACAACAAACAACATAGCTTTGATGAATAGCATTGATTTTCCGACCACTGCACACGATTAATTGTCAACCAAAATCCGCCTGCTTGCCTGTTTTAGTTTGGTGCCCGTTTCTCCCGGCCTTCAACTCTGGGCTCCAGAGATCGAGTCCCTGTGGTGTGTGTCACTTGATGGGAAACGAGGCGTTCATAGTGTTCAGGCGAGCTGTGTGTCCTGCTCACGTCTCCCGTTACATTTTTTAAGCGAGGCATAGTCATTGTCTATCAGCATTGTGTTTCATTGTGTTCATCGAACAAATCTGACATGACATACCACAAACCCTGTGTGTGTGTGTGTGTGTGTGTGTGTGTGTGTGTGTGTGTGTGTGTGTGTGTGTGTGTGTGTGTGTGTGTGTGTGTCTCTCTCTTCATTCGAAAACAGTAATGACTTTACTTACACATCACAAAGCCTCTCTCTCTCTCTCTCTCTCTCTCTCTCTCTCTCTCTCTCTCTCTCTCTCTCGCTCTCTTCATTCGAAAACAATGACATTGCTTACACATCACAGATGTCAGACAGACTTTTTACAAACGGGCATGTTAGATGTGTGCCAAATTTCCAGTTGGCTGTACTGTTGTTCTGGTGTCCATGGAGTTCCTGGATGCCAAGGTGTCTGTTTCTTCTTGTACTGTGGTATGCTATTTATTTTATTTTTTTTTCTTTTTACATTTGTTCGAGTTTTCTGATCTTTGTTTCAGAGCCAACTGCATGAAACAAACAAATGATATCTGTCTCTTAAGAGATACCCCGCTTCTCTCGCCCTCATCAGAACAGGCTGAAAAATACCCCATCTCTTTCATTAAAAAACAAAAAGTAGTGTATAATATATTGTTTGGATGATCATGCGCAGGGTTAGATGACGGAGCAGGAGGAGGAAGAATGAGGAGGAAGTGTGTGTGTGTGTGTGTGTGTGTATGTGAGGGGGGGGGGGGGGAGGGAGGGGGGGTGTTGGATCCCTTACCCTGACCGGCAAAATCGCATCGTTGTCACTTGACCCCCTTCAACCACAATAGGGGAGAATCCAAAGACCCCTCTTTAGGACCCCCCCCCCCCCCTCACTCTCTCATGTACCTGATCCGGCCCTGATGTCTTGATGAGTATGCAAAAGTAGGCTAGGGCTGTTTGTATACTACATTTATGCCTGCAATACACGGGGTATACGTGAATGAAAGGGAAGACGAGGATGAATAAGAGTCATCTTACGAAGCGCCGTGAAGGGGTTTTCAGTTGAAAGGCCGTGTATGAGACAGCCGCAATGGTTGGCTTGGGAGGAACGCACCTGAGTGCACTCTGAAGATGACACCGTTTAAAAAAAAAAACAAACAAACAAAAAAAATAAACAACAAAAAAAATAAACAACAGTTTGTTGATTTCTCCCCCCCCCCCCCCCTCCGCCCCCTCCCCTTCTTCAAAGGCAATAGAACAAACAACAAAACTTTCCACTGTTACTTCTCCACACTAGACACACTGAAACATATGAGAGAGAAGAACACACAGAATGAGTCTATAGAACAAACAAAACTTTCCCTGTTACTTCTCCACCCTAGACACACTGAAACAGATACAGAGAGAAGAACACACAGAAGGAGTCTAAAGGTCTTTAGCAGTAGTCAACAGTAGCTCAGGTGGAACAAATAAGGATTGGATGGGTAAGAAGTGCAGGTACACAATGTTTCAGTCATTTCGAAAGTACTTGAACAAGGATTTTTTTTGTCAGCGGAGAGCAAAAGAAAAGGTAAGGGGTGAGGGGGGGGGGGGGGGGGGGGGGGAGGGAGGCAGGAAATAAAAGTTGTCGTTTCTATGTACAGGAAATATTAACCCCTTCACTGACAGCAATAATGAATCCATTGAATTCCCAACCTGTGAACATTTAGGCCTGGCTGCAATCGACTTCGACCCCTGGGTGCGGCTCGTCAAGGGACCTCGGTTCTGGCAGAAATTGTCCACCCACAACAGCAACATATCCCTTACAAATTCATGGAATATTCTCGTCACCACAGGGGGGGCTACAGACAGAGAGAGAGAGAGAGAGAGAGAGAGAGGGAGAGAGAGAGAGAGAGAGAGAGAGAGGAGTGGGCGGGTGGGATGGGGGCAGGTATCAAAATTCAATGCTTTCCTGGCGCCTCTTGCAACAGAGAGCTTAAGAAAAACAGAAAGAAACCGTCATCAAGAAAGAAACCACCATTAAGAAGTAAGTCATCAAAAAATAACTGTAACCGCCAGAACAAATTGGATAGGCACATAGAAGAGCACAGACGTCCAATCAGGTGGGAACGGATGGACCCCTGGACCCGCCCTGTGATTGGACAGGCACCTAGGAGAGCACAGACGTCCAATCAGATGGAACGAATGGACCCCTGGACCCGCCCTATGATTGGACAGGCACCTAGGAGAGCACAGACGTCCAGTCAGGTGGAACGGATGGACCCCTAGACCCCGCCCTGTGATTGAACAGGCACCTAGGAGAGCACAGACGTCCAATCAGGTGGAACGGATGGACCCCTGGACCCGCCCTGTAATTGGACAGGCACCTAGGAGAGCACAGGCGTCCAGTCAGGTGGAACGGATGGACCCCCTAGACCCACCCTGTGATTGGACAGGCACCTAGGAGAGCACAGACGTCCAATCAGATGGTACGGATGGACCCCTGGACCCGCCCTATGATTGGACAGGCACCTAGGAGAGCACAGACGTCCAATCAGATGGAACGGATGGACCCCTAGACCCGCCCTGTGATTGGACAGGCACCTAGGAGAGCACTGGCGTCCAGTCAGGTGGAACGGATGGACCCCTGGACCCGCCCTGTGATTGGCCGGATCTGCACAAAATTTGAGTTAAGTTTAAAAAAAAAAAACTGTGTGTCTAGCGTAAAATGGGAGAAAAAAAAAAAAGTTGTTGGTAGGCGGGCTTTTATCATCGTTTTCTTTTAAATTAAACTTCTGTGTGCAAATCACTTGATGAGTGTCTTGTTCTGCAGGTCTGCGTTCGGTGAGGACTGCCGCTGGATGGATGTGGTGGCACCAGAGAAAGTAGAAAGGGCCCTTTGACTTTTTCTGGTGGAACCCTCCGAAGAGGGTGTGGTTGGTGGAGTTCTAACTAATATCAGTGGCTCCACGACTCAACCATTTCTGTTGTCTGCAGGAGGACAGCAGACGCCTTCCACAGCACACCCCCAGGATGAGTCGACGGCAAAGCAGGGTCTCTTCTACTGGAGGTTGCCGCACGACAACTCGACTGATAGCTCCACGTCGGCTGCCGATATTTGGGGCTGCGACAGGGCGAGACTGGGATGGGGATGTGTCTGCAAGAGTCATGAAGAATGAGCGATACGGGAGTAAGGCCACAAACAGAAACCAAACAAAACTATGCAGGAGAACGGTAGGAGGAGGCTGGAGTTATGGG
>JADBJO010000483.1:497500-500000 GCA_016801955.1 Conus betulinus
GTCTCCCCCCCCCCCTCTCTTGTCTCTCTGCCTCGCTGTCTCTGTCTCTGTCTCTGTCTCGTCTGTCTCTCTCTCTCTCTCTCTCTCTCTCTCTCTTTTGCTTGCTGTTTCTGTGTGGGTGTGGAGAGGAAACATCGAGAGCAAAGATAACAATTCACAGAATTTCAAATATTTTTGTGATGATAAACGAGGACGAGGATCATAATGACGATGATGCAGAATGCCATTCTGGTCTGATACCGCATACCAAGGCTGTACTCTGTGCTTCCTTTCGTAAGATATCCCGGCGTCGACCAGGACCGAGAGATACAGACACCTGCAGTGTTGGTACAGAACTTTGAACACCACTCTCAGAGCCACATCCACTACGGGGATGACACTCAATTTTGTGACTCCAGTCTTTTTGTCTGAGCCTGCTGCATATTGAAATCTGGATAGGCGGCGGCCGAGGTCGAAAAATCCTACAAATAAACGCCTTTGTAGGGATTCGAACCTACGACCTCCTAGCCCACAAACTGGTTAGATTTTTCAATCTTTTAAAAACTAATATGCAATGTATATTAAATTCTGGCGACGGGCTGTGTTCAAGACGTATGAAACCCTTCGTTTATTACATGTAATTCCGTGATACTTTGTACATATTTGGCTTTGGCGTGATTTTGGAGGCACACATTGATCACATTACAATGTTTATAAAAGACTTGAAACAAAGGATCAAAGATTTCCGTTGACAGAGCTAGCAGAACTGGATTGTTGCCAGATGTAGAACTGGATTGTTGCCAGATGAAGACCTGGAATGATGCCAGCTGTAGAACTGGAATGTTGCCAGATGTAGAACTGTATTGTTGCCAGATGTAGAACTGGATTGTTGTCAGATGTAGAACTGGGATGTTGCCAGATGTAGAACTGGATTGTTGCCAGATGTAGAACTGGATTGTTGCCAGATGTAGAACTGGAATGTTGCCAGATGTAGACCTGAAATGATGCCAGATGTAGACCTGAAATGGTGCCAGATGTAGAACTGAAATGATGCCAGATGTAGAACTGGAATGGTGCCAGATGTAGACCTGGAATGGTGCCCAGATGTAGAACTGGAATGGTGCCAGATGTAGAACTGGAATGATGCCACATGTAGAACTGGAATGTTGCCAGATGCAGAACTGGATTGTTGCCAGATGTAGAACAGGAACTTCTCCCCGGAACTGTTGGTATCAACAACTTGTTACTTTTGACCGAAATAAATGATGCCCATTTCTCACCAGGAACTCCACAAAATAATTCATTTTCTGTAAACAATCATGTCCAATGCACAATAAAATTGATGATAATTTATTCAGCCAAAATGCTACCAAAACCCAGTGATGGCTTGCTTATGTCAAACACTACCAAAAACAAAACAAACAAACAAACAAACACAAACAAACAAACAAACAAACAAACAACACAAAAACCCAGTAATGGCTTGCTCACGTCGAACACTACACTGTTCTAGTTTTGTTGTCTAAGTTTTGTCCATAAAGGATTTCTACACACAAATGCAAGTTATATGTACGTAAAACATTCCCGTTGTGACTGTTTTGTACACTGTAAGCTCATTCTCTTTGAGGGCCAGTTGCATTCACTGGGTCTCTCTCTGTCTCTCTCTGGGGGTGTGTGTGTGCAAGCAAGCGCGAGAGAGCGGGTGCGCGCGCACGTTGCTGTTTGCAGTTGCGTGCATATATGCGCGCATGCACACGTGTGTACTAAAAGCAGTGGTAGTAGTGGCAATAGAAGGAGTAGTAAATTGACTATTATGAGCTATCAAGATGAGAGAGAGAGAGAGAGAGACAGAGAGAGAGAGAGAGACAGAGAGAGAGAGAGACAGAGAGACAGAGACAGAGACAGAGAGACAGAGAGAGACAGAGAGATTATACATGTGTGTGTGTATGATTGTGTAAGCGAGCGCGAGCTAGCACCTAAGTGTGTATATGTATGTATGTGCCTGTGTCTTTCGTTCTGTAAATGTTCGTGTTAGCTTAAAGACGCTTGAGGAGGGGTGGGGGTAGTATATCTCTCTATTCATTTATCTGAAAGGAAATTTTAATTGAGGCAGGAAACCGTAAACAAAAATGAACACAGAGTAAACACGATGAAATGATACAGATCGTCAACTCCATATGAATGCTGTTTACGACACCATATCATCTAGCAGAAATGATAACGTAGAATATACAGAGCAAACAAGGAGACATCCCCAGACAAGAATGTCCCCAGTCTACCCATAAACCCCGTAGCTGACACATGTAGGACCTACAGAGCAACAACTGCAGAAATGGACAAATACACACAAATACTTATTCAAGACTGGCACAGCCTTTTCGATCTCGAATATAATCAAACGAACACACAGACGGACGGAAAAAAAAAAAAAATACAGATAACCTCAGTTTGTCTGATTTGTAAGAAGTCTTAAATGAAGCAATGAACAGTAAGCAGTAAATAAGAGAAAGTAGGGGGTAAC
>JADBJO010000483.1:507500-510000 GCA_016801955.1 Conus betulinus
CCGTTGCTTGTTCCAGTGTTGACTGCTCCAGGTACGATCTAATCAACATACGACGGAATGCTCTTGTACATGTATGGAAGTCGAAAGCACATCAGACCAATTAGGAACGATTTATTCATATGGTGGTGTACGGTTCATCTACGACTACAGAAATCGCACCTCGCTGAAACAGCATTCACCCCCCCCCCCCCCCCCCCCCACACCCACCCACCCACTCACACACATACTCTTCCTCTCCATCCTCCACACACACACACACACACGCACGCACGCGCGAGCGCGCTCATACACCACCTCCCCTTTTTTCTCTACAGCAGCCTGTGAAACAAACATTAGTTTTACTTCTGTGAACAGAATCATTTGACCCAATTTCGAAGGAAAGCGCCTGTAACTCAAGATGTTTACTTCACTTTGAAAAGAAGCATGGGTAGATCTTAGAGCTTCTTGAGAGTAGCACGGGAAACCAAGCCTTTGCTGAAGGAGAGAACACAGTCAAAACCAAGCATCCTTGAGTGGAGGCCACGGGAAAAACAGGCTTTCTGCGAAGGGAAATGCTGCAGATCCTGCTTCTGTCTAGGACAGCATTGACTAATCTTCTCTTTTCTGTAATGAAAGCATTTGAAAATCAAGCATGCCAATTTTTTTTTATCAAGTCAAAGCACAGGCAAAGCAGATTACTTTCATGGAAACGTTGGGGGGGGGGGGGGGGGGGGGGGGTGGGTGTGGATCAAACAAACAAAAAACAAACAATTAGACAAACATACTAAATTTCCGACAACCTTTCTTGATTTTATTTTATTTTATTTTATTTTATTTTATTTTATTTTATTTTAAGTATTGGCAAAACTAGATGCGCTAGCACCTAAAGCTTAATTAATTGAAGGTGGGGCTGACAAATCGAGCTTTTTTTTTCCTGAAAGGTAGAATGGGCAAATGGAACTTTTCTTTCTTTCTTTATTCTTAGGTAAACACTGGTTTAAAAAAAAAAAATAATAATAGTAAAAATAAATAAAATTAAAAAAGTTGTTTAGATTTGGAAGCGCTGGTAAATCCAGGAATTTTGGTTGCGAAACATAGGCGGCTGGAGCTTCCTTGTGTCCTTCATCTTGCACAGAACAGCAAACCGGGATGTAGAGGGGCGTCAGCCTGAACATGGACAGGATCGACAGGAAAGGTCACAGCGAGATCAACACAGCCGACAGACACAGCCTACAAACAGTCACATCAACAAAATGAACAACACACACACACACACACACACACACTTGAAGCTAACGTGCGCGGACGACGTCACACGGGCATCGAAAAAAAAAAATCACCAGAGAACTGAGTTTGCCCAAGACGTTTTCCTTGAAATATTAAGAATTTTCCATTTTGAATTCTGTCAGTTGATAATCTTATAGCGGAAAAAGATCTCCAAACACGCGAACTTAACAGGTGTAGGAGACTGTTAACACCCTCTGCACCAAATTTACCCCAGGGCGTTTTGTTTTTCTTTTTTCTTTTTTTTTTTTTTTTTTCGGCGGCATTCAAAATTTACGTGAGAGGACCGACTGACAAAATGTAAGTACAGTTCTGTTTTCCTAGATATTGTTCTTAATTATAAATGTATTGACCTTAAAAATAAAAGAGAACTGATTTTTGTTGTCGGAGTATTTCAGTGTGTATGGTGATGTTCATGTCTTGAAGTGATTCTGTGGAGGGTGTGGTGGTGTTTTTACATATGATTGAGGTTTATCCGTGTTCTGTCTGATAAAATTCAGGATGTGTTTATTACACGCTTGTGATCACACAAACGATTTCCCATGATAATGAATAAAGTGTTACTGACATGAGTCGAACTAGATTGAAGGGGATAGTTTTGGATGGGACGGAATGCTTTGGGGGTGTTTTAGACTTTGCCACACAATATGAAATAGCAGTCATTGCGTTGTAGTTTACCGAATTCAGGAACAAATTACTGTAGTATGCTAGATGAATTGAAACTCATGTTTTCCATAGTCTTTTTTTTATATGTATGGGAAAAGTAGCATCTGTGTGCTTATGTTTTTCATATGTTTGGGCAATATACATACAATAAAGAGAGAAAGTGAATCTGTCAATTTACGTTTTCGTGAAATTGAGAAATTTAGACTAGTAATGTTTATTATCTTAGTATGCTACGAAACAGAAATACGTAATAGAAATGATCTTTTGTACATGTTTATTGATCTGTGCAGGCGTATATCTCTGTATGAAGATGAGCATGCATTTATGTATGAATGCAAAAAAAAAAAAAAAAAAAAAAAAAAAAAAAAAAAAAAAAAAATCTATCCTTGTGCCGATTACAAAAAAAAAGCCACGGGTACGAAATAGAAATCCTTAATACCTTGTCAAATCTTTTAAGTTTTCCTTTCAACACCTTTTTAACTATTTAGGTAGTACATACCACATTGTAATGTGAGGCACCACCATTGACAAAATCTGCATAACCAACGTTAGTCTTAGAGGTATGGCATAG
>JADBJO010000483.1:515000-520000 GCA_016801955.1 Conus betulinus
CAGGATTGATGCACAAGCTGAAAAGGATTTTGGAGAAACAAATTCAGTGCATGTGGCCGAGCGCGTGTGATATGTTTGCCATTTTAAAATAATATTTAAATGTGTATGTTTTTTATGCACATTAAGTACAATATGTAGTGTGTTGCATTTCATTCCCATTATCACAATCTCTTTTAAGAGACGAACTTATAAACAGTGTGTTGCATTTTATTCACGTTATCATGATCTCATTTAAGAAACGAAGTAAAAAAACTACGTGTTGGTCCTGCTTACTGCAGGCTCTGTCAGTGTCTGAGCAAGATTAAAGGGCACAAGCAGGTGCCAAGCAATACGTTGGAGTCTGGAGCCCCGTTTACTAAGATTCATGAACAAAAGCTAGTTTAAACCTCGCACAGAGTTTGAAACCGAGAGGTAAGAATCACGAAAGAAGCATACAGGTTTTGTCGACAAAAGTCTGTAAACAAACTTGCTCTTGGACGTGTCAACGTGCCTCGTATATAAAGATTATACAGTGCGCAGTTTGATGATTAGTTTGGAAAGGTGTCAGAGTCTGAGAAAAATACACAGTTGAATCATATGCTTGGGCGAAGTTCTTGATGTGCACGTAGATCATTTTTATGCAGTTTCAAAACGCGGTGACTGAGGGCGGAAAATCAAGCGAATTTTAAAAAAACGGTATTAGTTTCCACCAGACGATACAGACAAACAGATTACAGGACAAAACACAATGCGTTTCGACCTCTTGGGTCTTCTTCAGGCAAAAACTAACAACGTTTAGGCCAATGAAAACGAAAATGAGCAGAATGAGCAGCAAAACCACTTATCGTCTCATATTCGGCACAAAACCACTTATCCTCTCATATTCGGGGCAAAGCCATTTTGCGCCGAATATGAGAAGATAAGTGGTTGCTCGTTCTTCGTTTTCATTGTCCTAAATGTTGTTTGTTTTTTTTGCCTGAAAAAGACGCATGAGGTCGAAGTGCATGTGCATGTTGTCCTGTAATCTGTTTGTCTGTATCGTGTGGTGGAACTAATACCGTTTTTTTTTTTAAAATTTGCTTCATTTTTTTAAAATACAATTCAAAGTTATGGTAGACCATGCAAACGACATTCGAGAAGTTCAGATGAAATATATTTATAACATTTAAAGCTGATTTCACATTTTACAGCTGATTTCACATTTTTACGGAGGACAGGCTTTAAAAACAGCCAAGTGTGAAAAAAAAGCGGTAATACGTGTGTGCTAGATTCGAACCATAAAAGTATTGATTTTGCGTATAATTTTCTCAGATGAATTCCAGCATGAATGGCGGAAAGCCTTCGTTGTACAGTTGACATCACACTGGGATTCTGAAAATGATTAAGGAGATGAACACCGACATGATCAGAACTGAGGTACCTTCTATCGCCATTTTCCTCTCTCTCTCTCTCTCTCTCTCTCTCTCTCTCTCTCTCTCTCTCTCTCTCTCTCTCTCTCTCTCTCTCTAAAAATAAGACCCGATTATTGCAAATTTGTAATGTCTAATAACCTTTGGAATACTTTGTGGATATGATTAGAAACACACACACACACACACACACACACACACACACACACACACACACACACACACACGCGCGCGCGCGCGCGCGCGCACGTAAACGCACACGCAGAGAGAGATATATATATATATATATATATAGAGAGAGAGAGAGAGAGAGAGAGACAGAGAGAGAGAGAGAGATTTATGCTATTATCACAGAGTGATATACCATCCCCTCCTCCCCGAGCAGTTACATCCGGTCATTCTACCTACCCAGGATGGACCGAGCCATTGATTGCCTTGATCTATAGCGTGACGCCTGCCTGAGAGACATTCTAGCCCCTCCCTCCCCCCCCCCCCCCCCCCCCCCCCCCCCCCCCCCCCCTCCCCGAGCGGTACATCCGTTCATTACCTACCCGGATGCATTGGCATGCTAGTCCCCCTCTCCTCCTGCCCCCCACCCCTCACATTGCTACTACCCCCTCCCCCTTCCCCCCATCCCTGAGCAGTGGGTCAGTAATGAAAACCAGACCTCGATAATGTCCAGTGCCTGGCGTTTCTCTGACTGTGTCAAAGACGTGCCACGCTACACGTTATTCATTCACACTCAGGCAAAGCTATATAAACTAAAGATATCAACTTCCCAAAAACTCCCCTCCCTGGCATCCTCTAGGTGAGTCAAGGTGTTGCTGGGGCCTCTCGGCCTTCGGGCCTGGCCACAGTGATCATGGTGTTAAGGTATGTGAGTTCTGTGTTTTTTTTTGTGTATCTATTTTTATTAGTCTAGACAGAGAAGGTCTTAGTTGAGAGTAGATTTCCTGGGAATGTCTTTATAATTTGTAGTGAAAATAAATACATGTGTAAATTCAAGAGCCTGTTTATTGAAAGGATGTTAGATTTATATTCTGCCTCGTCCTGTCCTCTGTTTGGTATGTTCCGAACATGTATGGAGAAATTTTTCTAACATTTCGCACTGCTCTATCAACCTCACTTTGCTCACTTTCAGCCTCGTATCTCTTCTCTCTCTCGATGACTCTACTCGGAACGGTACATAGGAATCTTAGTCATTAGTCAGTCGCAGTGTCGATTTATTAACATCCCACAATTATTTGAGTAGATTCCCAACATCCCCAAATCTTCTAGTAACATCCCCTAATACATAAGAGCACAATTCTTTTTGTATAATAGTTCTTCGACCCACACACGCACAATATCCGTTCGTGCGATACTATGCACGTTTGTTCAAACACAAGGAGGGTCGTTTTCCTTTGTCGTGTCAGAAGAACTGTCGGAGGACAGAAACGGAAGGAAGCGAAATGCCCACAGGCATGAACGTACAACGAAAACTAACGTTGTGGTTGAGGATGGCGAAGAAGAGAGAGATGGCGGCAGACAGCAGAGACGCGTTGTCCAGACTGGTCTGCCCTCCAGGCTGCACCAAAGTAATATGAAGCATGTCTATGGGGAGGAGGGCCAAGACGTCAGAATGCATTGGGATGTAAAGAAATGTCTTCGACTCTTGGCGTACATCGGGGAACTGATAATTGTTCAGTGTTGGCGTAAGAGTCTCCATCCATTGTTTGGCAGGAAAACTAAGCAGTTCTGTAGCTGAGAACGTAACATTGACTCAGTCAGTTGTTTGTACAGTTGTTTCTTCACGGGATGGATGTTAGATGGAAACAACAACAACAACAGCAACCCAAACGTTTTAAAAATTTGTTGACTAATATGCAAAACAATGAACGATCTCAGTTGACAGATTAACTGTTGCATCGCTTGTACAACTGACCTGATCATGTTCATGTTTGTCGGGATAATCTGAAACCACGCTCTGGATCTTTTCGATGACAACACCAGTAAAACCGTCCTGTTACTACCCTTGTTCACATTGCAAGTCATAAAGCGAGATCAAACAGATAAAATATTGAAAGTTACTCCCCACCCCCACCCCCCCCCACCCCCCTACCCTCCTGCAAGCAAGCGGCAACAGTTGTTTCCCTTTCACTATCCAGAGGACTTTCGCTGATATGCAGTTTTAAGAGAGGACGCTAACTAAACAAGACATTGTTTTTTAACGTCCTGCAGCACCGAATTGTTTAAACATACTACATTTTTGCTCTGGTGTAGTAGATGATATGGCAGAAAATAGGTGAAGCACCGGGCCGTCCTTTGCGTTTGTGAATTCTCATAACATATTTTTTGGTCGCACGTGTACACAAAGCGAGTCTATATAATCGCAATCGTTTGGTTGTCTGTTTATGAGAGAGAGAGAGACAGACAGACAGACAGACATGCAGCGTATTAAACTTCAAAGCTGACATTTCTCTGGCCAAACAAAGTGTATGAATATCAAACTTTGCCAGGATACAGATCTGACTTCGAAATTTCCAGGCATACCCTATACAATGAAGGGTACTCTGTACGATACAGTGAAGACCACAAGAGGACAAGCAACATTCATTTTAAAAGATCTTGAGTAGGTGCTCTTTCCTTTTCTTTTTTTTTTTCTCTCCAAATCATACGTATCTTAAATATATACTTTTAAATGCTATAAAATGAAATAGAAAATCTTTCTACTAAAACGTTAGATCGTTCTGCGCACTAGAAATATCGCAATCATACAGTTAAACACAATGTTTAAGTGGGAGCTGCACCATCTTGTACAATAAAAATGCGGAATTTCCTCCCTTCTAAAGTGCTGTAAGTATTCATTAATAATATGTAATGTAAAGATATATCAAGAGAGTCTCTTTGGGTGTGAACATACTGCAGACATTACAAAAAACACATTTCAAAACATCAGAAATGTCCTTTTTTTAAAAACACTCTAAACAGATGCTTTTTTTTTCCCCCCTTAAATCATAATTAGTCCTTTTCGTTACAAAAACAAACGAAGAAAAAAAAACAACAACCTGAAACAACGTTTTGTGAAATTTCTGAAATAGACGTTTATGAAGTATCAACTACTAACGTTTTATAAACGTTTGCGAAAACGAGGAAACGTATTTTAAAACATTTACGGGAAACGTTTATAAAGCTGTTCTGCAGACATTTTTTTTTTTTTTTTTTTTTTTAATAGCTTCTTTCTTCATTGACTATTTGCATCACATGTGGACAAGCGTACTGGCCAAAGGTGGGTGGGACACACGGGGAAGGAGAGGTACTTCCAAACTTGCATGGTTTCCAATACCTACAGGGTATATGGACTTCTGGGAGAGAGAGAGAGTGTAGGGCGATGTATAGTCAGCGTAAACTGACTGCAAGGAGTTTGATAAGAAAAGGGGTGGAAGGGGTACGGAACACGAGGGAAAGGACGAGAGGTCGAGGTGGGAGGGGG
This sequence comes from Conus betulinus, assembly GCA_016801955.1. Classification (NCBI taxonomy): domain Eukaryota; kingdom Metazoa; phylum Mollusca; class Gastropoda; order Neogastropoda; family Conidae; genus Conus; species Conus betulinus. Next base: position 519,861 of record JADBJO010000483.1, read on the forward strand.
ATGGGGGGGGGGGGGGGGGGGGGGGGGGGGGGGGGGGGGGGGGGGGAGGGGGGGGGGGGGTGGGCTAATGGGGGTGGGGGGGGGGGGGGGGGGTGGGGGAGGGGGGGGAGGGGGGGGGGGGGTGGGGGGGGGGGGGGGGG
>JADBJO010000483.1:525000-537500 GCA_016801955.1 Conus betulinus
AAACTCGATAATAATTTTTCAACAATAAAAAAAAAGAACAGTTGAGGCTGACCATGTGGACAGCAATGACTGTCTAAATTGGAAGAGTTTTGTGAGAAGCATACGATCAAGTCTTACATGTCAATACCTAGGTGTTCACGAATTGTATTGGAAAAGTGTACGCATTCAAACAATTTAACTATTGTGGTCTGGACAATATCGATAGCAAAGTTATGAAAATATCAGCACCTGCTACATCTTAGCATGTCACTTTTAATTACAACCTGTGCATCGTTAGATTTTACTTCTATGAGCTTTTAGGGAAGCCAAATAACTGGCAATACTTAAAGCTGGTGATCCAAGTGGTTCATCAAACAATAGACCAACATCGATTCTATCTACCATTTACTAAATCTCTCTCGAAAGGCATCTTAAACAAAATATCCAGTCATGTTTCATTACAAATATTTCTCTCAAACCAAAGAGGGCTTAGAAAAGAGCATTCCTATCATTTCTGCACTAAAAAGCCAGTTGAAAAATGACATTCAAGAATGGGTAGCGTTTTTTTTCCCCCCACAGGAATCATTTTCGTTGATTTTGCCAAGCCTTCGACGTTATTGATTGTAATCGTCTTTAATAAATGACTATACACTTGATCTAGAAAATCTTACAAACGTGTATCGTCTTTTCTTGAAAAAAAGAAGAAATCAAATGTGGAAGAATCTGAAAACAGCACATTTTTTACCTACCGGTGAAACACGAAGTTCTCAAGGACCAATTCTGGGTCCAATTCTGTTTTCAATTTATGTTAATGATCTGCCTTTTTCTCCTTGTGCGAACCTAGGCCAATGAGACTACTTTTTACAGATGTGATAAAATGCAAATGCAGTGATTTGTGAAAGGATATTGACAGACTTGTTAAATGGTCAGAATATGTCCCTTTTACCCGTAAAATCCAAACTGATATTCGTTTCAGCAAGAGAGAGGCACTAGAATATTTCAACCAAATTACCAGAGTTGAGGTCACACGACGAAGCTATGGGGAAAAAATACATTTAAAGAAACTCTTTGGTCTCACTATTGATACGAATCTTTCTTGCTTTATTTCGGAATATCAACCAAAAAAAAGTCAAGTAAACAGAATTGAACATATTTGAAAATTGCTTTGCCATACATGTATTATTTATGCCTCACCTTACTGGGATTCGGCTAGTCAAAGCTGCTGAAAACCACTGCAGCGCTTGTACAGACGTCCTCCTCAAGTTATATTTCTCAAGTCTTCTTCTTTATACCACATTGACTTTAAGGAAATGAATATAATTCCATTCAGTCTGAAAGGTTATGCATTAAATCACGAAGAACAAGCGCCTGTTTATTTAAGTGCCCAAATTCTTGTTCGCATTTTTCGTAATGAATATATGATACTGATTTCCCATCCACCAATTGATCTTTTTTTTTGTCTTAAGCATTCGGATAGTAAACTTCAGAATAAGGTCGCTAATCATTTGAGAAATAAAAATTAACTATTTTCTTTTAAAGTGTAATATCACAAATACTTCATAAAAAGCTGCAAGTAAACTTTTTTCATTTCATTATTCTTTTTGTTTGTAATTTTGGTATTTTGACCACATGTTTTTATTGTGACTCTTGCCCTGTCATTTATTTCTCTGAGCCCCCCTCCCCCCTCTGTCTCTCTGTCTCTCTCTCTCTCTCTCTCTCTCTCTGTTTGCTTTATGAACTGCATATGATTATCAACATGTGAATGCTTATGCATATCTTTTTCTTGATGACTTCTGTAGTTCTCTTTTTTTCCTTTGCCATAACTAGTCTCGCCTTTAGATTGTCTAATTCTCAATTTGAATAAGGGATGGGGGTAGGGAGATGTCTGGAGGTGGAGATGAGATTCGTTCCTTTTTTTTTTTATCTAAATGAGGGCATGGTGTAAACAAACTTCACACACACACACGCACGCACACACACACACACACACACACACACACACACACACACACACACACACACATATATATATATATATATATGTATGTATGTATGTATGTATATAATTGCACGCACGCACACACACATATACATATACATACATCTCTCTCTCACTCTGTCTCTCTGTCTGTCTGTCCGTCTGTCTGTCTGTCTGTCTCTCTCTCTCTCTCTCTCTCTCTCTTTACACACCTTCTGTGTGCTCTCATTTCCTCCCTCTGTATTGTTTCTCTTCATCTACCCCCCCCCCCCCCCAGTCCCCTCACTCCCCAATTCGCCTTATCTCTCTCCGCATCCGTCACTTTCACTGTCACACACTCGTTCGGGGGCAAAAACTATTTACAATCAATACGCGTGTGCGTCTAAGTGCGATCAATACTTTAGCTTCATCACTGTTTCCATGAATAGAAACAGCAGTCGCTATTCTTCCTGATAGTTATTTACACTCACACATATACGTACACGCAAAAAACACACATCCCCCTCTCCACACACACGCATTCTCTCTCTTATAGGCCATATCTCATAGACTCTCTCTCTCTCTCTCTCTCTCTCTCTCTCACACACACACACACACACACACACACACACACACACACACACACACACACACACATACGCAGACAGACAGACAGACAGACAGACAGACACACACACACACACACACACACACACACACACACACACACACACACACACACACACACACACACCTCTTTGAATTTACCTTCTTCCTTTTTTTGTGAAAGGGATTATACACAAATCAAGATAGTAGAAACTGAAGCGTTTCTTTGTTGTTGTTGTTGTTGTTTTTTTTTTTTTTTTTTTTGTTTTTTGTTAATTTCACATATGTACACCCCAAAAAAACATGTCTGCTCCATTAAATTATCAGCTGACAAAGAAAACTTACATCGTTTCTCCATTTTCAACAGAAATAATCCCAGCGGGGTCAGCAACACCGATCTAAAAGAAGTATGTAGTCGTAGATTCTTACCTGACGTAACGAATCCAATATCGTCTGCTGCGCTCAGTCATGCACATAATCCTCTTCTTTAATTAAAAGAAACAATTACCATTATTAATGCCGGAAAAAAAAATTCTTCCAGCGTTTGACTGCCCATTGAAAACCCTTATTTTGATTTACGAAGAACTGATTTCCAGTGTCCTCCGCTAAACCCGCGTTTAGTCTTTTAACAGTAGATAATCAGAGATGTTATGCCACAGTGTGGCCCTATCGACTACCCACCAAGATCAAGATCAGCAACTAACAGCAAAATGTTATATCATGTAGTTTGTTCCACGCCTTGACGATCAGAATTTAAAACACACCCAGATCTAACAAATCATGTTCAAGATCGTCGAAGTGAACACAAACCAATGATGAAGAGATATTTTCCCATTCTGTAACCTCTCGATAAAACACCCATCCCCTCCCTCCTGCGCCTGCGGCTATAATTACGACTTTTATTTTCAAATGGCAGATTTGCCTCATTATCACACTTGATTTCACGACTGAAATGATACATGTCAGTGAAAGCTACTGGGGATTTTTTTTTTTCATTTCAAACCTTTTTTTTTAAAGAGAGAAAGAAATAAAAAGTAAGAAAGAAAGGAAAGAAGTGAAAATAAACGCGGGCACATGCAAACGATCAAATGTCATTCAAAAAACAAACAAAGGAAATGAAGAAAAAAAAATGGTTATGCTTATGACAGAGAAATTTAAAACAAAATAATACAGAGAACTTTCAGGTAATTCTGCGTTTGATTTTCAGGTAGAGTTTTTCAGCATTCCTTTGGCTCCATCTTTTTCAAGATTCTACAGATTTTTGTGCATCTGTTTCAACACACTTCCAATCAGCCATACCTCGAAAGGATTGAGTACCTTTATTCTGTATTGTCTTTCTCAGTTTGATCTTTATGTCAGTGCTATGTCACACTACTGTGATTGCTGCTAATGCTGCTGCTGCTCCTACTACGACCACTTCGATATGCTGCTGCTGCTGCCGCTGCTACTACTGCCACAGGTTGCACACAATGGAAAAACCTAACAAGCGAGTTTTTTCTTTCCAGCGTTTCGGCTCTGGGCCTTCCCCAGGGACTTCTTTATGTGAAAAATCAAACAATCCTGAACTCTACCTTTCTTTGATATATATATATATATATATATATATATATATATATATATATATATATATATATATATATATATATATATATATATATGCAGACGCAGGCACGGAGAGAGAGGCCTGCCTGCCACTCTGTCTCAGTACGTGTGGTTCTCTCTCTCTCTCTCTCTCTCTCTCTCTCTCTCTCTCTCTCTCTCTCTCTCTCTCTCTGCGTATTCCCCCCCACCCACCAATCTCTCTCTCTCTCTCTCTCTCTCTCTCTCTCTCTCTCAAGATCTTTACATATATTTTGAATAAGAGATTGAGCACATGGATAGAGGAAACTAAACAAATTACAGAGCAGCAAGCAGGCTTCCGAGCTGGCTATTCCACGGTAGACCATATATTCACTCTGTACAGTATAATACAGAAAAGCTTGACTCAGAGAAAAGGAAAGGTTTATGTAGCCTTCATAGACTACCAGAAAGCATTTGATTCTGTAAATCGTGATAACCTATGGGCTTGTCTGGCGAGAAAAGGATTGTCGAGAAAAATGCTGAAATTACTCAAAAGCATGTATGAAAATGTCTTTGTTGTGTGAGAGTCGGTTATGATTACACAGAGTTCTTTGAGTCACCAGTGGGTGTTAAACAAGGCTGCTTACTTTCACCCAAGATTTTCTGTCTATTTATAAACGAAGTAGCAGATGACTTAAGGAGAGATGGAAGACATGGTATAGTACTGTCCAACCTGATAGAAGAAATATTTACTCTATTGTTTGCAGATGATATAGCTTTAGTGTCACACACTGTAGTAGGATTACAAAACCAATTGAATGTATTGGCTAAAGCTTCTAATAGAATAGGATTAACAGTAAATTTAACAAAAACTAAATTATGGTATTCAGAAAAGGAGGCCATCTGACAGCAAGAGAGAATGGTACTTAAATGGAGAAGTCCTTGAAGTGGTCAATGCATATGTTTATCTTGGCTTTACCTTAACAACAAAACTGTCTTTAGAGAAAGCCATGGAGCAGATAGTACGGAAAGCTAGGAAAAAGACAATTGGCATATCTCGGGCATTATGGAAAATAGAATGTTCTGACGTTAAAGTGTTTTTACGTTTATTTAACAGCCAAATTCAACCAGCTCTCTTGTACGCAGCAGAAATATGAGGATTAAAGAGGTAAAAGAAATGGAGCGTGTTCATATGTATGCATGTAAGAAGTTTTTAGCAGTCAGCCAAAAGACAGCCAAAAGACACCCAACTCTATGATCTATGGGGAATTAGGCAGGCATCCTCTTTTTATCAATGCAATCATGAAGGCTGTTAAATATTGGTTTAAAGCTATTAGAAATGGATAGTAGTAGAATCCCTAAAGCTATGTATGTTCATCTGAAGCAGCCAGACGAGAGAGGAACGAAGACATGGATAACTGATGTTAAGATGCAATTGTTTCGGTACGGCTTTGGTTACGTATGGATAGAACAAACAAGTAGGAAGCAAAATTGGCTTTTTAAAAGCCCTGAAAGAACGCCTGCAAGATTGTTTTAAACAAGAATGGCATGACAAAATATCTTCAAGTGAACGATTCAACGAATATAGAAGTTTTAAAGATGGCCTATGTTACGAAGCTTACTTATCGTCCCTTTACGTACGACGGTATAGAGATGCAGTAATAAGATTTAGACTTGGGATGAATGAATTAAACTGTAATCGATATAGGTATAATAATAACAAACAATTACAAGCTTGTCCACTATGTGGAGCAAGCGAGGAAAATGAAGTTCATTTGATTTATGTGTGTGTCATGCATATTCACATTTACGTGAAGCAATATATTTCCACGTTCATTATTGATACAGAGAAATGGCCTTAACATGATTTCACGCTTCCTTCAAAGTTTGACCCCATTAATGATTGCAAAGTATCTGACAGATTGTTTTAAGCTTAGAACTGAAAAAAGTCGCTGTCGATGAAAAAATTATTTGTGTACGGCTGAGGGTCTACATTTCAGTGTGTGTGTGTGTGTGTGTGTGTGTGTGTGTGTGTGTGTGTGTGTGCCTCCTTATAGCTCTGCATGATTTGTCTATAACAGGTATTGTGTTCCGCTTTGTTTGGATGTCTTTAGACATTGTAAGGACGTTTTGTCTGTGCAATTAAATGTTCGAGTTCGAGTTCGAGTTCGAGTTCTCGAGAGAGAGAGAGAGAGAGAGAGAGAGTGTGTAGTGCAAACTGGAAAGACGGAGTGAAGGACGAAAGAGTAATGATGAGTAAAAGAAAAGAAGCAGAGAGAGAGAGAGAGAGAGAGAGAGAGAGAGAGAGAGAGAGAGAGAGAGACGGAGAGAAGATGAAAGAGGAATGGTGATAGAAGGAAAACAATCGCAGAGATAAGAGAAAGGAGAGACAGGAAGAGGAAGACAGACAGACAGACAGAAAGGTTGCCGCATCCTGGTGATCTCAAGCGTTCTTCGCATTCAAAATAAAAGCAGCGTGAAACGAAATAAGGCTGCATTTTGCTCAAGGCTTAGAATTATGGCGTCGGAACAGAAGTTGCCAATGCCATTACACAGACATGCGAACGCGCGCGCGCGCGCCCCGCGCGCCCGCACGTGCACACACACACACACACACACACACACACACACACACACACACACACACACACACACACACACACACATTCTGTCTCCCTTTACCCCTCCCCCCTCCCCCCCCCCCCCCGCCCCCTCTCCCTCTTTAGATTTGGACGCTAACTATCTCTGTCTCTCTCTGCCCCTGTCTGGGTTTTCTGATTGTGTGCCTGCCTGCCTTTTTTGTCAGTCTGTTGGTCGGTCGGTCTTTCGATCAGCCTTTCCGTCCGTGTGTGTGTGTGTGTGTGTGTGTGTGTGTGTGTGTGTGTGTGTGTGTGTGTGTGTGTGTGTGTGTGTGTGTCTCTCTCGCTCTATCTCTCGCTCTCCGTCTCTCTCCCTCCCGCCGTCTCTCTCTCTCTCTCTCTCTCTCTCTCTCTCTCTCTCTCTCTCTCTCTGATAGACTAAAAATAAAAAAAAAAGAAAAAAAACCTATGTAGAAAAAAAGAAAGTGAAGCAAATAAACAAATGAAGTTTTCAACGTCGAGCCCTGTGCAAGACCTCATCTGACCAGTATTATTACCAGACTCCTTGACGTTGGGAAAACATCCAACGTTCAGCATACGACCTGGAAATCTCCGACCATTCTGTACATGGCAGTGTCTATACGGTGGATGTCAACATGAAGGACACGCCATTCGACTCATTGCCCACCCCTCCCAGGTTTTGTTCAGGTGACAATTTTCGTTTCTGACATAAGTTTCTATGATGGAGTAAATCCTTAAGAAAGAAAACTGCTTATCTTAGATGATCGTCCAGCTCATTCAAGTGAAGAGCATGATTGTTCTTTCAGTGGGTTGGTTGGCTTGTAGTTGTCTGGTTGGCTGGTTGGTAGGTAGGTCGGTTGAATGGTTGTTTGGTTGGCTGGGTTTCATAATTTTTGAGCCAGTTGTGCTTTCTGTCGTTTAAAGGCATTTTTTTCTCTAAAAAGGCAGAGTGTGGACTGAAGTGCATTTTCCTCCTCCTCCTCCTCCTCCTCCTCCTCCTCCTCCTTTCTGTTTGTTGCTCCTCCTCTTTATCCTCCTCCTTCACGTCGTCATCTTTTTTTCTTCTTCCTCCTCCTCCTCCCACTCCACGTCTTCTTCTTCTTCTTCTTCTTCTTCTTCTTCTTCTTCTTCTTCTTCTTCTTCTTCTTTTCTTTCTTACTTCCTTTCTTGTCTCCTTTTTCTTGTTATTCTTCTTGTTCTTGTTTTTGTTCATCTTCTCCTACTTCCTTTTCTTCTTCCTCCTCCTAGTCCTCCTCCTCTTCGTCGTCTTCTTGTTCTTTCTTGTTCTTGTTCTTCGTGTTCTTCTTGTCTTGCTCTTGTCCTTATTCTTCTTGTTCTTGGACCTCCTCCTCGTCTTCCTCCTCTTCTTCTTCATCTTCTTCTCTGTCTGTGTTTTTTTGTGTTATGGTCCAGGTTTGTCCCCGGGCAGGTCTGAGCTGGGGGTGAAAGTTAGCCCCTTACCCTCCGTTACAATTAGATCTTGGTCGTCTCGGGTTGAAGTTCTTTTCTCCAACCTCTTCCCTTCGAGCGATAGAGGCTGTGTCCAAAGTGATTTGCGCGAGGCATTCATCATCAGGTTACCGCATGGGGGGGGGGGGGGGGGGGGGAGGGAGAGAGAGAGAGAGAGAGAGAGAGAGAGATTCAAATACGTAAGCGTAATTCATAACTGCTCTTTTTTGGTTACTCGGCCGTGCGGGAAATAAAATGAAACTGAAACTAATATAACAAATGTATGTAATGAGAGTTGCAGCATGTGTCCATGTATGTATGCATACATGCATGTATGTATGTATGTATGTATGTATGTATGTATGTATGTATGTATGTATGTATGTATGTATTATGTATGTATGAATGTATGTATGAATGTATGTATGTGTGTATGTATGTATGTATGAATGTATGTATGTATCTGTTTATCTATCTACAAAACTTTCTGTAGTTTGATCTATCAATCTATCAATTAATCCATTTATACAGCTATCCACATACATGATATATGATATAATATAATATGGTAAAACAATGTAATATGATATAACATAACATTGTATAGTAGATAGATAGATAGATACGTACCTACATACATACAGACATACAGACAGACAGACAGACAGACAGACAGACAAACTATTATGACATGTTGGGGTTTTTTCATCTTTTTCTCTCTCTCTAACTCCGTGAAGAGTCATTGAACTGTTCATTCACTTACATTCCTCCGGCTCTGTTGCTTGTGTGACGAGACCTGGAGTCTCTGCCAGTTGTTCCTCTGTTCATTTGGCCATGTTGTCAGTCCCATCGATTTTTCTGTCTTCCCCTCCGTTTACCTCCCTTGACGGTTCCTTGGACGGTTGTTTTGGGAGCCAGGTCGTTGGATCTTGTTACGCGCGGCCATACCAACGTGGTTTTCTTTTGTTCACTGATGTCAGGAGATGTGTTTGCTTGGCTTGATGGGCTGCCTGACGGCTGGAGGCGCACTGGCTAACTGGTCACACTGTCAGCAGTCGTCTGCGGTAACGCCTAATCTCCAGGACTTGGGTACCAGAAAAGCAAGACCACCAGTGTAGGCTGGAGCCTGAACTTGTGTTTCGTGGATTAAACAACAACAACAACAACAACAGTAGCAAGGACGACGAAGACGACAATGACAACAATGATGATGGTGATTATAATGATAGTAGTAGTAGTAGTAGTAGTAGTAGTAGTGGTAGTGGTAGTAGTAGTAGTAGTTCTTATGGTTGTTGTTGTAGACGTTGAAGTAATCGTAGCAGCAATAGTGGAAGTAGCAGTACTTGTAGTAATAGTTGTAGTAGTAATAGTGATAGAAGTAGTAGTAGTAGTGACAGTAGTAGTAGCAGTAGCAGTAACAGCAACAGCAGAAGTAGTGGTAATAGTAGTAGGAGGAGGAGGAGGAGTAGGAGTAGGAGTAGTGGGAGTAGTAGTAGTAGGAGGGAGTAGTAGTAGTTGTAGTAGGAGTAGTAATAGTGGTAGTGGTAGTAATAGCAGTAGAAGTAGTAGTAGTAAGGTCCATCTATGCAACACTTATTCTCTGATAGAGGTCTCTAAGCTTTAAAAAAAAATCATAATGGGTCCACAATGCATACAATCATAGCGACTGCGATAAAATAATTTTGCTTTGACCTGTGCAATCGCCTCCACCATCATCATCCAACACCACAACCACCACCCAGCATCCCGCTTCCCCTCTTTCCCCTTCCTTCCGATGTGTGCCATCAAAAACTATATGTGTTTTATCTGATTACCAGACACTCGAATTCACGCACGCCACCCCCCCCCTCACCCCCCCCTCCATCCACTTCCCAACACGGAACACACACCATATACATACGCACGCACGCACACACGTAAACAAGCAAGCAAGCCCCCCCCCCCCCCCCCCCCACACACACACACACACACACATACATGCACGCACGCACGCATGCACTCACACACACACACACACACACACACACACACACACACGCACGCACGCACGCACACACGCACGCACGCACGCACGCACGCACGCGCACACACACACACACACACACACACACACACACACACACACACACACACACACACACACACACACACACACGTGTGGATTACATTTCGGGAAAGATAGTGTACAGCATCGATCAAGTAGGATTCAAAAGGTTAGATTTTGTCGACGATTTGAATGGACTGAGTGAAGTAGAATGCCTAACACTCAGAGGGAGATCGTTCCAGACAGTAGTCCCTGAAAGGCAAACCCGGAGGACTTAGTGCTGATGTTAGGTATGCGAAGGAGTCGAGTACCAGAAGACGGAGCTGACGAGGTGTTGATGCGGAAAGATATTTTGGGCCAAAGTCACTGACAGATGAGAAACCGATAGATGTCAGCGTATAATTGATTTTATATTGAATAGGGAGCCAGTGAAGAGAAGGTAAGAGACGTGTGACATGTTCTCGTCAGCTGACTTGCAGAACAACCTGGCAGATCTGTTTTGGACCTTCTGGAAGTTTTCAAGAAGGAGTTTTTCCTGACCCATCTAAGAGACTTTTGCAGCAGTCAGGCTTACACAGTACCAGAAAACAAATTAGCGTTTTTGTGGCGTCAGTAGGGAGGAAATGTCGGGTAGACCTAATTTTGGGAATTTCAAAATAGGCTGCTTTACATGAATTAGATGCATGTTGCTTGAAGGAAAGAGTAGAGCTGAACGGGAGAAAGAACAACGGTAAACGGTAACTGTACAGATGGAAGAAGGGAAAGACGGATGGTTTTCAAGTTTAGGAAGCTGGGGAGAGTAGTTTCATTTTTTTCATTGTCGAACTGCAGTTTATTCATGGTCATCCAATGCTTTAAGTGTGCAATGCATTGCCGGATGTCGAAAACCATGCACTTGAGTTTGGGTATGGAACTGATGGATGTAACTTTGTACTGTCAGAAATCTCTTTCCTGTAACAAGGAATGCTGATTAAGAACAGTACCTATGGTTCTGACATGCAGAGCGAACAGAATAGGCCCAAGCACCGAGCCTTGTAGGACCCCACAGTTTGGAGGTGTGGTAGACAACGAAAGACCGTTTACCGCGTCTTTCTGATTTTGAGCGCTGAGACAAAACTTCACCCAGCTGAAAACAATGTCACATATACACCAAACAAATGTTGAAGTCTATTGTAAAGCGCTTAGAGCTTGGTCTGTGACCGAGGATAGACGCTATATGAATACCCAATATAATAATAATAATAATGAAGTCTGGGAGAAAAGAGGTTTTTTTGTTTTGTTTTTAAAGATGTTATTGTCTTTCCACACAGGTTTCAGTTAGAGACAGTGTTGATTTTCTCTTACCTGCCCTTGAAAGGATTTTCGGTTTGAATACCTCATTGTTAACGATGGATCCCAGCCAAGTGAAATGTTGAACAGTTCCTAGCTCCGGTCCCTGGACAGTCGTACCACAGTGACTGTGGTGCTGTGGCTGTCCATCAGCTTGGTCTTCTCAGCGCTGATCTCTTGCCGCAACGTGCTGTTAGTTCACCCTGTGTCTGAACACGCTGAGCGAGTTCCTGGTCAGTAACTGACTGCCATCTATGTCATCTGCAAAGCGAAGGTTCATAATGTTTTTCCTCCAGAGCTCACTGTGGTGATATAATTTTCGCGTGTGTTAGTCATAATGCGTTCCGGGAATGTATTGGAAAGCGTCGGAGACAGATAGCAGGCCTGACGAACTCCGACTTATGTATGTTTCTTACAGCATCCTTTATGGGTACCGCTATGGTCGCTTTGGAATATAATTGATAGATGTTGTTGACCAGCTTCTGCACGATATCATGTTTCTTCATTTGGGCCATAGTGCCTCTTGCCAGGCTCTGTTGAATGCCTTCTCCAAGTCCATAAAGTCGTGGGAGAACTGGTGTTGGAGTTTTTTTTTCAACAAAGCGTACTCAAGTTAAAGACCTGTTCGACGGTACCTGTGCCTTTGCAGAATCCATCCTCTTCTCAATAATGGCATGTGTTCGCAGCTGTACTCTGTTCTAGTTTGCTAGCATTAATAATCAAAGCATGGATAGTGCGGTAATTCTGGAAATGTTAGAGATTTCCTTTCTGGGAGGGGGGCATTGAATGATGGAGTCTATAGCTTGGACCACACGCACATGTGCCAAAGTTCATTACAGATGACATTTAGGCTTTCATTAATGCCTCTCCGCCATATTCAAGTGTTCTGTAGGGAAATTGTCAACACACACACACACACACACACACACACACACACACACACACACACACACACACACACACACACACACACACA
>JADBJO010000483.1:540000-547500 GCA_016801955.1 Conus betulinus
AGTTATATGTTAGTGAGCTTTCTCCCCATTGGAGATGGTCTCCCTCTTTGGAGACTGTAAGCTTGCTGAAGGTTCATTTTGAGAAGCATTTATTTATTCCCCATTCACCCACTCAAGCACATATTGTCAGTTAGGCAGAATCATCTACCACTGCAGATATGAAGGCTTACCCCCTTATTTCTACAATCTGAGACATAAGAGCAAGCTTTTTGTTTATAATTCTATATATATATATTTCAAGCACATCCGTTACCAGCATGCAGGCAACTACTAACGCACATAGTACTCTGGGGTGACCTCCGCCGAAGGAACTGGTTTCTCCCAACATCTTCTGGTTACATGTTCACGCTTAACTGTTGGTTGGTTTCTTTCTTTGTAGAATGATGCAAAACCTATGGAAACATATACTAACCAAACTTCAACAGATGGACTGTGGCTAACGAACGAAGCCGTGGGGGGGGGGGGGGGAGGGGGGGGGGGGGGGGAGAGGGCATTTGTGCGGATGAGGACGAAACGATGGATACAGGGAGTCGTGCTGCGAAATAATGAAAATCTGCATTAACGATTTTATGAAAACCTGGTTGAAAAAAATAAAAATGTGGTCAAAAGACAAGCCTTTTCAATTTTAGTGCGGAGCCGTGACGCAGAACCGGATCTGGAGGTGTACCCACGATCCCTTCAGTTAAAAAAAAAAAAAAAAAAAAACCCAACAACTGCTGAATCTGTTGTGACACAACTGGGGTGGGAAGAGGAAATATGGCCCAGGGTTCCCAATGACGCACGCTTTGTGCGTATTGCACGCTTCTGAGTTCAAATTCACTCCCTTTGAGCCTCAATGCCTGCATGAGATTCCCCCCTTAAGGTAGAGTATCGTGAGTTTGATCACCTTTTAAGGGTGCGACAACTGCGTTTAGTTTTGTACAAATAAAAGTGACGTCAAATGCATCCGTCATCAGAGGTGGCGAGTTTCTAATACCACGTAATCCAACCCAGTAACACCCACAGTCGCATCAAAGCTGCAGCCATGGCAATACTTTGGTTTGAAAAAAAAAAAAAAAAAAAAAAGAAGAAAGAAAAGAAAAGAAAAAGCTGTCGTGCATAAGCTCGCAGCACTGAACATGTACAATCAACAAAATGTTTGCCCGTTTCATCCTATGCGGTCACCATCAGACATTTCATTTCTTGAACTGTTGTGTATTCTAAACAAATCATGTCGACAACTTCTCTCCAGAAATAGCTCGAACATGGCTTGAAAACACACACACACACACACACACACACCACACACACAGAGAGAGAGAGAGAGAGAGAGAGAGAGAGAGAGAGAGAGGACGAGTTGTATGTGTTTGTTTCTAGTAAAACTGATGAATCATGACAAGTATTCAACAGACATCCATGTAAACCCGACAAACAATGTAAGGGTTTCGATTCATGCACTATATAGGCATAACGATTTCGATTCATGCACTACTGAAGGATTTCGATTCACGCACTATTGAAGGATTTCGATTCACGCACTATGTAAAGGATTTCGATTCATGCACTATGTAAGGATTTCGATTCATGCACTACAGATGGATTTCGATTCATGCACTATGCAAGGATTTCAATTCATGCACTACATAAGGATTTCGATTCACGTAAGGATTTCGATTCATGCACTATTGATGGATTTTGATTCATGCACTATGTAAGGATTTCGATTCATGCACTATGTAAGGATTTCGATTCATGCACTATGTAAGGATTTCGATTCATGCACTGTGTAAGGATTTCGATTCATGCACTATGTAAGGATTCGATTCATGATTCATGATTCATGATTCATGCACTATGTAAGGATTTTGATTCACGTACTTTTTCTTTTTGGTGTCCCATCTTCTGTGCCACCTCAATGACATTGCACCACGCTGCTTATACCGACCCCCTGTTCACAGCTACAGGCAGGACCGACCCGCCGCAGCCCCGGCACCGGCAATCCATAGGGAGTGTCATTGTCACAGTCGATGTCAAGAGGCACCAGAGAAGACTCTGCACTGCTGTTCCATGGTGGTGTTCCATGGCATCTGTTCTGATTCAGTGTATGCAGGACACCCACCATACTAAGCACCCTACTGACGACAATAACTGCTTAGCCGCGGAGCCGACAGAAATCAACTCCCCCTCCTGAGGGCGCTACCACGTCCGTCAAACGACAGCCCCCATGCGCTTGCCGATAACGGTGACCCCGACGGAATCAAACGAAGGCCATAGACGCGGAGAGAACATCGAACCTGAGGTCATTATAAGAGCAGGGCATGAAGGGCCACGGATTTTGATTTTTTTTTTTTTTTTTTTTTTTTCCCCCCCCTAAATGCTGATTATTGAGAATGAAGATGATGAAGACGATGCTACGGATTTCCATTGGGTCTGAGACTGCATGACTGGCTGTACTCTATGTTTACTGTCATAAGATACCTTGGCGTTAATCAGGCCCTAGAAATACAGACACCTGCAAAGTACCGATCAGGAAATTTGAATTTTGCAGCAACACATTGATTTAGTGGATGAACCTCGACTGTGTGGTCCCAGTCTTCCCAACTGAGTCCGTAACAAAGCTCAGCTCTGGGCAGGAGCCGATCGGTGCATAAAAATCCCACATGACTCAGATGGGAATCGAACCCACGACCTCTCAGCCGGGAGTCCGCGACGCTAACCACTTCGCCACGGCGACTGGCCTATGTACGGATTTCGATTTATGCATTATATAAATATTTCGATTCATGCACTATGTGAGGATTTCGATTCAATATCAAACTGATAACCAGTGTATATTTAAGTTTAACCGTTTTGCACAAATACATCAGAAACTGATCATTTTTTTTTAACGCAAGAATCGTTATTAACTTAAAAAAAGGCATGTGGGACGAACAACAGTTAATGTAACTGGTATACTCGGTGTATAGTGGCTTTAAGCATAGGCGAATGCAAAGTGTATTTTGTTTTCAACAGCATGATAACAATTCGGGCGTAGTAAATCACTTTTGGGCAGCTTGACTGTAACAATAGTGATGCTCATTCCATTCAGAAAAGTCACATCTGAACTTACATTATCTGTTGAGATACCTATGTATTTGCATTGTCAAATATAACGGAATGCAAGGAAACCGATTCATCAAGCTATCTTCTCCTGTCTTCCCTGTGTAAATCTTAGTCTTGCCATTGACGTTCAGTTAATCTATCATGAAAACAAAACAAAACTAAAACAAATTCCGCAAAAAAACGCATCTTGATTCTCAGTGCCCTGATTAGGCTACACAAAACCAAACCTGTTTACAAATAGTTTTTTTTTTTCTCTAACTTTCACAACCCAGTTTATATTACCTCCACCCAATTTACCTTACCTCTCTCATTCTACTGGTAGAGCATACTGCAAGCTTTACGAATTAGCTCCATCTGATGTTTCCGAATAAATCTTAGTCAATAATGCATGCACTTTAAGGACTGGAGGAATACGTAAGGGAAACTGGTCAATCAGTCCACGAACATGGTTATTGGTGTGTGTGTGTGTGTGTGTGTGTGTGTGTGTGTGTTTAAATGAAATGAAATCCCAAGAAACATGTTGAGGGCAAACATAACTTTTTGACAAGGAAGAGTTGTCACGCCATGCCCCCAAATTTCAGCTCCATTCACTGTGGACAGGAACTCTTAACTGAGGCAGGGGCTAGTCAACCTTACACAACGAACAAGTAGGGTAACTTTCTCCCATGATGAAAGTAATCCATTGTTTGTTTTGTGTGTACTGTGTTGGTAGCATTTCTGCCACGCGATCTGGTGTCGTAAGGCTGGTCGTACACGTGGATAGTTACGTGACTACGACAGAAAACTGTTCTCTGACAATTCTAACCTACGGATCTTTATTTGTCATACACGATGATATGTTGCGTGAAACGGCCTTTCGGAGAGTTCCTTACACGCCAGGTCTCGTGAGAGTTATCTTCTCCTGGCAAACGGGTTGCTCCTGGTTTTGATGCTGACAGCAGGTCGGTTAGTTCGTGATCGTGCATGATCATGGCGTCAGTTTCAGTCATCGCTGCAGGAAATGTGGATGGATAGAATGCATAACAGACAAAGCATGCATCAAGACGAAGATGGAGATTTTGTTTATTCATAATAATATAGCAAAATAAAAGCACAATTTTTTTTTTACAGTCCTGATAGTGATTCGGTCTTCTAACACTTGACATCAAAGTACTGAAATCCGACGCTCTAACCCAAAACGCTAACGAGGCTCTGATGTAGTAGGGCTATCTGATTTACATATACAGCAAGCGTCCGGGCTACCAGAGAAAATGTATCTGGCTACAGCACTCAGAAAAAACGACCCCCCCAGAAAAAAAAAACAAAACGTGACGTGACGACGAAGTGAAAGAAATTGCAACATCTTAGAAGTTATGTGAGAGTAACTAACAACACACGACGCGCAAAACAGGTCGGGTGACAATGTCCAGCCCTTCAGTCTCCACCCCATACTACCGCAGCTTGCACAGAAAACCGATAAAGGAAAATCCATCGTCGCCGGCAAGATTTCGATTTAAAGCGGACCCTCTGTTTTTCAGTTGGGCGCTAGACCAACAAATTGACGTTAGGCTCTCAGTTCGGAGAAGAAGAAGAAAAGGAGAAACCATTATTTTGGCTGGAGAAAACCGCAGTCGACCACTTTCCGCCGACATAGATTGGTTGCCTTGCCGAGTCACGTGAGAAAAAAAAGAGGCGTCCACCGATTGGCTGTTACACTGGCTAGGATAGAAAAAAATAGGAACGAGCTCTATTCAGAAACTATGCAGGCTAAAAGTATCCGCTTCATAGCAAGACCAGTTTTCGAACTATTGTGTGTTAGGATAGATGTAGATGGGATAGGATAGTCGTTTTTTTCTGCAACGTGTACGGACAGTTTAAGCAGCATTCGTTTGAGGTTAAAGGGCGTGTTATTGATTTCATCATGGGAGGAAGAGTTAACCTGTTTGTACATTGTCCATGCACTATCACTGGCTGAAAACTGGGAGTCCAGTGGCTGTATGGATAACGAGGTGACGGGCTGCTGCATTTCGTTAAACCATAAGCTTACATATGCATAATAGCGCTCGCTTTGCTTTACTTGTAAGGTCCTTTCAAGCAAAAAAAAAAAAAAAAACTTCAGTGCTTCGAAAACATTTATCTGCATTATGTGCACGCACTGAAAAAAAAAGACGTTATAGGTCCATACTCAAACGGTCTATCCCTCGCTGAAAGATAACCATCATTTCTGAAAACATTTTTAAGGCTGATTTCAGACATATTGACATTTGACTGAGGAGCTGATGCAGATTTTGAGCTGTTTCATTATGTTGACAGCTGCAAAAACAAGAAGTAACATGGACAGTTCAAAGCATCATTAGAAACTGAGGGAAAGAGAGTGTGTGTGTGTGTGTGTGTGGGGGGGGGGGGGGGGGGGGGGGGGGGAGGAAGAGTTTCATTCACTTCTTTTAACTTACTCCACACTCAGGGTCGCCTCCTCGGATATTTCCCTTCATACAGCACATTCGTATAATTTAGTGTGTGTGTGTGTGTGTGTGTGTGTGTGTTCAACCTAAAGGTATTTTTCTTTTTAAATCTATGCACACCGGACAGTTGAGATCGACAAACGTTTTAATCATTCCTCCATGAATAAATTTAATTGCGGACTTCTCAGGCACGATAGGAATGCTAAATGTGGTCCGTAAATACTATGGCAAAGTGATTTTTGACAGGATCGTTAAAAGCTCTTACGTACTTCTGACAAAAAAAAAAAAAAAAAAAAGAAGTGATAGAGATGGTGGGTGAGGGGAGGGGTTGGTATGAGGTGGAGGGGGGATGGTGATGTGGGGTTGGAGAGGGGTGAGAGGTGACCAGAAAGCTTTGCAAACTATTAATTCCATGTCAGTCACAGACTCTGTCAGCTTTTTTCACTCGATTTGCTGCTGACAGCAGACCGGACATATTGATTCAAAGGATCTCGCTCTTTAGTGTGAAGTGGTTTGACGACGCGCGCATGACAGGAAGAGAAGAAAGTGAAAATCCTTGGCTGAAAGTCCGCCATCTTCGTTTCTGCTTCTTGAAGCCGTTCCATGAGACGATGGTGTGTGTGTGTGTGTGTGTGTGTGTGTGTGTGTGTGTGTGTGTGTGTGTGTAGGTACATACGCGTATGTGTGTGTGTGTGTGTGTGTGTGTGTGTGTGTGTGTGTGTGTGTGTGTTCCTGTGTAGCATATGTGCCTGAGAATGTGCATATGAGTGATCGTGTTTGGTGCGCTTCTGTATGTGCGATTAAGTGTTTCACTTTGATGTTGTTATGTTGTGATTGTTGTTGGTTGTCGGTGTTGTTCTGTTTTGTTTTTTTTGTTTTAGTGTGTTCGGTGTGGTGTACGTATTATTCTATTTTATTCGGGGTACGTATTAGTGTGTTTCCTTTCGTGTATGCTTCATCTGTTCTGTGGCTAAGTGTTGTTTTCTGTTGTTTAGCAAAGTGTTATTCTACTTTGTTTGGCGTAGTGTGTTTATTCGGCGTATTTTGTTCTGTTTTGTTTCGCGTAAGTTTTATTCTGTTTTGTTTCGCGTAAGTTTTTTTGTTTTGTTTCGCGTAAGTTGTCTGGCCTAAATTCTGTTTGGCGTACGGTTTGGTCTGTTTCATATGGGATACCGATTTAGTTTTGTTTCTGTGTTGTTGTTGTTGTTGTTGTTGTTGTTGTGTGTATGTTTTAAGGTATATGCTGTTTTGATTCTGATAGGTTGCCCTCTCGTTTTGTTTAATTATGCGTTATTCGCTTTTGTTGGTTTGACATACATGTTGTTCTGCTGTTTGAAAAAAAATAACTCTACTGATATATGGCAAAGAACAGTAGAAAAGAACGGAAAAACTGTCGTAGAGCGATGAAAGCACAATCTCAAAGGAAAAAAAACGCAAACAGTGAAGGACACATTGTGTTCTGCTATTGTGCTGTACTGCTATGTATTGTGTTCCGCTATTGTGCTGTACTGCTATTCATTGTGTTGTGCAGTATTGTATCGCATGCTTTGTGTTGTACTGTGTTGTACTATATGATACAAATGCATCTTTTTACGTTGTATTGTTTTGTATTGTATTATATTGCGTTGTATTGTATTGTATTGTATTGTATTGTAAAACTTTCGTCTCAAAACCTTCTCTCTGAGGTAATTTAGGTGGCACAATCGACGTGAGTTCTCTCTCTCTCTCTCTCTCTCTCTCTTCTCTCTCTCTCTCGCTCCACTCCCTCTCCCTCTCTCTGCTCTCTCTCTCATTGCTTTGTGTTGGATGCCATTTGTCATTCAAACAAATACCTTTTTTGGTTACGTTGTATGTGGTTTTGCTTGTCTTATTTGCGTTGTAAATTGTTTGTCATTGTTTGTAATGTGATAATAAACTATATACTAATTAGAAACATATTTTCTTTTTGAGTTGATGTTTCTTCCGAAGGAAGGAGATG
>JADBJO010000483.1:552500-557500 GCA_016801955.1 Conus betulinus
TGGTGTGAACAAGTGCATGATGGTCAAGAACTGAGGGATCTGGCGTTATCAATGTCATTGTTGACATGTCTAATCAAATTAAAGCCCAAGGCGATTACAGTCAACAACTACACACATTAAACAGCGAACGATACACAAAAACGCTTGCCACAATCCAATGCTCCCACTGCATCCAAGCGGACCACCATCCTTCCCCCCCCCCCTCTCTCTCTCTCTCTCTCTCTCTCTCCTCTCTCTCTCTCTCCTCTCTCTCTCTCTCTCTCTCTCTCTCTCTCTCTCTCTCCATTCAATCCCTACTTATCGAATGAAAGCAGTTCCAAATTGATTGAAAAACAGCCCTATCCAAACGCATACCGCACTCCCAAACCACACGGCACACTATTTAGTATGTCAGTTCGAAGGGGAAAACAAAAGTTTTCAGATAAGATTTAAAATAGAGCAGAGAGGCAGAGTATCTTAACAGTTATGGGACTTCATTCCAGACGAGAGGGGCTGGATAGACGAAACAGTGTTGATAGAAACTCTAGTACGGACAGTAAAAATCACGAAAAGATGGAGTATAAGAGAAAAAAAACGAAAGTCGATTTGATGGGGGTATACAGGTGATGAGGTATACAGGTGACGGGGTATACAGGTGATGGGGTATACAGGTGATGAGGTATACAGGTGATGGGGTATACAGGTGATGATATACAGGTGACGAGGTATACAGGTGATGAGGTATACAGGTGACGAGGTATACAGGTGATGGGGAGGTATACAGGTGATGGGGTATACAGGTGACGAGGTATACAGGTGACGAGGTATACAGGTGATGAGGGGTATACAGGTGACGAGGTATACAGGTGATGAGGTATACAGGTGATGGGGTATACAGGTGATGAGGTATACAGGTGATGGGGTATACAGGTGATGGGGTATACAGGTGATGAGGTATACAGGTGATGAGGTATACAGGTGATGAGGTATACAGGTGATGGGGTATACAGGTGATGGGGTATACAGTGACGAGGTGACAGGTGAGGTATACAGGTGATGAGGTATACATGACGAGGGTGACAGGTGATGGGGTATACAGGTGATGAGGTATACAGGTGATGGGGTATACAGGTGATGGGGTATACAGGTGATGGGGTATACAGGTGATGGGGTATACAGGAGATGTATACAGGAGGTATACAGGTGCGAGGTATACAGGTGATGAGGTATACAGGTGACGAGGTATACAGGTGATGGGGTATACAGGTGACGAGGTATACAGGTGATGGAGGTATACAGGTGACGGGGTATACAGGTGATGAGGACGAGGTATACAGGTGATGGGGTATACAGGTGACGAGGTATACAGGTGATGGTATAGGTGATGGGGTTACAGGTGATGGGGTATACAGGTGATGAGGGTATACAGGTGACGAGGTATACAGGTGATGGGGGGGTAACAGGTGGACGAGGTATACAGGTGATGGGGTATACAGGTGATGGAGGTATACAGGTGATGAGGTATACAGGTGACGAGGTGATACAGGAGATGGGGTTATACAGGTGATGAGGTGTACAGGTGACGAGGTATACAGGTGATGGGGAGGTATACAGGTGATGGGGTATACAGGTGATGGGGTATACAGGTGACGAGGTATACAGGTGATGGTATACAGGTGACGAGGTATACAGGAGATGGGGTATACAGGTGATGAGGTATACAGGTGATGAGGTATACAGGTGATGAGGTATACAGGTGACGAGGTATACAGGTGATGGGGTATACAGGTGATGAGGGTATACAGGTGACGAGGTATACAGTGACGAGGTATACAGGTGATGGGGGTAGGTATACAGGTGATGAGGTATACAGGTGATGAGGTATACAGGGTGATGGGGTATACATACAGGGTGATGACGAGGTATACAGGTGATGAGGTATACAGGTGACGAGGTATACAGGTGACGAGGTATACAGGTGATGAGGTATAACAGGGATATACAGGTGTGATGAGGTATACAGGTGATGATGGGTATACAGATGATGGGGGTATACAGGTGATGAGGTATACAGGTGACGAGGGGGTTACAGGTGATGGGGTGGGTATACAGGTGACGAGGTATACAGGTGATGGGGTATACAGGTGACGAGGTATACAGGTGATGAGGGGGTATACAGGTGACGAGTATACAGGTGACGACGGGTATACAGGTGATGGGTATACAGGTGATGGTTAACAGGTATACAGGTGATGAGGTATACAGGTGATGGGGTATACAGGTGATGGGGTATACAGGTGAGGGGGTATACAGGTGATGAGGGTATACAGGTGATGGGTATACAGATGATGGGGTATACAGGTGATGAGGGGAGGTGATGGGGTACAGGTGATGGAGGTATACAGGTGATGGGGTATACAGGTGATGAGGTATACAGGTGATGAGGTATACAGGTGACGAGGTGTACAGGTGGATGAGGTATACAGGTGATGGGGGTATACAGGTGTGATGAGGTATACAGGTGATGAGGTATACAGGTGATGGGGTATACAGGTATGGGGTATACTATCGGTGATGGGGTATACAGATGATGGGGTATACAGGTGATGAGGTATACAGGTGACGAGGTATACACAGGTGAACGAGGTATACAGGTGATGGGGTATACAGGTTGACGAGGTATACAGGTGATGGGTATACAGATGATGGGGTATAAGGTGATGGGGGTATACAGGTGACGATGTATACAGGTGATGGGGTATACAGGTGATGAGGTATACAGGTGATGGGGTATACAGGTGATGAGGTATACAGGTGACGGGTATACAGGTGATGAGTTATACAGGTGATGAGATTATACAGGTGCGGGGATCAGGTGACTATGGAGTACAGGTGTGAGGTATCCCAGGTGATGGCTGGTTAAGACAGGTGATAGGCGGTCCAGGTACGAGTATACAGGTGATGTCCCAGTATACATGTGATGGGGTATACAGGTGATGGGGTATACAGGTGATGGGGTATCAGGTGAAGGGTATACAGGTGATGGGGTACACGGTGATGGGATACAGGGGATAGTACAGGTGATGGGGTATATTTTATGAGGTATACAGGTGACGAGGTATACAGGTGATGGGGTATACAGGTGAGGGGTATACAGGTGATTAGGTATACAGGTGACGAGGTATACAGGCGGATGGGTATAACAGTTGATGAGGGTATACAGGTGCTGGGGTATACAGGTGATGAGGTATACAGGTGATGGGGTATACAGGTGACGGGTATACAGGTGATGAGGTATGTGGGTGATGAGGTATACAGGTGATGGGGTATACAGGTGATATGTATACAGGTGATGGGGTATACAGGTGATGAGGTATACGTGATGAGGTGTATACGGTTACGATCGCGTGACCATGAGGGTATACAGGTGACTCGAGTCCATACAGGTGATGGGGTATCGGTGATGAGAGTACATACAGTTGATTGTGTATACGTGCGATGGGTATACAGGTGACGAGGTTCCAGTCAACTATGGGGACAGGTTTGAGTATACAGGTGTGATGTGTATAAGGTGATGAGGTATACATGGTGTCCGTATCCAGTGATGGGTATCAAGGTGAAAGGTATACAGGTGATAGGTATACAGGTGAGTGGGGTATACAGGTGAACGAGTATATAGCTCAATTGGGTATACAGGTGAATGCAGTATACATTTGATGGTGGGTATACAGGTGACCACTGAGGTATACCAGGTGAAGGACTTATACAGGCCGATGGGGTATACAGGTGTGTGATGTATACAGGTGATGGGGTATACAGTGTGATGGGGTATACAGTGATGGGGTATATGTTGATGCGTATACCGTTTTCAGCTGTGGGTGTATACAGGTGATGTGGGTCGTGTGTGGGTATACAGGTGTGATGAGGTGATGGGTTACAGGTGTGTGTGTATACAGGTGATGCGTATACAGGTTACGTGGGTATACAGGTGATTACAGATACAGTCAACTATGGGCCTACAGTTATGAGTTTACAGGTGTCAGGTATACAGGTGATGGGGAAGCGAGGTGCGGAGCACTGACAGGTGGGTGGTGGCATACAGTGTACATGAGGTATCATGCATATGGTCACAGCATTTTGGAATAAACAGGTGACGTTATCCAAGGTGCTACAGATCGTGACTATGGACGACGGAAGCACTTGATGGAGTATACAGAACTAGGTCTTATACAGTTTATGGTGTCCCATCTGATGACATCTAACTTATACACATAAACTCACACCCTACAGTCATGCGCAATGCTGATTGTGTAAACTCACCAGTGAGTGCGGTATTACATAGGCAACCATGGGGTCTACTGTGAACAGGGTATAGAATTGTGATGTATGGCATTCCGCCATGTTGTGATCCGTTTGATGGAAGCTTGGAATTAACCACCCCACCCCCCTACAGTGTCCTGCCATGGCCCCACCCCATGCGTCCCCGCCCACTGTGTGTGTGTGATGTCACCCCCTCCCTGTGCCCCAAATATCCGCTCGTGTCACCCCCCCCCCCCCCCCCCCCCAGACTGACCCCCCCCCCCCCCCCCCCCCCCCAACCCCCGATCTAGAGGTGCTTGAATGTTCCCCCCCATGTGAAAATAGAACTCCTCATGATAACCCTGTGTCCCCGAATTTCCCCCTATCAGACCCCCCCCCCCCACCCCCCAGTGTGGGCCCCCCCCCCCGTTCGTTCCCCCACCCCATATGTGCCCCCCTGTTTGAACACCATCCCCCCCCCCCCCCCCCCCCCCCCCCCCTCCCCCACCCCCCCCCCCCCCCCCCCCACCAACCATGTTTCCCCCCCAACCCCCACCCCTCCACACCCCCCCCCCCCCCCCCTCCCCCTGCGTCCGCGCCTGTGTGTGAAAATTTCAACCCCCCCCCCCATAACCCCCCCCCCCCCCCCACCCCCCCCCCCCCCCCCCCCCACATGCCCCACCTCCCCGAAACTCCCTCCCCCCCCCCCCCCCCCCCCTCAA